>VFFE01008954.1:1085631-1124477 GCA_008921705.1 Burhinus oedicnemus | reverse complement strand
ACCCCCCCCCCCCCCCCCCCCAAACTGTATATAATGTACAGAAATATCTAGGTAGCTTGCTGGTTTGCATTCTTCAAAGAGGAAAATCAGTGAGCTGGGAAAGCAAGTATCGCCCAACAAAAATGATTTGCCAAAGATAGTGTTAAGCATGTCATCTTTTAGCTAGTTAAAGAGACTCAGCTGGCACAGCATGATGATGTCTTTAATAGTTGGGACTGCTGTCAATATTTCTTAATTTTTCTATTTGATAATCAAGGTATTATAAACAAAAACTTTTTTACTAAACTTTTTCATGCTATCTGTCAGAACTGTAGTTAAAGAAAGTGTGATGGGGAAGAGGAACAACACAGGTATTTCTGAAATAAAGCCAGAGTAATGTTGTTTAGTATATCTTTAAAGAAAAAAATCTTGTAATATTTTAAAGTGTTTGGTAAACTCTGTTGGAACATAGACCTTACGGAAGGGTTGTGCATTTTGCCATGCCATGATCATATGTTTTCAAAAGTAGGAACTGCCCATGCTGTTTAAAGATAGGTTTGATTTTTAGCAATCCAGAAGTTCCAGCACTGAGCATGCCTCAGAACCTAGTAACGGCCATGCTGTGCATACATCGTCATCACAGGGATCAGCCACAGTCTGTATGGTGACAGCTTACGTGGCCAAACTCCACCATTATCCTTCCTGGGTCAGCGTGTGGTCAGGTCCTGAAACAATGAGGGTGGTCCCACTAGTGCTGTCAGCACTGCTCCTGCTGTGTTTTAGATGGTGTGGAAGGTGGGAGGAGAGCCAGGTCAAGAAGACTGGAAATTAGCAGTTGCCAGAGAAACTGATTTCTGGCTCTGAGAAGGAATTTTGGATGACAGTGGAGAACTTACTTGGATGGAATTACGTGTCTGGGTACAAGAGGTGTTAAGTAGAATTGAGATTGGGTGATAAGTCAAAAGCCTGAGTAATGCAAAGGAAGGGAAAGAGTAAAGAGGTGAAGAGTTGCAGACAATTCTTATTACATCATGTTATACTCTGTTTTGAGTTTTTAGTAATTTTTAGTAAAGATTTTTCTTTATCAGAGAAAGCAAGTTAATTAAGTTATACAGATCCACTTGGTGAATTTTGAATGTGATTTTTTTTTCTTTTTTGATACTGTCCATTTTATTGATGTAAAATGAACTTAAAGTATCCACACCCATCTGATCATGAATGGTTTTCCAAGTTCCTTGGTCCTAGACCTGTTTCATCTCCCACCACTCTTTACAGGATGTTGTTATACTTTATTGCAAGCAATGTTTCTTAAAGACTTGTCTTCCAACCAAAGAGGACTGAAGCATAATATTGCTCTGCACTTAATTCTGTCAAGTTATGTTCTGTCATCAAAGTGTAGTGATGTAGAGCTACCACCTTGGACAATTTCTTCCATGCTGTAGGAAATCTTAGAACAGGCGGGCCATTTGGGTCATTGGATGCTTTAGTCCCCTTGTGGAAGTTGCAGAGTGGGAGAACCTGGATCAAAGATCTTACGTTAAATTCGTTGAATAATTTAGGTTGGGAAACACCTTACAAGGTCACCTAGTCCTACTCTTTATTTAGAGCAGGATTGACTTCAGAGTTAGATCAGGTTTCTCAGGATGTCGTCCAGTAAAATGTTGAGTACCTACAAGGTTGGAGATGCAAAGACTTCTGTGGACAAACTGTCCCAGTGCCTCACTGTAAAGCATTATTTTTTTTCCTGTTTTCTTAATTCCAGTCAGAGCTTCCCTTGCTGCAACCTGTGACTATTGCTTCTTTTCCTTTTGCTGTGCACCTTCCCTTTTCCCTTGTATTGGAGGACTGGACCTGAACACAGTGTTCCGGGAAGGAGCCTCTTGAGAATCAAATACAGGGGAATAATCACCTCCCTTGAATTGCTGGTTACATGCACACTTGTTTCTATAGTATAGATGTGCTAATTTCACTTGGTTGTGGGCCTATTGCTTTTGTTATAGTTTCTGATATCATTCATGTTTATTTCTCTTACAAGACTTGGATTGGGAATCGAAGACGGAAATATCGTTTAATGGGGATTGAGGTCCCACCCCCTAGAGGAGGTCCTGCTGATTTCTCTGATCAATCTGAATTTGTTTCTAAATCAGCACTTAATCCAGGAGAGGAAACTGCTACTGAAGTGGGGGATGATAATGATAGGAATGATGAAGTATCAATCTGCTTATCTGAAGGAAGCTCACAAGGTATTTGAAAATGCAGTTATTACTGTGCATATATTTCCAATTTTGTGCAGTGTGCATGCTTTAGATTCTCTGTTGTACACATTAAAAAATGTCTGAAAGAGTGTCTAACAGTCACAAATTATTGACCTTGGCCATACTTGAAGGTACTGTTTGGTCTCTTTCTTCTATTTCTCTAGATATGAATCTTTTTTATTTTGTTATCACAAAGCTTGCAGAAACCTTTTATCATAAGACCTCTGTTTCTGCCAGATTCACACGAAGTTAAATGACAAGTTCACAGTTTGCTGGTGCAACTGAGAGATGGACAGACAGTGTAAGTCTCAGTTCCCTAGGAAGTCAGGTTTTAAAAAATACTCACTGTTAACTGGCCAGTTCTACACAGCCTGCTTGAATATCCATTCCTATTAGCCTGAATCACGCCAACAATTCTCATCTAAACAAGCACTAATGGACGTGAGCCTACCTGCTTTGAGCTGACCAGAGCTATGTAGTTACAGTTTTCCTGATATTAAACTCATGCTGATGAGACACATTCAGAAGGTATATTAGCTCAGACTTGGTCTTGAACTAAAAGAGCTTCACAGTATGTCAGAGTATAGCAGAACTTCTGCCATTAAGCTGTCTGCGGTGCGTATATGGTCTCTGGCAAGCGAATGCAAACCAACAGAAAAGATCAAAGCCGGTAGCAGGGGACTACTCAAAGCCTTAGAACTGCACATACAGGGTGCCTGTGTGTTCTCAGTAAATTGCGTGATCTTGAGTGATAAGTGTCTCAAACTTAATTCCCTTTTACTCCACCTCTCAGAACCGCATGACCACATTAAATTGATCTCTCCCTTTCCCTCTTGTACATTAGTACTCTGGGCCTAGGGCAGATGAACTGCTGCTCGGCAGTCACTAGCTTCACAAGCTCAACTAATTGCTCCCAGTGCTTCTGATTAGAAGAGATCAATAAAGCCTTTGCTCTCTAAACTAAAAGAAGGTCTGATCTAGTGCATGCTATTGCAGCTAAATATGCCAGACTTGATCTTGTCATTTTGTCTGAAAAATTTAAAGGAAAGAACTAGAAAAATGGAGAACTACTGGGAATGAATTTGTGATAGCTTTGTCATATTCTACTGTAAAGAGCATAAGATGATAAAGAAATGGGTCAAGTGATTGAAAGCCAAGTGAGATGCAGAATCTAAGAGTCCTTGATTTGCCTGAGGTGTGGAAGGAACTGATTTAGTCAGATCTGCTTGAAAGAAAATGGTGACAAGGGAAGAGTCTGAATTCTCTGTAGCTTACAGTGAGGTATAACACCACATTTATTGAACGAGGCTTTAATAAACAAGATAAGACTGTAAGACTATGAGTAGATTATTAGAGTCAAAGATTAAGGAAGTGCAAGAAAACTATAGCATTTCCGCAGCATCCAGAAATCCCATTTCCATTCCTTTTTTCTACCACAAGAATTATTTCTATTCATTTCTCCAGTTCAAAGGAGTAGGTTTCACTGCTGCAGCTCAGCTTATTTTGAACTTCCTAGAAAATATTTCTACCATTAATCATGTGCACTATTCAGTCACAGATACATGATTGTTTTAAAGTTTGAGAACTGTAACTTCTGGTCCTAATCTATAAAAAAACCAAAAACGCAACCAAAAAAACACTCTCAAAGATGGCAAAAAGCTATTCTTAGTCACCTAATTAGAGTGAAAGTTTTGATGGCACTTGCTTTTAAAATGTAGTGTATAAATATTTACAAAAAAATAAAAGCTGTACTCTGCAAAATAAAGCATTAAAGTTCTCATAATGCCTTACCTTTTCTAAACATATGTTAATTGAATCCATACTTTGTGTAAGTGAACACAGCTCTGTGGAGGCCATTATAGCTGTGCCAGTTTATATTAGCTGAGGATGAATATTTGAAGAGTTGAGAGTGCTGTAGGGAGTTGCTTTGTTTGACTATTGAATCCAAGTGGTGACTGTCAGGGTTACTGAGTGACTGGTGCTTTAGACTGCTTCAGAGTCCCTGAGGTGCATCTTCAATGACCTTCATTGCTCTGGGTCTAAGGATGGGGTCGCATACTGCTCCCTGCTTTATGGTTCTCCCATTTGGACCCATTTGCTTTTGCTGCTAGCAGAAATTTTCCTCTGAAGTTGTGGCCTGTGGCAGATAAATTTAATCTGAAACAACTTCAAATAAAATTTGCTCAGTTTAGAGATATTTTACTGGTAGAAAAGTCATTTAAAACAATAACTGTCTCTGTATGGACTGGCCTAAATATTATCCTCTCTTTGCAACTGTTGGTAATCTCCAGTTAAATCCTGTTACCCCTGTGTTTGTGTGGAAGTGATACACCCCTGCATCACTATCTTCCCTCCTTTTCCATATCCCACATGAACATGTGCTGCCCGTTCACTCACCATGCCTCCTTTCCTCTTTAGGTGCCATAGCGTGACTGTTTCACCCTTGTAGTGCAAACTCTGCCCTCTGCAGAACTGTGTAGTTTTACTAGCACTTGGAAGCAGTGTATTTCCAATTAATACCCTAGGTGTTAATGACATCATTTAAGTTTTTTATCATAGCTGTCTTGCCTCTGTGTTTTGGTTTATTTTCTAATTTGATGGTTTTTTGATGGTTTCTATCAACCATTTTCTTTTTGATGGTATATTAAATGTGGAGAACTAAAGTAAATCTAAGAAACATACTGAATCATAGGGATGAATATGCTTATCTTTCTCGGTTTTGCACATTGGCCGTTGTCAGGGCTGATCTAATACTTGTGACTGAAATTTAAGGTTAAGATTTGCTCTGTTTTGAAGTGTGTACTTTGCTTATACATAAGAGAGCAGCTTAGATTAACTAGGAATAAACATTTGCCATATAAGAATGAAATAAGCTGCTTGATCCGTTTTTGGTTCAAAACTAGTCAGTGCCTGCAAGGAAGAGGTGGGATTCTGATATGTACCTTACAATTTCAGGACATGCAAGATTTTTCATATTTTAATAAATTAAAAAAAAGTTCTAGGGACCTCTGATGTGAAACTCTTCATCACCTTGAATATTCCAACCTGAACCTAAAGATAGGAAGGTTTTGGTATGTTGCAAGAGAGTAACTGATAGTTTTCCTGCTGTTTCAAGTAGCGATTGCCGTGACTTTGCCCTGAAATACTTGTGATATGATGTCTTTTTTAATAAGGGATACAGTATTTTTTATGAATAGACATTGATAATATGACTTTGCTTTTGCATCTAGCAGATGTGAAATATTTAGTGGTAAACACTATTAATATTGCCTCAGCATAAAATTTGAATGAAATCTGAAAAAGTAATTTATTTCTGCAGAAGAGACCAGTGAAGCTCTTCAAAATGAAGAAATCGGTCACAAAGATGATGACCAGCATCCAGTATCTACTGATAATGTGGTATGTATACCTTTCCTTTTCCACTAAAGTGACCTCCTTAATTGCTAATGTTGAGGTTATTGTCCAGCACTAGTGTTTTTCACTAGGTGAAAACTTCAGTCGAGTGCGCTGAGAGTCCTTCTTTATTGGTTAAGCACTAAAAGAAACTGTGCTAAAAGTACCAAAACATAGAGCTATGCACATTCAGTAGAAACAGAATTATACCGATTTTTCTGTATTATAACGATCTGGTGTTCTTTTTCTGGAGTGCAAAGCACAACGCTTGGGTAGTGCTCTATAAGTACCTAGTATAGTAAAACAGTAAGAGTAAAAAATCCAGAAAAATAATTGAAAATGGTTTTCTGTAGCTTTAAGAAAGTCAGGTATCTCTAGTGCTTCCTCTCTATAGCTAACCTTGAATATGTGAGATCAGACCAGGGCGGGTATGCACTCTTCGTTCCCATACCCTTGACAGGGCATTATTTAGATGTTTCTTGTTTTCTCACTTGCATTCACATTGAGTCAAACAGAGTTGTTCTTGCTGTTTTTAATTGACTGCAGTGAGACAAGGAAGGAAAGACAGAGGGAGGAGTCATGGCAAATAATGCAATATATCCCCTTTGTTTAGCCTGCCTTCTCTCAAATTAGAAGAAAGGAGAGGAGGAAGAGGAGAGAAGACCCCAAGTGGTAGGGTAATTTTTATCTTAAAAGTTATCTGCAGAATGAACAGGTGATGGTTCCAGTTCCTAATTGCACTCTTACTGCAGTCAGATATTAAACAACCGTAGTTTGTCTTACACTAATCACACACAATCCGAAGTGGGAAAGCGAACAGGAAATTCCTTTCCCTCTCTCTGTATATAGAGGAGAGAACGTTTTCTGTCTTTTGTTAATATATGATCATCTTTTGCATAAAGTGAAACCCCAAGGCTGTATTTTCTGTGGTTGCCTGAATAGAAACAGCTGCCTTTTTCCTTTCTGTTTACCTTAATGGCCTGCTGTGACTTTGGATATAATCACTCTGATTTTCAAGCTGATGCGTTTACCACAGAGATGCAGAATGTACAGTGACAAAGGTAAAAGGTTTGCAAAGATGATGTTCGAGAGACTCAGTTCTCCAGTCTGCCTGAACTCCAGCATTAGATAATTTGATGTAATAAGAGGGGGGGGAGGGAAGAGGAGTAGTTTTTTCATATCCTATTCTGGAAACATTAAAAATATTTTTTTTTTAAATTTATGCAGTTAAAATTGGACAAATATACATTGAACATGCATAAGAGATAGGGTTTTCTTATTTGAAATTCTAATCTGTTCTTTCCCCTACTATCTTAAAACGTATAAGAAAGATAGTGTGAATGTTTGGCATTTATTTAGAGACTCTTTCCTCAAGCTGAGTCTAAAACCAAAAATATTTGAATCACAGTGTTATTCAGGGTATGATATAGCAGCAGATCTTTGACGTTAAGCGTTTGAGATGTTATCACTTCAGCTGGGTTGTCAGACGCTGAAGCACAGAAAATGTGGTTTACCCTCCCTACTTTCCACTCATACTCGTGAGCTTGGTGGTTACTACTAGTGAGAGACTGTTAGCCTCTCTTTAAGGATTTCTCCTTGGTGATTAGAAGGAAATTCCTGATGTCTGGTCTGCAAGCAGACAGAAGACACACATATGCTGCAGATAAGCAACCTCCTTCCAAAATAACACCTCAAGAACTAACCATTGAAGTGTATTATGTCAGTGTGGGCCCTTGCCTACATTGTGTTGAACAGTATACTAAAAAACATAGTAAAATTGCTTTAACTTGCTGTAAACATTTATGAGACTTTATGTAACTATTAAAACAATGAAAAATAGTAAGAAAACAAACAAACAAAAAAAACCAAACACCTCTTCTCTCGTTACCACTGCTTCCCTCTCAAAAATACAGTGAAATCTATAGTTTCATCTGGGCAGTCATCCTTCTGAGTTCTTGGTAAAAGATGCCATTCTTATCACTATCACAATTCATTCCATCTGTTTGAGATCTAGCTTATATATGAACAAAGATTAAAATCTCATAGGTGCACTAAAAATGTGTAAATTTTGTGTTTACTTGTGTTTGAAATAACCTTTTAACATAATTTTCTTACATAAGGAGGTTTTCTGTTGGGAATTAAAACAGAACAGACAAGTGGTAAATAATGTAAAAGTGAATCTTTTAAAGCTTGAGATACGATTGTAATGTATTTCAAAGTTCTAAACAGCATTAAGATTGGCCTTTAACATTGTAATTTAGATATCTTTAGAAACCCAATATAAAAAGCTCCCAAGAATTTTTGTGATTTAAGTGAAAATGTCCATATGTATGCATTTGGGAACTGTCCTTTGTATCAGCATCCTCTACTGTGTAGGGCATTTGACTTGCACTGTGGGCAAAGGAGGCATCTTCATTTTTTTAGGCAAGAAGTAGGTCAGTTAGGACTTGCCTGTCACTTACCATAACGTCTGTTTTGCTCCAGAGGAATAAACTTTCCTAACCTTCTTCGCCCTGCAGGAGGTCTTCAACAAAAGGCTTACAGAATAAAATGCAGGCTTGTGCAGGCTGTAATGAGATGTCATATGCAACTTAATGCCAAAAGCGTGGTGACGTATAGCTCCTCCTTTGTAAACAGCCTGAGTCACCATGGCAGCAGCTCTGAGTACTGACAGTTTCAGTTTGGGTTTTTCCTGGATCTTGTGGCTGAGGTGCATGATTGCCATCTAATGGGGGCTCCACAATTCAGGATTTCTCATGAGCAAGCAAAAGGTCTTGTTACCTTCATCCTTTCATGGCAGTTTGACATACAGATTGTTGTTTGTTTGCCTAATCTATGCATTCAAATATTTGGAATGAACCATTTGCTTCTGTTTCAGAAAATAGAAATTATAGATGATGAAGAAAGTGATATGATAAGTAATTCTGAAGTGGATCAAATGAGTTCTCTTTTGGATTATAAGGTGAGTAATTAGACTATGAAATGTTAAGCAGGATAGTCCTTCAGAGAACATTCAGACAGATGTACCTGTAAGGAGTTCAGCGAAGGCACGGGGGAGCCTGGGACTCCTCTGCTCTTACGTGGTACTGCTCATCATCCCCTCAGTCACGTCTCCTCATCCCATTTACAGCCAGATTAGCCGTATTTCAACCCAGAGGGAGGCAGGAAAAATCCTATTTCTACAGAGCAGTTACATTACTCTAGTTGTAGCCATCTGCAGCTCCCACCATGTGTCCCAGACAAAGCAATTTATTTAGCCTCTAAACCAAAACTTTCTTTTTGTGTGAGAACTGTTCTTTGGAGTGTTACGGTATGCTTTTACATGCAGCGTGATGCTACCAGCTCTGGAAAGGTACCTAACAGCTGGAATCCTCTATTAAATTGGGGGGATCTGAGAAGAAGTCATTCTCGCAATGCAGTGCAGAACATGTCTGGAAGCAGTAGTTGTGAGAGGGAGGAAAAGCAGTTGGATACCTGGCTACAAGCCACTGTCTTCTGCCAAATGGTAAAAGGTTATGCGTGTGTTACTGCTCTCGTAAGAGTTGCCACAGTTGTGTATTGTATATTGAGCATGGTTTTATTGATGTAGCTGATTTTTTTACTTAGAAAACGGGTATGTTCTACTGATGATAATTACCAAAATAATAAATAGATCATCTTTTCAGAACAAAAATTACTCCTTCAAGCACTGTCTTCCTGGTAAGGCCAGTGGAGAATGAATGTGGAGAGGGAATGACCTTTTCTTAATGTCACCTGTCACCACAGTGAAAGGCTTGTTGTGACAGCATGCCCTACAGAACCTTGTTTGTTGTTTGACGTTAGTGATTAGTCTTTGTGCCTATGTGTTTTCTTCGTAAATCTGAATTCCTTCTTTGGCAGGGCAGAATCCATTGCTAAATAGGCAACTTCTGACTTTCCATCTGAAAGAAATGCATTCAGCTAATTTCCTTATGAAAGCCTCAAAATTGCAGCCCAAATACCTTTCTCATTCTCAGAGCTGTTATAACCGGAAACAGTATGGTGAGCAATGTTTTGACTGAAGAAATGTGAATTTTCTGGGGAAAAAAACCCAAACCAACCATTTTTAAAGGCTTCTTACAAACCTGTGGTCTCACTTTTTTGTATCAACTGAAGCTGAATTACAGCCAGTCTAGCAAATGTAAGCATGAGTATCAGAGCATAGTTCCATGTTATTAAAAAAAAGTTTTCATTATTAAAACAAAATATCAGCTTATAAGTTCACTATTGATATTTGCTTATGGAATTATTTACTGCCACCAAAACCAGCCATCCAGGAGTATTTTGTATGCAAAACTGCCAACCTAATTAGTCATATGGTTGTATAAGCAGGGGTGGGGTTTTTCTTGCCTCTGATATCCCTTGGTAAATGCAACACTTCACATGAATTATCTGTGAGCCTAAATGCTTGTTTTCTATCTGTATTGTATATTGCATTGTACACAATTTCTCTATACGTATTTTTTTTCATTATTATCTTATGGAGGATGCACATTTGGTGCTCTACTATGCGGACACCTTTTGCAAAAATGCAGAATCTTTGATCTTGAAAAGTGAACTGTTTATTTAGGTTACATGATCTTTGCAAAGGTAAATAACCAGAGAAAATTAATTTTAGCTCTACACTGATCAACAGATTTAGTGTTTTGATCTGGCATACCAGTCAGTTGGTAAGTTTGAAGGAGAAAGGATATTTGGAATAAACTGAAGTACTTACCAAATCTGAATTTTTAATTGTTTGTTATAATAAGTTATTTCAAGTACAGTAACACGTATTTATGCAAAGGTTGGAAAAATGCCTTTTTAGCCACAGCATGCACATTATTATCTCTCCGTTTTGTAAATACATTCCTATTTATTCTGTAACCCAAGAGATCTGGAGGAGGTTGGTGAGCTGACACTTCATGATACATGTCAAACTCAGCTGCACTAGAGGATGCTGTATTTTAATTTGTGGTAACTGAGGAATTTTTAAGTTATTTTCTCTGCTCTTTGTTTCAAGCCTCCTGCTGTAGTAATGGAATGTAGTTGCTGTCTCTTCTCACAGTCACCCTGCCTTTTCAAGATCACTTCTTCTAGGAAGAGACCTGGGCTTTGTTTTTCTTTATTTTAAAATGGAATTAGAGGTCATCCTTATAAAATAAAAAGCAGTGCTTCTTTAAAAGGTTCATGTAAACTTTGGCCCAAGTCATTACTGCTTTAATGATATTAATTCCGAAATGTTTTGTCTGTGTGTAATATGGTTGGCTACCACATGTGTCTTGTGCAGGATGATGAGAAATGAAATGGCATACGCATTTGGAGGTTCAGTGTGACACTACTCGTCATTCATCAGAAACTTCTATTTGTATCCAAAGTCTATGTGCATTGTTCTATAATTCTATAACTATAGAACTTTTGGCTGTACTTAATATTGGTAGGAATCATAATAAATACATTTTCACTCATTTTCACTAAAAACATTTAGTTTTAACACAAGTATGTTTAGGTATCATTAAAAAGATGGAGTGCTGTTTATTATTTCCAGAACTTTATGTATTTTTCCCCCACAGAATGAAGAAGTCCGATTCATTGAGAATGAGTTGGAGAATCACAAACAGAAGTATTTTGAACTACAGACGTTTACTCGGAGTTTGATACTTGCGATTAAATCAGATGATAAAGAACAGCAGCAGGTAAGTCTTGAAGTAGGTTTTAATAATAGAAGGTGTTTGTCATTTTGTGGTCTGTCACTCCCTTGGTTTTTATTCCATAGTGTCCAGAGGCTCAAATTATGATTAGGGCAGCATTGGGCTGAACATCTTATACACAAAGAAAAGCTGAACTTTAAACAAAAGAAAGATCTTGCATTCTACACAAGCAATGACATAGACAAAGAACTGTGACTTTTACAAAGAGACAACCAATACACCAGTGTACATCAAGGGACTGGGATTTGTCTGTTGTGAGATCCAGGATGTGAGATCTAGGAAAAAAAGCTAGGCTTCTTCAGTTTCAGTGTACCACATTTAATACGTAGCACTTCTTTCAGCGCTTGGTTGGATCATGTCTTGTATGGGTAACATTTTGTGCTTTATTTAGGAAGAAATTTGGTTGCTTTTATTTTTGCTTTTTGCCTTTAAGATACATCATCTTGGACAATGTTTTTCCTTTCAATATCTGTCAATACTGACCTCTTCCCCCCCCCCCTTCAATTACCAACACTGACTGAAAGCTCAACAGAGTTCTTTCACTATATATTTAAAAGACATTTGAATGCTGACATAAAATACATACCTAATACTGTATTGTAATTTTTTTTTACTTCTAGGCACTGCTCTCAGACTTACCTCCTGAACTAGAAGAAATGGATTTCAATCATGCATCCCCAGAGCCTGATGATACCTCATTCAGCTTGTCGTCTTTATCAGAGAAAAATGCCTCAGACAGTTTGTGATTTATTTTTTTTAATTGACAAAAAAGAAACCCTGCGTAACATACAGGTTTCAAGAGAACGGCATTTTGCTATCCAGTGTTCGTCAGTCCAAAAAAGAAAGCCCAAGGTGAAGTAGATCTTCCTGAAGGATGACTGTAGTATGTCATGGCTACAGTTTGCAGTGTCAAGAAATTTCAAATGTTGTTTTTGGTAAATGAAAGAACTGTGTGAGGAAAGGTTTCACTTTTAGCAATTTGGCTTTGATTAGGATAACTTCTGACTTTCCAGAATAACTCTTGCTCTGTAGCAAAGTCTTTTCGAGCAGGGATCCAAGAATGGAAGACAAATGTCCTGTTATACAGAGAGCTGACTTTTCAGAGTTGCTTGCTCACCAGTCCTGTTTATTATTTTTTTCCCCATTTTTACTCAGGTAGGTGGACTAAAAATTGGGGATCCAAATAGATTAACGGGCTTTTTATGAGTTTTGCTGGAACCCTTTTGAAATCTGAAATTAAACTAAAGTGTTTTTCGTTATGCGACTTCAGATTGTTGAATCTTCCATTTTCTGACCAAAACAGCTGAAAAAACTTTGGAAGGCTAACTGAAAAATTTTAATCATTGTCAATAAATTATTAATATAAAGAAGCAGTCATAAGTGTTGTAACAAATTAGATGGATATGGGAAACCTGACAGCTGCAGAATGCAACTTTCACAGTAGCAATGGGATTAGATGTTTACACTACTATTTAGGATTTTATGAATGTAGTTACAGTTTTTATTTGTCAAAGTCTGAATGCTAAAGTTCTGTTCATTGTTTTAAGTATTGGTTATATATTTTTCCACAAACTTTGCTTCATTTTATCAAGACGCTGTCATAAATCCACAGCTGTCATTGCATCCTGAAAGGTAATCCAGTGTTCGGAATTGAGCTTTGCAGATGTTCTAAATGTGACCTGGTTTCAAAGTGGCCCCATCTGATGAAGTTTGTGGCAACTGTCATGTTACAGTTGTCATTTCTAAACTGTGAGCTTGATTGCAGGCAGTGGCTGAAACGAATTTCTTTCCTGGCTGTCATTCCCATTGAATCCCTTTACTCATCCGATTAAATGGATGTGCAGACACATTCAGATAAATTTAGTAGGACACATATGTGCATGCCCATATTATTGATGCTGTATAACTTCTAATCTGAATATTCCTCAGCAAACGTTTTTGAAACAAATACCTTCACAGTCTGGTAAAAAGCCTGATCTTTCAATTTTATACCAAATAATTATTTACTCTGGTGAATCCTTATTCATGTAGTAGAGTAAGTAATCCCCTTAATTTCAGTGGGAGGTCCAAGGTGTAGCTCAGAAAATCCAGAGTGTTGGGGAAATAACATACCTTTGTTTGTTTGTTTTTTCTTTAATACTGGGATTAACTCATGATTTTAGATTTTTTTCAGTCTGGTCTGTTCCTCCCTGATAACTTCTACAGCTTTTTTTTTTATTATTGGTAGTGAGCTCTGTTCTTCCAGGGTTTTTTCTGTCTCTGTGTTGTCCTTGGGCATGGGAAACTTTTAACAATATTGTTAAATGCCAGCTGCATAAAGAATAGTAGCAGTTTTAAAAGCGGTTTTAAAAAACAAAACAGTTTCACAGTTCTGGCTGCTATACACTTCAGTTAGTTCCCAAAAGACCTCTTACCATCTATTCTACAGAGTAACCCCACAAAAGCAAGCTGTTGGGCCTGTATTTGAGTTTAGGCATTAAACTCACAGTAGAGTCCCAGGAGAGAGGGAAGGCAGTCTGTGTAACGAGGAGGTAAGTGGTAGGTTACTCATCCTTTCACTGCCTGAGCTGAAATGTTACATCCTGGCTGGCAGACATGTCCTTACAGCCTTCCTCAAAGGAGGAGCAGTATTTTACATGCCTGTTGAAATGACCACCAACCAAAAATTAATTCAGGTTTGTAAGCAAAGATCACAGTACTATCCTTCAAATGTAAGATAGAGCTCAACTGTAATTCTGCTCACTCTGAAAAAATCATTTATAAACGGTTTTCTATACTGGGTTAACAATGCCTTCTATTGCTGTTCTGTCTAGATAGGAAATTTGTGCCACTGACAATGAAACCTCTTGTTTTCTCTGAGCTTTGCTGAAATAAAAAAAAAAAATAGTACTGTGATTTGCCACTATTTGAACCCTATTTTCCTGCTGCTTCGACTTAAATTGCCATGACAAAAAGCAGGATACTCTTAATGAGAGTTTTTGATTTCATGGTCAGTTAAGTCATCCACCTTTATACAAGAAAAACTTTTGTTGATGATTCGTATTTGCTCTGTCTTGCTTTTACTTCATATGTCAGACAAATCAAAGGAGTTAATTTTTAATGAACTACTACCAGATTCAAGCTATTATGTAAGTCCCTTTTTTCAAGGAAGCTGGAATCCTCTTTAGGATGTGCAGCTGAAACTAGCTGCAGTCAACACCCACATCATCCCCGTGGGCATGTTGTTCTTTGGTCCTTTTCTCCTGTAGGGTGACAAGACAAAACATAGCGAAGTAGTCATGTTTTCATACCCTGGAACACTTGACAATATTACAGGATATTCAGGAAGAAAGAGTATAAATTGTATTCCTGTATAACAAAATGCTATATAGGATAATACTGTATGACTGGTTTGTGTTTTGTTTTTGTTGGTTTTTTTTTCTCCAGTATCAGCGTTTATTTTCTGTCATATGTAAAATGAAAATTTTAATGATATATTACCATTACTGGTATTTTAAATCATTGCAGCAACAATAGTTCTGCAGTAGAGTGGCTGAAGAGCAGCTTATGAGGTCCTATCACATAACACTTAACCATCCTTCAAAGTTATGACAATACATATCCAAGTATGGTGCTTCAGACTAGCACCGCACATGCGCTTTGTAATTTAGGGGTTTTTTTGGTTTGCTTGTGTCCCTAAAAGGCAATGTAATGTGCTGATCGAGGTTGCAGATTGCATCCTGATCCATGTAACGTGTTCAGCTGGACCTTAGAACAGTATGAGAGAATCGGGCATATTCCTTTCCAACTTCGTCCTTGTAATTGTACTGACAAGCATCTTACTGACGGGCATCGCGTTCTGATACACAGTCACTGGGACACTCGTTTCCAGATGAAATTCTGAAAGTTCCTCAGATGATGGAAAACGATGGAGATGGCTTTCTGGGCCCGTGTCATGTTAGGATTTGGTTTATGGTTATTTCCTCTGTTCATAGGATGATAACGAAAGCCCACATTAAGTGCTAGTTCATCATTTGCATAGACTTTCCACAACAGGTAAAGCTAACGTTGTGTTGTGATGGCAGAAGTAAGCCCCCCTTGCTCTTTCATTGGTTGAGCTCCGTAATTTGAATAACCGCTACAGCAGAAGTGCCACGTATTGGTATTTTTATTGTCTTTCTGTGAAGGTTCTCATTTGCTTTGTCCATGAAAGATGACTTCCCGGCATTGTTTATTCCTAATGTATCTGTCGGAACATGAATGATGAAGTATGTCTTTCTGAAGAAACCAAAGTGGAAAAAGGTCGTTCAGAACAGACACTTTAAAACAGAGACAGGATGCTCGCTCTCCTTAGGGAGCAATGAAAGTCTTTGATGCTAGCAAGCTTGCTTACAGTTAAGAAAGCTGTTTCCTGATGCCTCTTTTCATTTCCCTGCACATGATGCTTCTGTCAAGGCTACAGGTCTAACAGGAGTGAATAATAGTAAATATTCTAATAGGTGAATTTTTGGCAGATTTAAAAGTACACCAACAGATGTACCATACAAGTGTCAATTTTCTTGAGTGCTTGGTTTTTGAAGCAGCACCGCACTTTAATCTTTCCAAGTATTTCTTTTTCGCTAAGGCAATAAAAAGTCTGAAAATGACAAGCAGATCGTAGGCTTTGCAGTCCTCTGAGTGAAAAAAGGAATGTACCAGTTATATCTTGTCTTCTTAAATTGGGAAGCAGCTTATCAATTCCGTTCACCAAACGGAGACACCTGTATCTACTGTTGTGGTTATACAGTTGAGATGATAGGAGAAATCAACAGTATCATGAACATCCTTATTGTGGAAATGGAAATTACTGATTAAAATTGATCAGCTATCCGATTTGGGATCTCTATTGCACTACTGTAGTAGTAACATTAAAAAGAAACTAATGCATAGCACTAACTTTTCCCTAGGTACTCTAGTCATAGCTGACTGTTGGTCTCAGGACACTGATAGAATAAGGAAAGACAATAATATGCATAAATGGAATAGCACAGAATATCTGAAACATGAAGAATTCGTAACTTTAATGTTACAACCAAAACCTTGACTTACTACCTCCAGTCCCGCTGCCCAGATCCTTCAGGTCAGCCAGTGAACTACAAGGCTGCTTTACGCATTAGAAGGACTGGCAGCTGTCTAACCGTCAATTTGCGTTTTGAGATTCTGCCTTTTCTGCCCCAAATCATCATAAGGTTGAGTAAGTTGCTCAGTTCTGAGATGCCTGATTAAAGTTAGAGGATGGTTAGTGAGAAAGCTCCAGCTAGTTATTAGAAAAATCAGAAGCTGGCTTATGGTGTTTGATTTCTCTACCCAATTAATATTTTAGCACATTGGCTAAGTGTGAAAACTTAAAAATTACGAGCAAAAAAAATGAATAAGCGGTACTACAAAATTGGTTTTTTCCATGGCAGAATAGGCTTTTATTCTGACTAAAGAGTGTTTATTTGTCTCTGAAAGGCAGCAGTTGACATTTTGGTCAGAAGACAACAGACATAAACGGGGCAGAAACTTGGGCTTGTGGTGGTGGTTGTTCTTTTTAAACAAATGAGCAATCCTCTTCGAGAAAAGAGACGTTTAAGAATGTTCCTGTAAGGAAAATGGTTTCAGGTCAGTACTTTGGTTCTGGGGAACATTTTACTGTATTACTGAACTAAGTAAATAATTATTTTCAAATTCTGTATTACATTTTACACACACTACCTCTGAAACGTGACACCACCTTTAAAACCACACAGAAAATGTGAACTTAAACATTTTTTTTAACGATTTATAGGCAATAAATTATTTCCAACACGCATCCTTCAATTTTGTGCTTGTTTTTCAGTTGAGTGTGAGACACAGTTTGGTTTTTGTTTTTAGTACTATTTTTATGTATTTGTCTTAAACACAATCTATGGACAAGGAAATAATAAAGATGTGATTTAGGGTGAAAAGATTAGCATATGTTAATGGTAGTAAATATTTCTATTAAAGCTGAGGGATGATGTCGTAAATGGGCTAGCCGTGCTATTTTTGGTACAGTTACTGTAAGGAATGGATATTATCCTTTATTCTGGTACTAAATGATTGTTGTAACATTTCTTAATACATCATAGATTAATTTATCAGAGAGAACACTCAAATAATGAGTCTCAGCAATGTAATGAAAAGGAATAGGATTTTACATTTTGAGACGTGCAGTTTCATAAATATGTCCTCATTTTTATTTCAGCTATTGTTTCTTTCTTTTTGCATAACAATATGTATAAAGACCTTGTAGAAACAATTCTGATTTGCTTGTAAGCAAGTTTTAAATTGAAATGAATCAGTAGCAAGCTAAGGTTTTAATGTAGACCATGTTTTGTAGTAAAGTTTCATCTTAAAAGAGTCCCTGTAATTTGCCCCATCCCATGTATCTCTCTGAAATACACGGGGGGAGGCTGACAGAATGTTCAAGCCTCTTCAGCCTGGGGGTGCGGGAGGGAATGAGACACGGGGAGGCATTTCGGTTGAGCAGCAGAAATGAAGATCCTGGGGTTTTACTCAAGAAAATGACAATAAACGAAAAAATTTCTACACCTTGGAAGATGAGAGCTTCTACTTTATCTTCAAATTTTTGTGAAATACAGTTCAAAAAGTGATTGGCAAATCCACTGAATTGCATTGGGGAAAAATTGTACTCTCCAATGTAAATGTTATCATTTTTATGATTATTTCTAGAATTACTGAGTGTATATGAATACACGTATGCATATTTATAATGTGCACAGATATACTGAACTTGATCATCATATTAGCATCTAAAAAGGTATTTTCACTTAAAATATTAATGTAATTCTTCTAAAATATATTTTATTTGCTCTCTTACTATATATTGATTACATAGTTTTGAAATTTAGTCAAATACATCCATGCAAATATTGTTTATAGTTTAAATCCTTGCAAAACATAACTTTTAGGCTTAGAAATTTATTAAAATGCCCATAATAATGATATTTCTAAGTGATCTTGGCAAGTAAACAAACTGCTGTATTTATGAAGAGATAATGAATCTTCTGCCGTGATAATTTATGCTTTAGTTTCGCTAAAGGTATCAGTTTGATTTTAAAAAAAATATATATATTCTGAAAGTTTAAATATTATTGTGTACCTTGGATGTTTTCCTTAGCCTCCAAAACACAAGATAATTGACGATCTTAAAACTTGTATCATTTCTTTCTGGGCCAATTTGTTAAGCTTTGTAACCTGAGTGTATTACTGAGTTTCTCTGTGAAAATCAATATTTATATTGCATTTTTATTATTTGTATCAGTATGTGTAGCAAAGAAACTACTACAAATCTTAAACTGAAGTACCTCCACTATGGTCCAGGACATACGATCTTGGCTTATTTGAAAGATAGATGCCCAGTGAAATATTCCATACATTTGTATTGAATTTTTTTCCTGTATATATAAGGGTATTTATAATCTTGCATTAACAGAGTCATCATGAGAAATGCTTATTTCCTTCTTTAGAAGCCTGCTCAGCTATTTTTATATAAAATGTTGGTCTTCGCCTTAATTTTTTTTTTTTGGTGAAAAAGTGTGCCATAGATATTTTAACTTATCCACAGATAGTTTACAGAATTTGCTTTGACTTGTCTTTAGTTAATTCTTCTTTCCTCAGATTGTTCTAAATTGTTTTCTCCTCCAAATGCGTGTCGTTTGTTTTGCTTTCTTAATTTTTTTTTTAAAAAGTTTTGGAAGGTACCTTTATATGCATGCTTTGGTAGATCAAGTTTTTTCTCTGTAGTTTATTGTTTCTAGTTTAGCAAAACCTTTCAGTGAAGAAAAAAAAATTAATAATGAAGTAATGCTTGTACAAATGTATCTAGAATGGCCCAAACGGTCAGAGTAAAGGGCTATTTAGCATTGGTAAATTTGTCTACTAGACTCAAGGATATTTTTCTACATCTGTCGAGTTTGGGACTATGGAGAAATGAAATAAAGGTTAACTAACTCCTTTTCCTATATGAAGTTCTCAGTTTCTGTATTTATTATTGTCT
This sequence comes from Burhinus oedicnemus, assembly GCA_008921705.1. Taxonomy (NCBI): domain Eukaryota; kingdom Metazoa; phylum Chordata; class Aves; order Charadriiformes; family Burhinidae; genus Burhinus; species Burhinus oedicnemus. Next base: position 1,105,101 of record VFFE01008954.1, on the reverse strand, counting down.
TGTAAAATTCAGTCCTGTTCAAAGTATCAAGTTAACTTCAGGGCTCAGTGAGGTGTGTGCACGTTCTGCTTCCCTAATTCTTCAGTTTTCACTCTGTCCGTAGGCAATAGGAATCTCCATCAAACAGAAATAAAACTATTTTCCAGTTCTCTAGGTAGAATTTAAGAAGCAGCAGTAATATTTATGGCAGCAATGTGCAAGTCGAACCACAGGTGGGGGACTGTTGGCGATCGGTAGCTTCCTCAGGTTGGACTGCAGAGTCATTTGCAATCCAGGGCATGGGCTTAACAAAAAGAAAATATTTCATTTTTACTGACGTGCAGTTCTCAGCAGCTCACACAGTTTGCTGCGTTTATAAAAACAAAATAGAAATCAGGAAAAAATAAAACCTCTGCGGTAGTTTTGTAACAACCTGTCAGAGAGACGCTGTATTGACTTCAGCCGTTCCTTGTAACAAGTTTTTCGTTTGGAATAGAGCCGGACCGGGGAGGGACACGGCGCTGTACTGCCCATCCGTGGGGATCTTTTTTGGGGGGGGGGGACGACCGACATAAATGCTGTTGATTGGTTGAGTTAGGAATATCTTAAATGAATTTGTTATTACTTTATGGAGAGGCTTTTCAGAATTATACGAAAAACTTGCAACGCTGTGTCCTGGAAACACTTACGAAATGTTCTCCCATAACACGAATTTATGTCTGATGAAAGCAATTAACATACAACACTAACGGCAGCTCAGACTAATTCAGGTGAACCATTAATGCTTAAGTGTTTGGGAGGGGGGGAAGTTATTTAAAGATAAATGTGAGCTTTCAATGTTGCTCTTAATCATGATGCTGTTTCTCAGCACTTCCTACCTTGAAATTCTCCAGAGCTGTACGTGCTGTGTGTGGCCTCTGACTCTGGCTGGCGATCCAAGCCAGTGGTTTGACGTGCTGATGGGAATCTGGCAAAAACTGTTGGTGCCCATTACTGTTTGCTTTTTGAGCAAATGTAGGTGATGAAAATAATACCACAGCTGTCCTGAAGAGCTTACAGCGTGGTACCACGACTACGGGAAACAATTTAAAATTATTTCAAGACCAGGCCTAGCCACAGAAAAATAGCCACAAGAAATCCCACGTAAAGCGGCTTTGGCGCCTGGCTGCCGCCCTTCCAGGCTTGGCACGAGAGCAGGGCCACGTCCAGGAGGGGTTCCTGCCCAGACCGCGGGAGACATGGAGCCATCAGCCAGGTTTAGCCTAAGAACTGTTTTATTCAAGACTGCTTTTGTTCACAAACGCTGCCAGGTGGCAGTGTAGCTACATCCATACCTACTGCGTAGGCATACGGGTGCTCACCTGGCTCTTTTAAACTGCAGATACGTGTCAACCCGATCACTAATAAAATTCTAAATGCTCTGAAGTCAACTGAATCCACCCAAAAGTTGGACCTAAGACCACGTACAACTCCTGAAATGATGGCTGCGGAGGAGGAGGTTAAAAAACCAGAGAGAGGGAGAAGCAGACGAATGGAGAAGAGGTCAATCTGTCTAACACTATAGATTTAGTAACAAATTTATAGGTGACGCTGAACTTGGATGTTTTGGGGGGAAAAACAACCCCCAGCGGGGATAGTGGCTGTACCTGTATCGCCACCTGGTGGCGAAAAAACCCAGTAATCGGGAAAAAAATGCCTTGAACTGTCCCCACGCTTCGTATTTCAGAATGAGCAACGATTTTTATCTAAATGAAAAATAAATCTAATATTAAAATAAGGAATCTGGCATTTAGCAATGAGGAGACTGAGATCAGGCTGAATGCGCAGCCTTAAATCTGCCCTTTTAGTTATGAAAATTACACATACGTGTGTGTGTGTGTGTGAAGGTGTGAGGACAGAAAGGTTTGATACGGAGTTCTGTATCCTTAACGATGCTTTCAGATTTGACTTTGGTTTTCAGTTTTGATAAGATCATCTGCAGAAGTTGAACCAGTGCATTAAAGTAACCAGATCGGTCATAAGCTTGGTTTTTTGTTAATTCAGTGCTGTGCTAAGTAGGATTTTCGGGACAGTATCTAAAGAGACTTGACACTAGTATTTTTGCTAAGCCAACAAAGAACAAGCAAGTATGTATCAGGTACACAGAATTTCCTGGAGCTCTTCAAACCTGAAGGAAAGTCTTCTCAGAAATTAAAGTGAAGCACCCAGGGACATGCAGCCCGACACGGAGCCTTCCAGCCGTTTTGTATTCTCTCCTGTCTGAACACTGTGTTTCTACGAGAAATGCCTGTAAAGGAAATGCTATCAAAAAGATGTAATATTGTCTGCAGTCACCTGAGGAGTCCTGCTGAGGTGTGTAAAGGGCTAAAAAACTTCTGTAACTGTTGGCTTCACCCAGAGGGGAGGGTTTTTTTCGGGTTCATGGGGCTTTACACTGTACCACCTCTGCTCTGACCCTCCGGACTGAATGCCTGTCGGTGCCTGAAAATCATCAGCTGGGTGCATATTCTGGTTTAGTTTCCTCCGCAAGGAATTAGGTTTGGGGGTACCAAAGCTGCTCCATCAGATGAGGTGATGTGCGGCAAGCTGGGCCGGCTGCTCCATCTCCGTGCTCCTGCTGCAAAGGCAAACGCTCATCTGGCTACAGGTAACGTTGGATTTGTTCTTTTTAATGTGGCTGAACAACGCATACACGGCTCTGCTGGTTGTTAAGATGTCTGAGCTGTAAGAGATACAGGTTGAGGGCAGAGAGGACTTTATACATAATTGCTGGTTCTTCTCATGCAGCAACTTCATCCACAGCCAAAATATTCCCCACTGGATCTTCCCCAGCCTCGGCTCCATGTAGCCAGCGTACATCAGTCTATGAGCCAGTGTCACCCACGCTGGCGCGAGTGTGTTACACAGCGCGCACAAGCTGGGGACACGGAAAGAGAAAGAAATCTTTCATAGTGAATGATTTGACCAGCTAAACATGAGCTGTTCTCCACGGAGCGCAAGGGTGAGGGGAAATGGTAATGGAAGAAAAAGGAAGAAAGCACAGGGAAAAAAGGTGTTTCCTATTTACTTGCAGTTTGTTTTATTTTAGTGGGAAAGAAAGGAGGAGGAAAGGAGAGGCTCTGTTATTCCTGCCAAGGAGATTTGAAAATTTTCAGACTTTACCTAATATTTTAACTGATTTTTTGGTTATTTCTCTCTTTTGCTGGAAATCTGGAATAATAATGGATTGCACAAGATTTTTCACTAAAACCAAGCTGATCTGAAATTTTTTTGAAAGAAAAATTCTCACTAGCCCAAATCTTCCCACAACAGTCTCCTCCTCTTTTCTGTTTAAGGTGAATTTTCAATTAATGGTCTGTTACCTCTTCAGAAGGGTTTCGGGTGCAGCTGACCTCACGCTGTGATGGGGGAGAGGAACGCATCACGTGCTGACACTTGCTTGAACCAGCTCTGCCTTTTGGTCTGGAAGGCCTTAAAAACAAGACTGCAGTGTTATTGCTTGGGCGTGAGGCCAGCTGTATCCTCTGCCCGCTCCCGGGGGAGCCAGCCCTGCAGGGCGAATGCAGGAGCTGTGTGTAAAGCCCCGTCTCAGACAAGAGCATCGCCCGTTTTCTGGAGGAACGCGCTGGATTCCACCTATCGTGTCCACGTGAATCAAACATAAGGTGATCTTTCTCCCCGTTCTGCTGGTTCCTTGTTTCTCCCATATCGCTTAATTAAATAATTACCCAGCAAACCCCTCCAACAAGCTGTATACACCATGCAGAGAGCATGCACTTGCTGTTTGCTCGGTGTCTCTGTGTTTTCCTGCCTCTGTCCCTGCAGCAGCCAGGCTTTGCATCCCCCAGCAGTCCCTCACCAGCTGTAGCTGGTTTTCGGCTCTGCTAAGGCAGGGAGCAAGGCCAGGGCAGAGCCATCCTGTGCCCTTTGAAACCACAAGCACAAATCCCTGCAGCGGGGCAGCGTCGTTACTTCTTGTGTGCACAGCGGCAGCCTCTGCCAGGGCTGAGCCTCTCCGCAGATCAGGGACGGGTCCGGGGGGTTAACAGGGAGGGTGTGCAGACCCCGAGAGGGAGATGGGGAAGGGGAGATTGGGGGGGGAAGCACCCTCACTAAACGGCTGTTTAATTTCAAATCAGAGGATGATTTCTTTTCTCCTCAAGCTAATATTGCTTCCGAATAGCTGAAGCCCTATTTAAACACTTTTTTTGCTGGTTTGAGGCTTACAAACAGTAGCAGTTTAGAAGAGAGCAGGTGGTGGTAGCCATGTCTCCCGTGGACTTGTCTCATCTTCCCAGGTGACCGCCCGGTTCAGCAAACCAAGGCTATGGCTGTGTAACTGGTGCTTCTTTCCCCTCGTTACTTAACAAGTGATGCTGGTGCGAGGTGACACACACCTTCTTGCCCAGGAGCATCTTTTCTCCCTCTGGCTGGTGTTGGTTTTCCAGGTAGCCCCGGGTGCAGATGAGCTACCAGTCCCATGCCTGGAGCAGCGGCAGCTCCCAGGGCTCCCTCCTGGGGAGGACAGAGGGGGTGAGAGCAAGGCCAGTGGGGAAAAAGGTAGTGAAGGCTAAAAGGAAAGAAATGAGGGAAAGAAAGGAGAAATGGAACAAAGTGTGAAAGATGAGAAAGCTGGTGAGAGGAGGAAGGGGGGGGATCAAGGGAGGAGGGGAGAAGAACAAAAACCCCACAGAAGCACTTGGAACAGAGGGGAATTTAAAGTTAATTAAAAAAAGGCAACCAGCAAGGACACCCCCATCAAAGATGAATGGAGCCTGTAGCAGGAAAGTAGCAATCGCACCAGGAGGCCACATCTCAGGACGGCCAAGTCACTGAAATGGCACCTGAGAGCAGATATTCTCCGTCCGACGCTGTGCAGAGCAGAGCGCCGTGCCTTGCAGGTAGCCCTAATGAAGACTGCAGGTTAATTTGCCCATGTTGAATATTCTGTTTCACTCTGTGATAGTTGCAAAACCATTGCAACCAAAATCCCTTAGACCATATTTCCAATAATAGTAAGTAAATGGCTCACTGTGATCTGAACTATAAACAGATTTTACAAATTCTGCCAGAAATTTAATATTGAATTATTTCTTTATGCCCACATGTCTTTCCTGGTTTTCTTAATTCTGCCAAATATTTAGCTCAGCAATCTCTTCTCTCAGCAACCCACGCTCTCCTAGCTACATAATCCCATTTTTGGACCATTATTTAAAATTTCAGCATTTTCATGAAGCTGGCCAAAGAAGCAAAACTGATCTGAGAGGACTAAAACAAATGAACATGTTCAGCTCTTGTTTGTGGATCAGGTTCTTTGCTCCTCACAGGAAATCTGGATGGCCAAGCTGCAGGGTTTGAACGCAACCAGGTAAACCTGAGTGAGCCGGGGCCCTCCTTTCCCTGGCTGGGCAGACCCCTGGCACAGGGTCCTTGTTTTAACCCTTTGTGGGGCAAATCCCCTCTGACTGTGTCTTTTGCTTCCTCATTGAGCTCAGGACCACGAGAAGAGGATGGATACATTTTCGCATGCCCTGTCATCACATTTCAGAATTTTCTGAGGTTCATTTCTTTAAAACGTTAATTTATCTAAAATTCTTCTTATAAAACCCTAAGTGCTTGGCTGAAAATGTAAATTCTTGCTGCCGTCAGTGGGCTATGAGCTCACTCGATGCCTGCTATGACCTGTTTCCTCCTCAAGAAACAGGATGATCACATATGACTTAATTTTCAGGGTATGTGTTGCTTATTGTCTGAATGGCATATAGAAAAAAGTGAGAAAATAAGCCTTGCTCAATAATCAGCTAATAAAACCCCCCAATTTTGTGCAAACATTCGTAATGAAGAGTCATATCACCTTTCTATAGTACGTTTCAATTATTTTTTCGCCCCTTTAAATCAATTCCTCAGTTGAGGAAGCCATCTAAGATAACAGATACTAAATCATTCACTGTAGCTGCTTGCTCAGGCGTCCTGCTGTAGGGGGGAGCCCGAGCGGCTGGGGCTGATGGAGCCGTTCCCCCAACGTGCTCCCACCCAGGCTGGGGACAGGGATGGGGACAGCCAGCATTGCCGACTGCTCACTGCTCCCACGCTGAAGCGATGTGTTGATTCACTCTGTAATTGATTTGGGCAACTTGAGGCAATTGGTTTCCAAGATACCACATCCTTCAGATATTTAAAAAATCATAACTCTGGCAGTATATTATATTTAAATGTCGATGTATAATGTGTGTGTATATATACATACTCATAGGTCTCCATGTGAACTGAAAACGTATAGATGGGCAGGGAAGCGCGTGTAGCTGTTGCATCTCACCCGAAGAGGCTGCTGGCGGCTGGTTTGGTGGGTGGCCCCTCTCTGAGTCACCGCGCAGTCAGTACCTCAGCACGGCCTTAGAGGTTCCCGTTGGCTCTGCTGCCCTGGGATTTTCAGTATAGCTCAAAGTAACATCCTGAGCACATGCAGTTATTAAAGAAAAATTTCAGACTTTTCTTAAAAATACAGGAGCAGCAACAAGTTCCAGCTCGGCAAGGTACATTTTGTTTGCTGTTTCTGCGGTTCCTCACCATCATCTCCCGATCCCTGCGTTACTGCATGGCTGCCATGTTTCACATAGGGATCGCTGCCTGTCAGCAGTGAACGCTTGGCTTCCTATATAAAGGAAATTTCTAAAGAAGAGAGAGGAAACTCTGCTGTGATCTCCCTCTGGCTTTCCAACAAAAAACCTGTTTAAAATTGGTTATATTGGTTTAATATTATGAGCCCCCAGAGCTGCACACACGTCTTTGTGAGCTCTGTTTTTCAATGCGTGAAAAGAAAACTCGTGTACGTAGAGGAAGAGGGGAAAGCTCTGAAGCAGGCACGAGGGGAGGGGATACCCCATGGGAATGGGGACACATAGGTCACCCCATCTTGGACTCGCTCTGCAGGTGCAGTGCAGCGCTGAGCAGGAACGAGAGGAAGTGCCCAAAAAGGCAGAGTTCCTAAACGCCCTGCTTTGGGCTTCTAGAGCAGGGGCAATGCTTATTTAAGTCCTGAAGTCTGGCATGAGCCAAACTTAGGCAATGCAGAGTTTTGCTTTGTTTTGAGGCCAAGACAAGGTGTTAAGAATGGAGATAAAACAAAGGCTTGGATTCCTGTCCTCCCAGGTTTGTGGCCATCACAATTTGGATTTGACTTTAAAGTCTGGATCCAATATCACCCAAATCCTCATTTCATCCGTCTCTTGGGTGTAGGTAGCAGCAGGAGACCACAGAGGGACTGTAAGGGAACAGAACTGAAACAACTTGAAACTACGGGTAATAAAGACAGATTAAAGTGATAGACAAAATGTCAGTGGAAGTACATCATGAACATAAGCCTGTAAAGCAAGGACAACCCTGTGAGACAGGCAAATGCAGTACAAGGAAGGACATAAGTACATGAACAGGCCAGTGGAAGGAAGAGCAAGAGAAGAGAAAGCAGTTTATTGACAGAAAAGACAGGGCACCATGAAAGCAATGAAGCGTGTGCTGGAGTGTCACTAGCAGTGGAGACGGGCTGCGAAAGCACCTGGTGCCAGGGATGGACGCACAGGTCTTGGGGGAGAAAGGAAGAGTGGTGGGGAATCGGGACCAAACCACAAGAGCCCCCTTGTTGCGGTGTAAGGGGGGCTGATCTTGGTTATCTAATCAGAAATAGGGTTGGAGAAGTCACCTGAAGATGAGTGTGTCATCCAGGACTGCACCAATTCGGTTTGGCCCAGGTTCAGAAGGAACAGACTTCTCGGTACCAGCCCTGGTGCAGGATGTGTGCTGCACGCCGTGTTGACGATGCTGCCTGTAGGTGTATCAGTGGGATGAAATGACGGTTGATTTTTGGCTCAATAAGGAAAAAATAAAACCCAACCTTTTTTTGTTTGGTTATATCCTTACTATAAGCTACATATTGTGGATTTTTTCATTGAAACACTTTAGGACTGTATTACATGCAAAAAATAAAATCTGTGCACAAAATAATAATTTGTATTGAAAGCAGTATAGTAATTACAAGCAAAAATTCAAATACAATCCATTAGAAAATCTCCTGCTCAAGAGATTTTAAAGGGTGTTTTTACCCTTATCTGGTAATAGCATTGTTTTACAGATTATTTTTCATATCCTAAAAATTTTACAATTATGACTATTTTTTCTAAAAGTATTTCTTAGTTCAAGGAAAGAGATCTTGAACTGATTCAACTCAAGCCCTTAAATAACCTGAGTCACTCCAGCTTTCTCTAGCCAAGATCTGACCCAATAACTTTAATTTACATTTTTTCCATGACTCCTTCAACTGGTTAGTCATTTAAAATACAACTATAGGCTTATAAATGTGTATTTCTTATTTGTAGTAAAAGGAGGGATTCTATCCCGAAGCGGGTCTTGCAGGAACTGCCTGGCACTGGTGGAGCCAGCGTTGTGCCGTGCTGGTGGGAAGCAATGCCGACCGTTTCCAGCTCAGACCCTGGCTGAAGCAGCCCTTTCTCAGACGCTGCTCCTGAGAGATTTCTGGATGTGCTGCACCAGGATTACAATAACCCACGTGTAAGACTGGAGCTCCCTGGGGAGTTTGAATCTCTCGAGAAATCTGAAGGACGACGCAAAAAGGCTTTCGCAGCTCTCTATGAAATGGATGCCAGCAGAAAGATGGACAGTCTGGTGGCAAAACAGCCGGTTCTGTAGCACTCGATGTGCTTAATAATTTTCAGCAGACTCAAGAAGATATTAAAACACAGATTGAGAAGCACTGGACTCCTATGGAGATAAAACAGAAGGACAATGTTTTTACAGAGCGAGTGGGACGAGGATAAAAACAAAGAAGGGCGTGGGGCTGTGTTAGGGTTGATCAACCTGCTTGTTGGTTGGGGGGTTCAGGACCCCTGTAAAAACTCAAATCATTATTTCCTGCTCAAAAACATTTTGAGAGAGGAGGGACTGGGGTCCTTGGGGTGTGTGTTGATAGAAAATAACTCAGTACATGTGAATATTTCAATGAAGTTGAAATGAAAATGCATTAGCAGTTGTTTTGGCAGGTGCTTTTCAAAATGAACCACCAACCCGTGCAGATTAATCACCCACTTTTGAGGCCGGGCTTTGGTAAGGAGCTGTTTGGTTGTGCTCAGCAGCCACGGTGTTTTCTAGGTGAGCTCTCTGTTTTTTCCAACTGTATAATGAAATGTAGGTGTCAGTTTGACATGGCAATAGCATTAAAAAAGCACTCCCAGAGTCCCCAAACAACTTTGGAAGAAGCCAGGACTGCGGGGTTGAAGTTAAACAAACAAGCAGACAAACACGGAATGACAATTTTCATTTCCCCTGAGCTTTCCACAGCTATCGGTGGGTTAAGCAGATCTATCAGTGTGACACGAGGGCAGCTTGGAAGGAAATGCTGAGCACTCAGTGTGATATTTTATAGAGGAAAAATCTTTTATGAAGAAAATATTTATGGCAAAATGTTCTTCTGTACAGAAAAATGATGCACCCTGTTTACCCCATTGAAATCGTACCTAACTCTGGAATGGGACTTGGGCACTGCAGGAGCCTTGTGCTGGTTCTGCGCTCAGATAAACGTCACCCTTGCTCAAGAAAAAGGCCACCTCTCAATATTAAGTGGGTACATAGGTTTATTTGTAGCTGTTAATGCAGACAGAATTGCCTCCGAGTGAAAATAATCTTCCATCTAGTAAGCTAAATAAGCAATATTAATAGCTGGATGTAAAATGTCTGTAAAAACATAAAATACTTTATAACTGTCTTATAAAAATGCATTAAGCAATGAGGACTTTGTCATAACAGAAGAAATACGTTACTTCTGTTGCTGCAAGCTTAATGACTGGGCTTAATCACCCATTGTTTGGTGATTCAAAATTTAGAAGGGTGTTTTGATTTAAATTTTTAAGAGTTCTCAGAGTTCATGTGCTTTAGAAGAGCATCACTGGAAGGCAGTTGTGGTACTCTGAAACACACAATTTAGCACTAAGTCTGAAGCTGCAGAGCTGCTCACCCAGCCACATGCTGCCTAGAGCCCCCACTGCTGAGCTCAGTGACAATTTTAGCTTTCATTTAACAAGGCTGACTTCTTTCTTTGAGTTGATTTGAACTTCAGCCCTTTATTATCTGCCTCTGTTTATGTGCATTTATACATACTTTAAAATTTTCAAATTAATATGTCAATGTGAATATGTATTTTAATTGGTATCTTGGAAACCAATTGCCTCAAGTTGCCCAAATCAATGTGAATAAAGTATTTTAATTCTGACTATCTCTTTCAATGGTTCCTGTAATTACAAGGTACGTCATTCATTTTAGATTTAAATATGCTTCCTGCCCACACAAACCCAGCATTATTTCTTTTTTTCCTTATATTACTGTTAGCATATTTTAAAAGTGAGTCTTATTATTTTCTTATATTAAGAAATCAGATCCTCCTCTTTTTAAGAGTTCTGCCCTGGTGCTTTTTGCTGTCCTTCCAAAGATGGTACTAGATTGTGTTGGTTGCAGGAAAAAATATCAAGGGCTCCTCCTCCTCCTCCTTTTATGAGATAAAGGTTGATGCTCAGAATTACACATTTTAAGAAACCCACAGTGTTTAATAAAAGTAGAACTTTCTTTCCCCAGCCATAAGATACACTGGTGGTTCTAAACTCTCGGGTATTCAGCATCCGTCCATTTACGGACGGGGTCAGGATCAGCTGAGCTAGGTTTGTAGCTCCAAAGAGGGAAGGTGCAAAGCCAGCCCTAAAGTACTGTACAGGGGTGCAGCACAGAGTCTTAGACTGAGGGTTTATTGGTGCAGGAAAGTAATTTCATTACGTATTACCTACACTGCTAGAATAGGAGCAAGCCTGTTGATGAAGTTACCCAGACTTTAAAGAGAAACAGCACTGCCAGATCATTGCTACGGAATTTCGTTTTGATGCAGCCTTTGCCTTTTCCCCTTTCCCATGAAGACTGCCCGGGTGACAGCAGCGTTTCAGCAGCAAGGCTCCAGATGTAGCTCCTTTCTGCCGTATTCTTTAAAGTCTTGTCGTATCAGCTGGAGGGCTCAGTTCTAATTTGCTTCAATTCAGTGAAACATCACTAACTGGTGAAATATTGTAAACTTATACCAGGCTGGAGCTGACCTTTTGTAGCTTCATTAGGGTTTTCAAGATACCCCCTACCAGCATTGTTCTTCCTGTTAACAGAAGATTATTTATTGTTTACTCTGTAGTGGTCTGCTGATGTTCTGGTTTGCTGGGTAATAGCCATTCTTTAAAAGTCTGACCTCATTCTATTAGATGCTTACTCCATTGAGTGCTCTCATTTCTCACTGAAGCCAATACACAACATTTGCTAAAAAAACCTCCCATTAAAGGCGGTGAGAATCTGCCTCTCAGATGGTGTGGACTGTATTTTTTCCTTATCATTAAGAAGTCTGTTCGTCTGTCATTTTTTACTGCTTTCATCTGTTCTGCCATGGCTACTGATCGATGCCTGTGACAGCTCATTATTAAAAGGAGAAGCAGCTCTTTCAGTGTCAAAGTCAACTTGTTGAAAACTCTTCATAATCACTTGTCCTCATAGATTTACGGCAAATGAGAAAATATTACAAAGAACTGGGAACGGTTGCAAGTAATGTCCTTTCTTAACTTAGCATTCAGCTGCCCCATGACCACTGCCTTTTATTAAAGCAGTAGAAGAAACAAGATAATGAAATGAACTGCAAAGCATTTTGTGGCATTTCCCTGTATGAAAGATACTGTTTAAAGATAAATTGCCAGTGTAATTGCTGCTTCAGATTTGTCCTGGGAAAGCACAATGTGACCGGGATAAATAGTTTTGACTTCGCTGGCAGTGCAGTCTTATCAGATGGCATTGACAGGACTGAGCGGTTAACTCTTGCAGAGCAGCAGGTAAATGAGAAAGAGAGGTAATGAGCAGTTTGGAGTTATGGTACGTAGAGATTCTGTGTTTAATACACGTGTGTAATGCCAACTGAGAGTAATGTAAGTTAGAGGCATGTTTCAAAGACAATCTTGCATCTTCCCTTAGTCTTTTAAACAAACCAGTATGTGACTGTAGAGGCTTCTCAGCCTGACATCCAGCCTAGTATAGAGTTTCAAGTAAGTTCTAGTCACTTACCTGCTCATCTGCATATAATACTGTTATTTGTCTAATTGTTTCTATTCTTGTATGTTTGGTATGTAAAAATGCAGTAAAGACATTATGCAGGAAAAGAAAAGGAAAGTAGTTGAGATGATTATTCTGTTATCAGTCATGACTAAGATGAAGAGAGAGATACTAGCAAGGCATTGTTCCTAAAATAGATATCTTGCAAACAAGAAATGTCAGTCAAATGAGGTTTAAATTAAATTCCTGATAGCAATTACTTACAGAATGATCATGCTCCCATTGAAATTATTATGAATATTGTCACCATTTTTAATGGAAAAAGAAGTTGGGCTTCAGATACTGGTTCTGAAATGTATTTCAGAATGCCCTCAGCTTTTACTATGTACTTATATCCTGCTGAACCCAAAGTCACCCTTCTGCAAGACAGTTACTTGGCTGAACAGGGGCTTTAAGCAAGAGTCTTTGCACAGGACAGTATGAAAATGAGTTAAACTGAGAAATGGGCACTTGCAGGAAGTATTGAATGGCCACAAACAAGTGACCTCACTGGGAGGAGAACTGATGAAGTGAAGAAATGTGATGTGCATTCCAAATAAAGAACTGATGAGTCAAGTTGTGCCCCAATTGGAACAGAAGCAAAGTCAAGACAGCTTGAAAATAACCTTGATAACAGTGGAGAAGAAATAGCAATCGGTTCAAGTTATGTTGACCCCCAGAAGCTACAAGAATAGCAGTGGGTTGGGAAGGTACGCCAACTTCTCTTCCTCCAGGAGTGGGGATTCTTTAAGTCCTACTGCTACAGCAATTATCTGAAGACCTAAACTAATATTACTGAAGTGGTATTCAGCGACCTACTCGCTGTTCCCAGTAATGCATCTATTACTCATGCAGTCAAGTCCTTTTGTTCCACAATAAGGAGAAAACAATTTCTAAATATATTATTTTAAATTAGTATCTTTACACTGCAAGACACAAACAGCTACTGCTGAATTATTTCTGACAGATACTAAATCCCTATTTCATCTTCCACGTTGAGACATTTTTCTAAGTGTGGCTCAGTAGGAAGTTAATTATAATCTTCCAAAATGGGAAGAATTTTCACCTGAGATGATTAGGATACTGGTTTGAGGCATGATATGCGGACTCCTAGCTAAAGTTAGGAACTGGCAACATCTTTGGCTCTGTATCGTTTCAGAAGTAACACCCTCTGCTGTCACAAAAACTTCCCTGAAGACTGAGATCATGATAATTTTAGATGCAATCAGTTCCTTAAGTATTCATCATTGTTGATACATTTGCATATTGGAACATCATAATGGTTTATTCTGTGCTCTGAGACAAAATTCACTGTGAATTCAAGTTGAATTTTTCAGGCTTGGTTGCAGCTTCAAGGATTAAACAGGTTTGAAGATAAATAATAAAGCACGTTTTGGAAAATACAAAAGTATGTGAAAAAAAAAGAAAGGATCAATTGTTTGTGGTAAATTTGCCATCTGTTGGTGCGTGCACACTGCTGTGGTGACTTATTTCAGTATTTAATTACTTTTTCTGACCTGCACTTGGCTCAGCAAACCTTCACAGTTTACATGAGAACTATAGTTGCTTAAGTTTTCTTCTGTAGTCTTTGGAAAGAATCGAATTACCAGGGAAATTGTTGTTGACGAATACTTAGAATGAGGTTTGATAAAGCTGGGCCTTTGGGTTTTTCACTGTAAGCCATTACGTAGAGGCTGGAGTACGTCTGTGGTTCTCTGCTGGGCTTTTCTAAGCACAGACTCCAAAACTGTATGCAAAGCTCGCGTATCCACCGCTCCTCCTTACTCAAGCACTGCTTGTGTATCCAGTCCTCGTGGTAGGCCTGTAATTTACTGTGAGTCGCTTGTCATTTCCCAAAGGACTTTGATAGCTAATGCCTGCTCATTACTTTCTCTTTGTAACTTCTGCATGTTATTGGTAGTTATTTTATATTTACTTCCAAATCACCAGTGAAAATGTGTACAGAGAAACCGGAATTTCCCCACCCTTCATTTATGAGTGACTAAACAGCCCAGAAATCTTTGGCCGGGGAAACAGAGCAGAGCACGGTAGGATGGTGGAGGTGGGATATATACTGTGCATAAACTCACACATGATGTGGAGAGGGTAATTAATCACTCTCCCTTCCAATGTAAGGCTAGGGAACATCAGATGTAACTAAGCAGTAGGCTCAGAGTGAGATACTTTTGACATAAGGTATAGTCGTGGAGCTCATGAGATGTTACGGTTGCTGAAAATTCAGACATTCAAGAAGGCTTTGCCAAATTGAAGGAAGAAATATCCATTAAGGCTATTCTGTGCAAGATACCACCCCTGGCTCATGAAATCTGAATTGCTGCAAGCTGAAAACGAGTTCTGGAGAAGTATTCTTAGCTATCACATACCCTGTTTGGTTTTTTGTCTGGCATTTGCTTTCTTGGCCAGTGTTGGAGACGGGATAGTGGATCTTTGACTGTACGTAGCATTTTGTTTGACCATATAGAACTTCTGAGACGTGTCAGTTGGCTGGTTTGCAGCATTCACTCAGTTTTTGGGGAAAAAAAAATTGTGGGACATTTGAATTCAAAATGCATTTTGAAATCAAGAACTACTAAAAAGTTTTAAGTGAAGAAAACGTAGACAAGCATCAAGATATCTAGCGCCTATCTGCAGTTTTCATTCCCTACTTAATGCAATATGATCAGTAGAGATAAATTCATTGTATTTTCCACATGGCTGAGATCTTTCTTTGGCTCATTTTGGACAAATGTGGCAAAATTCACTGCTCAGTTTGTCCTGTGGTCATAAAATAGCCCGAAAGAAGAGTGTTTGCTTTGACGGCGAGAGTGAAATAGAGAGTATCAAGGATCTTTCTTAAGGTGTTGATCTAGGAGCATCATCTCAAATCAGCTTCCTTTTTTATCTGTGAGATTTTTAAAAACTTGCTATAAAAATACAAAAGATCTAGATGGAAAAATACAGTCATAAAGCTGAAGCAGGGATTCAGTAAGGGCCTCTTCACTTGCGCTTCATACATTCAGCACAACTACAGCTGAGTATTAAAGTGATTCTTGCTGTTTCCTCACATAAGTAAATTCTCTTGCCTCTGTAGGGTGGGGCAAAGTATGCAATAAATTGTTAAACAACATCACGCTGTTTACAGTATATTTTATACCACATCTCTGTAAATACAAACACACACATGAGCTTGTCTCTATTTGCATTTTTTAAATATCAGTATACACAGGATAGGATATGGACTCTCACGTTTCTATTTCATATTCAGACTAACATACTATTGACTAAAAATTTTGTCATGGTACTCTTCCATAATTTAATCTAAATAATACAGATCAGTTCCTCCTCTGGAACAATTCTGGTGTAGACACAGGCATACGACTATATATTTTTGATGCATCAGGACAGTTCTTTTTCCTTCTTGTTTGAGAACGAGTCATGCTAACAGAAGCATGCTTTGTACCCACGTAAATTCATCCACACAATAGGAAAGAGTTGTACTGCTCTGACTGTGCAAGTGTTGTTAAATCGCATTGTACAAAAGATTAAAGGTGAAATGATAATGAACTTGAATAAACTTGCCCTGAGAAATTAACTGTATCCCCCCCAAAACCACCTTCACAATCAACACTAGAGTTCAGAGTCTGCCTTGAACTGAATCTACAAAACCTAAATTTGTACCTGTTTCCTTTCAGGGGCTTTACCATCGTAGTAAAAACAGAATAAAAACGTCAGTCTCAGCTTGGGCAGTTTCCTCAACCTTGGCTTTTTGTATAGTTTCCTTCCTGGGATCTTGCTGAACTAGATACTCTTCCCATATTCCTATATTCACACTGTTTTTTCTGCTTTGCTTTCCAGGGTGGAGCTGCACTGTACTTGCCATGGTTAGCGTGGTTCGGATTCCAGTGTCATTAACTGGGGGGAGGAGGGGAACAAAAGACACTGGCCTGATGACAATATTCTTATTTTTCCTTTCTTGAAAAACATTCTGGGTGAATGAACACAAAGTTTGCAGGATTCTTCTGAAGTAATCTTGTTAAGGGACAAAGTCAAGATAAATTGACAGAAAACTTAAGGGGGAATGCAGTTCTGTAACATGCCTCTCTCAGAAATGGCCTGCTAGGAACGATATGCAGGAAATTTGCAGGGATTTTTTACCTCATAAATAATCTGTTTCTTGTATTTTCAAGTGTATGACTGATACTTTCAGGGAAATTAAATAAGCAAACTAAGCATGGATGTTGTCAGTTGGCCGCAGCCCTGAGGTCTATAAAAGGGACAACTGAGTGGTTGGAGTTCATGTTACTGACACGGAACAAGCTGAATTTTGGCTGCAGATCCCATTTATTATTATAATTCCTTTGCTATTAGGCTTGGTAAAAGAGCATTGTCAGCAACTTTGCCATGTCATAGAATTAATTTTAAAGTGAATAAATATCTAGAAACTGGTTACTTTGAAACCTTCAGCTAATAAAAGCACCTGACAGAGGAAAAAGTGGTTATAATGTCATGCTGATCATACAACGACCTGCTGAGGAACATAATGGGCAGAAGCTGCTCAACAAATTAAGGTACTGGAATGTAAAAAATACTCAGCTGAAAACTGCGCACCAAATGAGATCTGATATCCTCATCTGAAAACTGCACACCAAATGAGATCTGATATCCGTACAGTCATGGGCATGGGCTAGATTAGATGCTCTAGAAAAAGGTACAAAAAATATCCAAATAGATAATATTTAAATATTCATTTGAAACCCAAGATATGAGGCCTTGGTCTTCCTAAATTAATGCCTTGCTGTTATATTTTTG
This sequence comes from Burhinus oedicnemus, assembly GCA_008921705.1. Lineage (NCBI taxonomy): Eukaryota > Metazoa > Chordata > Aves > Charadriiformes > Burhinidae > Burhinus > Burhinus oedicnemus. The sequence continues at coordinate 1,088,145 of VFFE01008954.1, read as the reverse complement.
ATGTTTTATTTTTTTATAATAGACCATTTGGGGGAGTATCTTCCTAAGCTTTACATTTCAGTGACGTATTGTTGCCTTTTTATTGAATACCTTTTGCTTCTTTGGTTGTGAGACCTAGAGTAAAAGAAATCCTAAATTTACTTTTTCTTATTCGGTCATTATTATATCTACATATGTTATAATTTCCCTTTCATAGTCTATGACAAGAATAACAATCCTAACTTCTTTGATTATTGCTTTTCTCCGAACTTCTCAAATATTACAGTGTTAAGACTTTGGCGAAGCAGAACACTTGTTTGCAATCTCTTGCTGTTTGAGGCAGTAAGAAAAGTCAGATGCAGGGAAACGGCATCTGCAACGCAAATTTTAGACACAAGTTCTTGCTGAGCATTCAAGCACATTCAAAAAGTCACTTCTCACCTGATTTCCTTTATATTTAAATTAAGATCTGCCTCCTGGCACTACTCAAGTACATATATAATCTCACAGAAAAGATCTGGCCATTTGGCTTCTTGTGGATGCACACCAGTTACATGAACAGAGGCATGGGGATAGGTAGCTCTGTGTGAACCAAAGGCCCACGAAGCTGGGGCTTGTCCCTTTGTCTCCTGTCACTTAATTGCTCTAAAAGCTCCATGTTTGCACAATCCTACTGTAACAAAAATGTTTACAAGTGACTTAACCTAAACAGTTCTATATTTAAAAAGGTAAATTCTCTCTCGATATTAAGTACTGGTAACTTTGGCGCTACATTTTCTTGCATACTTTTTATTTTCTGAAGGATGAACATTCCTGGTACACACTCCCCCTTTCAGTCCAAAACATTTGTCTTCCATGGTTGAGTTACAGACCTTTAAAAATAGGTTTGCAATGGAAATGCTGACATGCCAGCTGGCTGTTGCTGCAATGACACATTCACAATAGGCAACTCTCCTCAGCAGGCTCAGTGGCAGGGAACCAGTAATGGTTAGCTTTGTCAAACAGGTCGCTCTAATTTAATCAAGGACTACAGCAGCACAGCATCTTATACTATATACTTGTTTGTACGATGACTGACTTCTGACTTAAAAAAAAAGAGCACGGGAGAGCATTCTGGACTACAAGGTGTACCAGCTTGTTCCCTCAGTTGTGCCAATTTCATCAAAATTATCTGGCAATTAAGAACGGTTTGAGACTTCCTTTGCTAGCTTTATCTAAAGGGCAGGGCTTACTACTAAGTCATGCAGAGTGTTTAAATAAAAACCTCAGTGTCATTGAAGCAGTTTTCTATCTTTAAAAATACCTATTTTTGACAGTATCAACCCGTGTTTTCCAGCTCCTAAGAGCAAATGGTGATGGAGAAATATTATTTTTTCACTCATGGTCTTTTTTCTACCCCCTCAGGTTTGGAAATACTGTAGTGTTTCTCTCCAAACGCATGCTTGGAAACAACGGCGTCCATCCCCTCGGTGTCTGTAACCACGGCGAAGCAGGCTGCTCCGCTCTCCTCTAGCCACGCACACAGCGGATTCACGCTTTTCGTCTCACGAAGAACCTTGCAGGAACCAGACGATGGTTTCTCCGCTTTTCAGCCGCCTGGGCTTCGTATCCTGCCACTTCTAAATGTTGAAAAACAAAACTAAACTTTCTGGTTTTTTCCCCTCTCTCACTTCATCGGGTAGGAGCCTCCCTCCAAGGCCCCGCCGTCCTCCGCCGGAGCTGCTCCCCAGGTGGGCCCGCCAGCGCCCCTGAGGGGAATCCGCGGCGCCCAAGGTAGGGACCGGGCATTCCTCTGCGGGCCCAGGGCTCTCTCAGCCGGGGGGTACCTCACTGACTTCACACGATCGCTCTTTTCCCCCCTTTTGTTTTGATTTGACCGCCCCCCTGCCGCTCTCCGAGACCCTCCCTCAGTTTCCCCTCAGCCTCAGGTGCCGCCGGCCGCCCTGACGGCTATTCACCGCGGCCCCTCAGGCGGGAGGGCAGCGCGGCGGGGCCGCCCTCCCCGCAGCCCTCCTCGTACCGCAGGCCGGCAGCCGGTGTCCCGCCGGTGTCCCCCCGCCCCGCTTCGCCCCGTCCCGTCCCGTCCCGTCCCCCTCAGCAAGGCGCCGCCCGGCCCGGGGAACGTTAACGCCGCCGCGCGTCACCGCGCGTCACCGCCCCCCGTCCCTCCCGCCCCATGCAGGGGATTCTCCGGCCCTCCCTGACGTCATCCCCATGCCGTGCAGGCCCCGCCCCCGCCGGCCGCCATGTTGGGGGGTGTGCGCGGGGGAGCGCAGCGCGGAGCCGCTCCCGCCGGCCGGCAGCAACAGTAGCCCCAGCGCTGCCGCCGTCGTCGCCGCCGCCGCGCTCTATGGGCAGGAGGAGGGAGCCCGCCGCGGCCGCCCGTCGCCTCTGAGCCGGGGAATGCGCAGCGGCTGCCCGGCTAGGAGGAGAGCCGGGACATGGTGCCGTTCGCTCCGCTGGAGGACGCGGAGGAGCCGGAGCCCTGCCACAAAATGGAGCTGTACGTGAGCGGCGGCGAGGTCAGTGTGGGGC
>VFFE01008954.1:1058998-1085611 GCA_008921705.1 Burhinus oedicnemus | reverse complement strand
GGCCTGCGCCCGCCTCCTCCCCCGGAGCAGCTTCCCTGGGAGCTCGGCCCGTCCCGGGAAGGCGGCGGACCCCGGGCGCCACCCGCAGCCCGTCCCCGCGGGCCTCCCTCGGGGGCCGCGGCCTCCGGGCCCGGCGGGCGCAGGGCGGGCAGCGAGGCCGCAGCCCCCGGGCTCGGAAAGCGGTGGGAAACCGCGGTCCCCGCCTGGGTGCGGCAGTGACACGTGTGGAGTTAAGAGGAGAGCCGGCCGAGCCTGTAAGAATAATGCGAATTAAAGAGCATTAAAGGCCGGAGTGCTTTGTGTCGCCTTCCCAACGATGTTAATGTCACAGTTGTCGGTGCCCGGTTAACGTACGGCTCTGGAGGCTTTTTGTAAGCTCGCAGTTTTATGGCCGTAGCTCCTGTGGAAAGTTGCTTTAACTTCTGAAAATTTTATTGTACTAATCTGGATGCACATCCAGGTAGGTTGTCTCTTTGAGAGGTCCCTTTGCTTTTTCATTGAATAACTATACAATAATTATCATACACGCAACTAACAGGAAGAACCAGGAGTGTGTGACTGAGGTTTGGATGCCTAAACGTTGTGAAGAATGAGCAATGACTTTGAGAGCGTCTTCGAGGTACTGCTTGGCACTCTAGGTGCATCCATAAGCAAGTACCAAATGCTATTTAAAAAAATAATTAAATGCTAAAACTGGTTGTGCTGTAATACTGCATGTATCCCAGCAGAATGTGACACTCGAGTATTAAAACTTTTGCACTTTTAAATCAGAAGCGTAGGATTACATATCAAGTATCATCAGGTATGACAAATTAAAGATTACACCTAGGTGTATTAGACACATAAATGATGTTATCTAAAAAAAGCTTCTTAAAACTGGTCAGACTTGCTTTTTGTGATGCAGTAGGCTTTTCTTATCATAAGTAAAAAGGTCTGTAGCAAATTCATCTCTAAGTACAAAGTGCACAAAACAGGCATAGGTTAAAGTTTTGGGAAGAGTGAAAGGATATCGTTTAAAGGATCTTGGTGAAATTTTATTCTCTAATAAAAATTAATACATGTAAAGGAAATAAATGCAATAATTCACAATAGGAATAAAGCGACGAGGTTTTAAATTTCATAGTTTTTTTTTTATTTTCTCTGTCTACAGAGTGCCACTTCCAAGTACTAGAATTACTGGGCATGCATTTCTATACGGCTGCTACCCTTTAATGCTTTAAAATATTCTAATGATCTAATAATATTTGATGCAGTCCCTGTACCTTACTATTAGAGAAATCCTAATTATGTTAGTGAACCTACAGGTAAGGATTAAAAAGTCAGCAGAAGTATTAAAGCTTATTTGTTAATCCTATAGTTTGTAAAGTAGTATGCTGTAGTTAAGGTATGAAGCTTATTGAAGGTCTGAGAACTTTCTTGGCCCTGTTGATCTGTTCTTTAAGAATATTGCGATACATCAGTGTTAAAATAATGAAACAGAGTATTGCAGCTGAAATGTGAACACTTGTAGTTATTGTGCATCTCAGTAATTTTTGGCTGGACGAAAACCCCTCCACCAAGGCTGGTGCAACTTTCAAGAGTGTTGTGCTCATTCCTGTTCTTGTGTACTGATTTTCCCATAAATATTGTATTGGCAGTTAGCAAGAGGCTAGAGAACCGGCCCTAGCTCCAGCACAGCAAAGCTCAGACAGGTAGTTCTGCTGCTGGTGGCGACATTTAAGGTATCGTCAAATACTTTACTGGGCTTGGGCTAATAAAGAGATATGAACTTGGCAATGCAGTGCTGTAGGATCCTGGTTCTGAAGTCACACTCATCTAGCTAACAGAGCATAGGGTGGTGGATGTCTGACTGAAACAGCTCTGTGTTCATACTGGCTGAAGGCAACTGTTTGCAACAGTTGTTCTTTAAATTGTATTTTCCTCAAGCCTGTACGTGAACTTACTTAACAGGGTCTTCATAAAACTATTTTGGTTGTGCTCTGATTAAAGTGAGATACCACGTTCGTTACGTCCATGTTACATTTGGCTTGCGTCATTTGAGACTGCCTTTATACCACAACCAGTTTCTTCAAGTTGCGTATGAAGTTCCCAAATTACATTAACAAATACTTGCTATTGTCATAACACTTTATATTAAGTGCATCTCAGGGATGTGCAGTACTTTTCACATGTTGGAATTGTACATTTGTGTCATTTGGGGATTTAACAAAGGTTTATTTTATGTCAAAAAGGAATTCTGGTTTGGATTCTTCACTTAAATTTTACAGAATTAATTATAGCCTTTAGTACTTACTACAACCTGATGTTGGCAGTCTGATAGATCTTGGTGACCTTGGCCTCACTGCAGCTACAGTCAACAGAATTACTGTGAAATGATCCTCTGTTTTGAAGACTAACTTACTTGCGCTTACTAGTGCTTTTGTCCATCAGTTGTAGCATAGGAGGAAAAATTTGAGAAACAGTGCTGTCTGAGGAATCTGCCTGTTGACTAAATTTAGGATTGTGTTATTAGAAAGCAGTGCATTGCCAGTGAAGTAGCGCTCATGTTGACTTGACAAAGTAAAAACAGTTGGTAAGGGAAAGATGTGATCTTGAAGGTAGGAGACAAATTTTCATCCTTCAAGGCATAAAAACAACATGAACTTTTGGAATAAATTTAGGATTGAAATATTTTGCCCTTTTTCATGTTGGTGGCCTTTGAAATGCTAAGGATTATATTTTGGACCATATGCTGCTGTTCCTGTCTGGTCTTATATTCCTATGACAGTGTCACTTGTGAAGCAGTTTTGTGACTGTGGGAATTCCTTAAGCATAGGTAGAAAGGGTCAGTGTTATGCAGTTTAAGCTTCAAATATTGAGTGAACTCCTTTCCTCCTAAATATAGGATTAATAAGTATTTTCATGGTAATAAAAATAGCTATGAGGGTGTTGATTATAATCAACTGTTGTAGATTATTAAAATATGATGGCAGTCTACAAAGAAACAGGAAAGTAAATGTTAACATTTTATTGACCAAGCTGAAAGAAATGCAAAAATACTTGGAACTGGGCAGAATACAGTAGTTTTGCAATTTTCTACCCATTTAATAGAAGTAGTCTTGCGTTTAAAAGGAGAAACGTAATTGACTTTAAGTGCATGCTGTTTGCAATACATGGATATTGTGAATTGCATAAATGCAACCTCATAATCAAATATTTATTTTTGAAATAAATACTTCAGAAGCCAGTTGCTTAATTGGCTGACAGTGACAAGGAAGACAAGGCTGGAGCGACAAAGTGACTGGAAATTAAAGTATTCTGCTAGAAAAGTGGGCTGCATTGGAAGTTGCTGCCTTCCAAAAGGCACGTTCACGAGTTGAGCTTTGCTGCTGTTGTACATAATCTGTTGCCCGTGGCAGTTTAAATAAATACATCTTTGATTTTGGCCAGTGTTTTTAGTCCATCTTCTTAAGCGTGTTCTGAGCCTGGTCTGTCAAAGGCCACTGAATTTTGTCAGTGTTAGGAGTTGCATAACTCCTTTGTGTGTAATTACTGGCAGTGACGTGGATGACTCAGCTACCTAGTTTTGTGCATCTCTGAAAGTCTCCACAATTAGGTGGTGTTATGCTAAAAAAAAAAAAATAGTATTGGACGCATAACTTGAACTAAGTACCGTCAGCCATTGCAACAATGTACAGTTTTTATAGACTTATGAGCACAAACTGCCTCAAATAAAAAAAAAAAAAAGGCAAGTATATTAATACTCTTAAGTGAAAACAATGAGTGTCTTTATGCATTGAAAGGTGCTACAATATAATAATAATAATTCTGTTTTGGTATACCACTTTTGAAGATCATTTTGGAAATCTGCTATGGCATTCTGAGTCTCTAAAAGGAGCAGGGGGCCTGTTCAAGGTTGCTCACCTCGGGTCCCGCAGAATAGCTTTGGAGAGACTTTGCAATAACCCTAAATCAGAAGAATGGTATGATTTATTAACTCATAATATATAGAACTTAAATACTTACTTAGATGTATTTCTTTACTACATTAAGAATAAAATCTGAAATAATGTTGTTTTCATCAAGTTTAAATCTTACGCTTTTCCAGTATCCTCTAATCTGCCATTAAACACGATTTCCGGAGTGATTGCTTTATGCCCTTTGATTATGGAGTTACAATCATCTCCCAGACAGGCGGTAGTGGAAAAGATCTCAAGTCCTTTACTAGTTCAGTGATCCCTGTACTTATGGTTAGGTTTGTGTCTTGTCATAGCTGTAACTAGTCTGAGACACACGTAATTCTCCCCTGATCTCTGATAATGGGAAGGATCAAAATGTTCTCTTAAAATTAGTAATTATATGTGGCTGAAGGTTTGTTATCCTGTCTGAATGTATGATTTATTTGCCACAGGAAAATAACTTTATAACTTTCCTTTGTAATTGATTATGGGTTTAAGTATTACAGGTTTTTTTTAAGGCAGATGGCTTTATCTTCCTCTTTTACTTGGTATGTTTAAAGAGAGTGTGAGTGAGTTACCTGGCCTCTTCCTTTTGTGGGAGCAGCTGAGGGACTGGGAAGAAAATTCAGCATAGACCTGCAGAGTCTCACGTGGGCACTGCCATTGGTGGGACATCCTTCCTCTGGTCACATCGTGGTATTCCACATCCTGGGCTTGGTTGTGGTACTGGGGGAAACTGTTCCTTCCCAAAAGAATGCAAGCCCAGGCAGTAAAGAGCGCTGAATCCAGCTTGGGCACCTGCATGCAATAACAATGTCTACATTAAAAAAACAAACAAACAAACAAAAAACAACAACAAAAAAACCCACAAGCCCAAAAACCAAACCCAGCAAAAAAAAACCCAAACCCCAAACAACTGTTGCATGGAGAAAAGTCGTGGATGTTTTATAGGAAGAACAGGTGCCTTGAAGCTTCAGTTTTGTTCACAGTGACTTTTAGACATTTTTTAAAGAATAATAAAACCCCTCACCTGTTTGGCTGTGCACAGAACCCCCAGATGCCTCAAACCTTTCTCGGGAAATAAGATTCAGTAGGCCAGTGTGTTGCTAATTAAATTAATGATGCAAACTCTGCAAATGTAATTCAAAATAAATGAGGAACAAATGTGGTCATCTTAACAGAATTTTTTTCAAAGGATTTTTTTTTTTCCAAAGTCTTTTCAAAATAATTGGGGTTTCTAATGTAAGCCTCCACTCTAGCATTTTGAAATAAGTATTTGAAGTAATACTTTTGTATGTGGGGAAGCAAACTGGTTTGTCTTGTGTTCATTGAGAGGTGTGGGTCTAGTGACTGTAACTGCAGTAACTTAGCAAATTGAGTTCAGTGAAGGAGGAACTGTGGGGGATGCAGAAGCTTTTGTTGATCCTTATGTAGAATTTTGCCTGTTTGAAGCCAGACTAGATTATATGTGAGTGGTGATGAATAACACTTTCTACTTCTAATAATATTATGCTTATAAAATTCCCAGTTCTGTTTTTTTTCCTCTAAAATTTTAATTCTGTTTGAATGCCTAAATGAAGACATGTAACAACAAGGTGGAATGAACCAGCTTTACATCTTCTACTGTTTTTCCCGGTAGTTAGGCATTTTTGCTGACCGTTCGTCTAGCTTCTTTTGGCCAAAACCTTTAGAGTCACAAAACCATAACGTATTTATCATGTAAACTGTTAAAACATCCTTAATATGGGGGGAAGATGGTTCTAATCTTTAGTAATACTGGTATTGCTCTGTTCTGCTGTAATTATCAGAGGAAAAACATGTGTAATAGTAGTTAAGCTTTTTACCAGACCACAAAAGCCCTTTGGATGTTCTCCCAGGGTAATACAGGGTATAGTCCCAGCTAGTCATGGGATCCATCACAGCTATTTAAATCAGAAGGCAGATTGTGCTGTGTTACCTTGGAGGTAGTTCGGCATCAGAGGATTGGGTCTCTTAGCCTGCACCTCTGGAAAAGTAAGTTTCCTACCTGCCAGGTTATCTGACCCTAACTTTGATCTCATCTCTTTTTATGTAGTGGTTTTGGTTATTTTTATATGCCTCAACAATGCGGAATACTTTCTCTAACTTTAATTTTTTTTTTATTTGGAAAGTATTGACACTGTTTGCCTAAATGTCTGAGTTTAGTTTGTGTTTTAATGACAGTTAGTATTTAAAACGTTCAGTTAGTTCTAGGACTTAGCAGTACCGAACAACAAAATGATTCAAAGATGAGAGAATCTCCTTCAGAATAATAGTACTTGCTTCCTTTCACCTGTTCTCTTTATAGACATATATGCTTTCTAATTCTCAATAATAAATTTGTGTGTTCATAGATGTTTAGTAAGTACTAACTTAGAGGTTAAAATAGTTCTATATATGTTTGTGCATAAATATTCATGATAAAATCACTAAAAGGTGTCCCACTTCGCTGCGGAAGCAGAATTTTGTATTTGGTTTCCATAGAGGTGTGGATTAAGTATTAATTGTAACTTGTCTTTTTTGCCTAATACGGGGGAGAGTGGAAACTTCTCGTTACTGAAACTTGGCTGATATAAGTAACTGTACAGAACAGTAATGATTTGATTCCTGTCACTGAATTTTTTTACCTGAATAACTAACAAACTACTGGACTTTGGGTTGCAGTCCAGCAGGTTTGTTGTTGTTTGTTGTTTTGTTTTTTAATGGACAGTGACCAGGGTTCGCAAACAAATAAGGCAAAAGTATAATCGTGTGTATCAGGTAATACAAATAGATTTCATGCAGCTGAACATAAAATTCTTTGGACTAAAAATTGGCAGGCATCCCAGTCTTTGTAGTTATAGAGAGACTGGACGGGGGGGAACCAAACAAAAACATAAGCAACAATGAAGGGGAAAAGTGCATGATAGGAAATTGTTAATTAAGATGGCATTTGATTACCTGCCATAAAAATCCAATAACTTACTATATTTGATTTGCTAGAAAGCTGGAAGTATGCTTACATGGTGTGCTCAGGAGCTACATAGATCAAATAACATGCTGATTTTTGGTTCAAAACCCCATTCCAGCAGTGACAGCTTTCTGTATTTGATTGCCTGGAGTTAAGTTACTGTTTCCAGTGTATCTGTAGTTCTTCTGGCTAATGGCTTTGGTTCCAGAGCTTAAATTTAGGTAAAACGCCTTGGAAAACATTGACCATATTTAAAGAAAGAAAAGGTGAAATGCACAATAAATTCACTTCAAATTAAAGCCCATGAGTGAGGAATTGTATTTCTGAGCACCTGGAGTGGAAATGCATTTTTCTTACTAGGTTTAAATAAGTTTTTTGGACAACTTCAGTGGGCCTCGCATTAATTCACGCTTGAATATAATCTAGTGATATTGTGAAAAGAAATCACATGGCAGTGAATCGTTTGAAATGAGGGTGGAGTTTGCATCTGGTCTGAACTTTGGCATTATTTCTTGACGCATTGAATTAATTCATACAATAACAAGTATAGTGGGCGTCTTGTCCCTCCCAGTATCTCATTTGGAAAATATAGTTATGCAAAAAAATTATGTAGCAAATTAGTTAGTAGCATTGGTTTCTGTAGTGTGTATGAGGTTTCTGATTTCAGGTTAATAGGTTAGTGATTTTTGGCCTTGAGAAATTAGGGTGGCAATACATGATACATATGAATGATGAACACGTGTTGAATATGCCAGCACTGGGTTAAACTGATGGTTTATAGTTAACATGAAGAGTATGTGTGTAAACTGTGGTTAAAATAAATAGAAACTTAGAGAAGAGAGAAAGTAACTAAAGCCTCATGCTACTTTCCTTGACGTTAGTCCAAAAATAGGTGCCAGTATCTTGATACAAAAATTGGAGAGTTAATTTTATAAAAGTCATTAATTTAAGACTTAGCTCTTAAAAGTTCTGCTTGATTTCAAGAGTCCTAGAAGAAGCAGTGGAAGTGGTTGAGGGTTGCTTAGATGATGCAATCGCAGTGGTATAAACCTGTCCCTTCAGACGTACCCGTTTGTCGAGTTTTCTGTTTTGTTTTTAAATCGGGGCATGGTCTAGATGGCATTTCAAGATTCTTTGTAGTCCTGCTTTTTACCCGTTCACATACCGATAATCATACCATGTTGCAGTATCTTAGGCATATATTTTGGATAAATTCAGAAGTACAGGAAAAAAATGTCATTGCCTGGTCCAAAACTGAATTGATTCAACTTCTGTTTTCAGGAAAAAAGTCATTTGAATTTCCGTATGTTACTTCTAGTTAGTATTGTGTTGTGTGAGATCTATGCCACATGAAGGTAGGGATGCTAAACAATTAACATATAAATAAATTAGCAATTATCTCTAGTAAAATCCATAATTGGCTTCACCCATTTTGTCAGGTATGTCCAGTTTTTAATTAATGCTTTGCATGTTGAAACAGTGCATGTCCTTTATATTTCTGTATTTTTTTTTTGTTTCAGTTGTTAAAAAGCATTGAATTATCTGTTACTTAAGGAAAGCTTAAACTAAATAACTTTATAAATTAAACCCTTTTTACTGTGACTGTGGGCTTGATACCTTCTTTTTTGTTTGAAGTGTGTGAAGGGGGGTAGGCAAACGCTGGCAAGTATTGTGCGTATTTAAGAGTGTGTCATTTATTTGCTTCTGTCCAGATCCGTATCATACTTTCTTGCCTCTTAAAGGTGGTGTTTTTGAAACTGATCCAAAAATATTTTAATATACATGTCTACAGTTTCTAAAGTACTTCATTAAAGTTTGAGTATTCTATTTGCTAAATATTTAAATAACTTTTGACACAAGCATATTTTTAGGGGAATCTAATTTTTTAAGGAAATAGATAATTATTTTTGTGCATAAGAATTCTGTGGTATGTATTCTCCATTCTACCTGCTCTTGCACTTCTGCCTCTTGCTGCAGAAAGATTTGAAATCACTTTTTAATCTTTTCTCCTTAAACTGCAAACTAATTTTCAGCAGCAGATTTTATGATTTTAGGTTTCCGAAAAGCATCCGCAACATAATTTTTGTGCGTAATGGAAGAATTTTACGTTAGTGTTATCTTGTATGGACGGTATCTATAGCTTTCAAAGAAGAAATTTTAAATTAATGCCAATTAAATAACTTGGAATGGCATTTACAAAGGGATAAGCTACATGATACAAAAGGGAGATACTAAATGTAACTACTAAGCAGTAGTATTTGTTTGAAACTACAGTTTTAAATTAGAGCAACGAAAACACCAGTTTTCACTTGTGTGCTCTGAAATGTAAATGGGTCAAATTATGAACTCTGCTTATTTGCAATTGTTAGGTCTTAATGTTGTTTTCTGTTTTTGTTTTTGTTTTCTCCTTTCTCTTCTGCGTTCCCTTTCCTTCCCCTCTCCAGCTAAATGGCCTTAAAATGGCAGATGAGCCTATGGAAGAAGGTGAACCATATTCCTACCATGTAAGTATATTTGATAGATGTTCACTTTAGACACTGGTTAGCATGACTTCCTTTTGAAGCAAAACTTACGCATTCCCTGCTCTTTAATAACTTTTGAACCTATCATTTTATTTGACCAGATCTGAAGAGGCTCTAAGTCTCAAAGGGGATTTTGAAAATTAGTACCTTGGTAGTGTCCATAAGTGCCTTGTTTGGGAAAGTTTGCCACATGAGGCAGTACTTTATGGAAGACAGATTCTATGTGCTGGAGAGAGCATTTACAGATCCCTCAACCTCAGAAGGTGCTCAGTCCAACCTTAAACCTTTTATACACCATGTGCTTAATGGTGCTCTTATTACACTGTCATCTCTTCTTCCTGTGTATTTTTTAATGTAGTTGCTGTACATTCAGCTAGAAGGTGCTTAATTTCTGCTGTTTCAGAACAGAATTAATTTTTACGTTGGTATGTTAATTTGACTTCTATGTAGAAATATCCCAGATAAACCCTGTTGAGCATGATTTTTGTCCAGTCCCTTGGTGATGTCCATATTTAGGAGATACTGAAGATCAGTGTTCTCTGTGTTGGCTAAATCTTGGACTAAACTTCAGGCTGATTCTGTATGTGGTGAAATGCCTGACTTTGCATGTAAAAATTGGCCATCGTTTTTGAACAAGATCATGGAAGAAGGTATCGAGTAGATCTTACTGCCAGCTGTAATCACTGCTTTGTATTGCAATAATAACTTTTTAAGTAAGTGATTTGGAGAGTAAACTCTTGGAGGTAGAAACATGTGGTGCTTGTACGTTTCCTGGTGTGGAGTAAGTAAATAAACCATCGGTGTCATTGTCATCTTAGAGGTAGAAAAGAAAGATGAGCAATGGGTTGTCTCAGTCTTTCACTGTACTTGAACCAGAAGGATGTTGCTGAGCTTGTTTGTTAGGTGCTTGGAGCTACATACCAGTCAAGCTGTAACGAAGTAAGATGGCACAAAGCCATCACTGATTGCGGCGTTTCTTTCAGTGCTTTGTCTTTTGTTGAACCTGCTGGGAATAGTTACCTCTTGTGCAAGGCAACTTGGTGGAAGCCGGTACCTGAGCCCTGAAACAGGTTTGCTGCTCAAGCAGCAGAGCACAAAATCAGATAGCCAAATTTGCAGTTCATGGAGACCAAACTAGAAATGAAAATGAAATTGGCTTATATATCTGTTCAACTCGTTACCTGCTCATTTCTTGTTGATGATGCAGAGATCTTTTTATACTTCAGTCGTGCCAATTTTTAGTTCTTTAATGATAGTTAAGTAGGTGAAATTATATAGACGTCTTTTATTAAGGTAAAACACTTTATAAAAAAAATAACTCATTTCATACATCTCAAGTTATTCTTTATTGCATGGAAAACATTTTTCTCCTCAGTTCACATTTAGAAATTCTCAGTCTCCGCAGCAACCGCATGTGATGTCACAGGCTAATGGCTCAAGGCAGGTGATAAACAGAAGAGCAGGTGAACTCTCAGAAATCTTTTCTTATACAAAGGTTCACAGTGTTAAGGAATACAAATTAGGATGGTGAAGTAAAAAAGCTTCTAAATAGAGTATTTACATATTTCATAGAAAGAACCAGCCATTAAGTCTGTTGTGCAACTTGGTGTATAACTAGACAACTTGCTGCTTTCATCTGTTGTCAGATGACTTGAAATGCTGGTGTTCTTACCTGCCTTAAATTCCAGGTATGTGTTTAAGAAAATAAATAAAAAATAAAAGATGTATGCATTTTTCATGTGAATACGTATATGCATAGTCAGCAAGACGGATGGATGAAATGAAGTTGGGATGTATACACTGTATGATCAGTGTCAGCTGTTTTTTCGTGAACAAAGAAGGAAATAAAGTAGCTTAGAGTGTGAATTAAAGAATTAACTTTGTTATCCAGCAGTGTCTTGTGTTAATACTACCTTTGCATGGAAAGCAGGCGGAACAAACAGGCCTTTTTCAGAAAGAGTATGAAATAAGAGATGTAGAGGCGGTGAGAGGACTTGTGCGATAATGGCTGGAATAGAGTTTGTGAATGTACTGAGATGTTAGTTTGAACTCTTTCTCTGGACAGACAAAGCAATTAAGGCATAGACAGTTAATGCAGTGTGATGATTGCCTGCCCCCCTTGTTTTTTTAATTATTGCAGTAAGTACGTACACATTTAGATCATCAGATTTCTACCCTGAACTTCTGTGTAAACCCACCTAGAGAATTTCATCTAGGTGCTTTTGTATCAGGTCTGATAACACTGATTATAAGTTTTCATGCGTGGTCTTGGGCAGCAGGACTTTCTGTAGTCAACCTGACTATAGAATGATGTTCTTTCCTAAACCAAACTGTTTCATCAAGTGGTCAGGTCTTTTTCTAGTGGTGTTTGTACTTGATAACGAGCAAGAGCAATGCACTGTAGGTTGGTAGGGTGTTTTCCTGGTCTCTACTAAGAGAAGCTTTCAGGATGAAGACCTAAAGAGAGGATAGGAGAACAGTTAATAATCATTTGGATACCCTAAAAGCAAGTACTGCAAATCTGGTGGGATTTTCTGTTGTGATGGTAACAAGAAGTTCATTGGTATTCTTGATGGACCTGAGGGGTGCTGCTCCTTTTCTACATGCAAGCTGTGGTTGCTGTTGCAGGTCTTAGCACATAGTATGTAGTTTCGAGGGCACTTATTTTGACATCTTGTTTTGGCTCACAGAAACTTCTCTTGCACCATAAAAGCTGCAATATATCATCTGATTTGTTTTCATCATGAATGTTTGTCTTTTCACAATTGTAGCTGCTGTGCCCTACTTTGATAAAGGTGAGAGTAACAGGAAAAAGTCAAGAGAACACTGAATCTTTTACCTACCTCAGAATTACCCTCAGCTTTCTGAAGGAGGTCTCCACACAGGGTAGTCTTTCCATGAGCTCTTCACACCAGAGCTGTGTTTCTTCTGTTGGATGCAAGAATTTGCAGAGTTTTTAAATGACTCATATCTTATTTATGCTGTTCAAATGATGCATGTTCCTTTAGCTACAACTGAATGACCATATTTATTATTCGCTGCTGTGAAAAGCAATAATTACCTAAAATGATGAAATTCAATTTAGCTTTCATTAAGACTATTTCAGGAAAGGGAAAGATGAGAAGAGTAATCCCCCGGAAAACGAAAGGCTCCTAAAACAGAGGTGAAGCACAGAAGGATCATCTTAGACTTGGTTTAAAAATCTATGTATTTATTCCTTTCATGTAGGAAAATCAGTCTTTGCTGTAGTTGTAGTGTTTGTGACAAAAGGAAATAAATGAGCATTCTTTGAGAATTTTGCTTCAGTTTAGAAATTTTAGGTGCCTTTATTTAAGAAAGGATGGCTGAGAAAACTTCATTTGAACAGCTTTTTTATGCCTTACTAGAATTTCAAACATTTTATTGGGGGGGGGGGAGGATGGGACACACATGACCAAACAAGAAAAGAACGGGCATTTACATGTACTTCTAACGAGAGTTGCTTAATTCAGGCCTGTCCAGTGTTGTATTTTTGTTTGCCTTGAAATAATAGGATGAAGGAAGTGTGAAAGAAATTCCTATTACACACCATGTGAAAGAAGGATGTGAAAAAGCAGATCCAGCACAGTTTGAACTCCTTAAGGTTCTTGGACAGGGATCATTTGGAAAGGTAAGATAACAAACTTTGTTTTCATCTGATGCCCACTTTGAACCTGCTTTGTCTTATTAATGTTTTACTTCTCTTATTTCTATAATACTACAAGGTTGGGTATAAACCTAACAAATCTGAGTACAGGTAGATACAGCTTGAGTAAATTGAAATTCCCTGTTTTAGAGGAAGTTATCCATCCTGTTTTGCAGTTGGCTGGGGGGTTGTGTGTGTGTTGGTTTTAGTATGACAGCCTTTCTGACTTTGTATTTTTTTAGAGGAAAAGTGATGTCTTTCTCGATAGACGTGTCCAGTCAACCTGGGAGGGGTTAGCTCAAGTAAATTTTTGGATAAGAAAGGCAGTGTCATAGCAGAGTCGCTGGGAATGTTTGAAAAGTTACTGACAAATTTCTTTTTTTTTTCCCAATCTTGCTTTGGTGCCAAGGGAGCATTGTTTATAGCAGGACAGCAAATGGTATCGGAGACAGAGGCAACAGCCTCAGTTTCTAGGCAGGACGGTGAGTCAGTTGCAAATTTTAGGAGATCTGCCATGGAAGGTTACGGTTTGCTTTAGCTGAATATAGAGGCATGTTTATGGATCATCTGGACTGACATCTGCAGCTTCATGGGAGCGATGGCACCAACAGCAAGGGATTTTACCAGTTGGGTTATAGATTTAGTGGTGGTTTTTATGCAACAGCTCTGGTGTTGTCAAGCTCTGTTTGCCTAACACCATGGCTATTTGAAGTAAAATCATGGTGTTTTCAACTGCCTCAAGACTTTATTGCAGCATCTAGTGAGGAATTGGAATGAAGGCTATCTCTGTTCCATATAGGTTGCCTCACATCTTCTGTAGTTTAGGTTGATGCTCGGGCAGCGTCAGCAGTGTAACAAACATTGATAGACACTTCTGGAGGAGACGGTGATTTGTTAATCATGGTGTTTGACACGCTGTGAATGTTTGACTTTTTTCAATATATGAAATCTGTATTGATGTAGGTACAGAAGACTGATTGTGGTAGTTTGGAACTTGAACCAAAGTAACAATAAAGTAAATAACATTTGTCAAGTGATCTACAGCTAAAAGACACTAAGTGAACAATTATTCAAATAGGTTATAGGAGTAATATGGCAATTTTTTTGTTAAAATAATTTCTTTTTGGAATGTGCCACTTGGTGGCACAATGCAGAAACGAAATTAAAAATCAAATGTCTCAGTCACTAGTTTGAAACACATTAATTAAGATATTAAGACAATCAACTTTACATATGTTTCCATTTTCCTGTTCTTCTGCTGGTTTTGTCTGTCTTGTGGCAGGAGCAAACCTCTGCATAGAGTTGTATGGGGGCGGGGAGACATTAAGAATGCATTCTGTGAATAAGCGATAGTTTAGAAAAAAGACTTTAAAATGTTTCTTAATGTTTTATAGCTTAAAAAACATTTCTTTATCTGGTAGTGTTGGTTGCCATATGTCTCTCGTCTTTGGAGACTAAAAAGCTCCATGCGTTTATTACTCCTGACTGGAGAGGTCTTCAGCTATCTTAGGGTTCAGCACATCTGGTATGGACATCTTAGCCCTGACTCAGAGAGGTTCTTACTTACAGAGTTCAGACTTCGACAGCCTAAGGAACGCTCTGGCTCAGAATCCCACCAGCTTGGTGAGATGTCTGTTTTAGAGCTTTTGAAACTTGGCAGTACTTGCTTCAGGAACCAGCTTTAAGAATTGGACAGTAGCAGTTGCCCATCTGAACAGAGCTCTTTTTATCTAGTGTTGTTGCTTTCTATTGCAAAGGAAAACAAACAGCGAAGCTCAATGGCTGTTGCCTTCCTGGTGCTCGTTTTCTCTCTCCAGTTCATGTTTCCCTTTGGGTTTAGCAAGCATGAGGTTTGTTTGCTTTGGCTAGTACAGTGCTGTGGCCCATCCTCTACCTGTCTTTTTTGACATGTGTGTGGGATTTAACACTGCTTCACAGAAATAAAGGGTTAAATCTCACGTCTGGTACTGAGTTTTTTCAGCCTTTGATAACCTGAGGTTTCAGCACCTGATCTGCTGAAAATGGTGTTCCATTTGCTTAGGTGAATCGCTTCGCGCAACGTGTAGCTCTTGGCATTCTCTTGTGACTTTTTTTTTTTTAACAGTACAAACATACCTCATAACTAGTAATTGCTATTATAAGAACAACTTAGAAACAGGAGCACATATCAAACCGTTTTGTAAATTGAAAGACCTAGTAAGAATATTAGTCAGTGGAGATACACCTATTTGTACAGCATTATTTTATCTAATATTATGCTTTTCTTAGTGTCGTTATATACCGTCTATCTTCAATACTTCTCTGGAAACAAAAAGAGTAGAAAAACCTGTTGAAGTTGCTATTCCAGAGGAAAGGGGTGCTTTGATCTTAGATGGTGAGGTTTCCTTGCTTTCATCTCTCCACTCTTGGAGAATTCGTTAATACAGCCTGTTACATGTTGGAGACTTAGGACTTATAGGAGGTGGCAGACCAGACAGAATTGTCATTCTCCAAGAAAGTAATAATAAAGAAGCATGTTTATGCAAGTACTTATTTGATAAGTACTTATTTAAACAGCTTGCTGTAGGAAAGAATGTATAGTTTATGACTAATCTGAATACTTCAGAAAGCTTGGTGGTGCACGTACCTCTAGTCTGATTAAGGAAATGCAATTTTGCCCTTCCTTTAAAGATGTGTACTTAGGAAAGAACACTGAAAGCTGTCTGAAATTAATAGGCAGTTTGTAAATGCTTTGTAGTAGTTGCTTATTCGATTACTAAGCTTGCTTATGCAAAAAGACATACTATGAGTATTTGGCATCTTTTTATTTCTAGGAGTTTTTGAGAAATGGGATGGGACTAGGGGTATGCTATCTCTTTGTATATATTAATAAAGTTAAAAGTAAAAAACATAGTGATGGGTTTGGGTTTACATAAAACATTTTTTGCAATAATTTGAAGTGATGTTTATATTACCAGGTCTTCCTTGTACGGAAAATAATTGGTCCTGATGCTGGGCAACTTTATGCAATGAAAGTATTGAAAAAAGCTTCTTTAAAAGGTACGTGTATCTTTTGAATTGGAACTTTCAAAAATGTTTTTCAGTGCACCCATATCTCTTAAATAAGTCTTGTAAATACTTCTTTTTGAAATCTTTTTTTAATCTTAAATATTTTTTCAGTGAGTTTATAACTCCACTCTGAAAGTAGTTTTTCCTAGAGTAACTTGTAAGTTCATGTTTAAGAATTATTTTGAATCTGGCCAGATAGCTTTAATTATGTGGTAAAAAGTACTCTTTCAAAGTTTAAAATTGCATTATTTAATTCTGTTTAGTCTTTTCATTATATTAAAGCAAATTAATGTAATAAACAGTTTTCCTTTTGTCTTTTGTTAAGTTAAAACACTACTGGGGTTAAAATTGTTAAGTTATTTGCTCTTGTTATAGGTGCCATAGCAAGCTAACTTAACTGTTTTAGCTTTCAGAAGACACTTTAATGGATGCAACTTCACTGTGTGTAAACAGGGACTGTTAACTAGTTGAAGAGGAAAAAATAATCTTAAAAGACAGCAAATATATATTTGGTATAGGTAGTTAATTCAGAAGTTGAAGTTAGCTGCCTGGAAGTGTAGGTGTGAGTTTTTTCTTGAAAGTAATATGGTTAATCATAAAATATTGGGATGTATTTGGGGAAAAAAGAAAAAGTAGACATTAAGGAAGCTGGGGCAGGTAAGAAACAAAAGAGTTTTGCTGTCCGAAAGCATGGGTTTTGTGGGAGACTTCAGACAGCAAAGACTTTCCATATCCTAATTTCTACTTCATTTGTATTGTACCAAATACGTTTGTTTCATACTAGTCTTTTTTCTTTTCCTTTTTTTTTCTCAGTTCGGGATAGAGTTCGTACAAAAATGGAGAGAGATATATTAGTAGAAGTAAATCATCCATTTATCGTCAAACTGCACTATGGTTGGTATTTTTTCTGCTACAGTTTCTTTCAGTACTTGAAGGCATAACTGATCTGTTGTTTCTCAGTTTTGTAGTGTCCATTTTAGTGCCCAAATTAGGTCCTTGCAAGTTTAAATCACAAGACTGAAAAAAGAATGTAAATACACATGTATGTAAAAGTTTTAGGTTAAGTACTTTTGAAATTAATATTTCCTGGAAAAACTATACAAGTTCTACAATGACTTTTTTTTTTACTTTTCATTGAGTAAAACCAAAACACAGTAATTCACATACTTGTTGTTTCCCTATTTGGCAAAGGGGAAATAAAAGAACAGTATTTTAATAATCTCTTATGACTAAGATTGTCTTCTGTGAAGAAGCAAGTAATCATTCAATAAATTACCTCATGTGCTTGCTGAATTATTTCAGTTCCATAACAAGAGTATTGTCTTTCACTGAAATTCCCAAGTTGTAAAAGCATTCAGATCTGTTTTGTAGATCATCTTTATCACATAACTATTGATATTTTCTTTTTTTTTTTTTAAAGCCTTTCAGACTGAAGGGAAGCTATATTTAATATTGGATTTTCTCAGGGGAGGAGATGTATTCACGCGATTATCCAAAGAGGTAAGTACCTAAAATTTTATCTCCACTCACTGTCAGGCAAGTGGGGGTTTTTTGGCAGTACAGGGTTGTCTCCTATAGCTGTTTCCCTCATAATTCTTACTATAGTAAAGTTTTTAATAACTTGGTTGGGCTTCCCTTACATATTCTAGAATATATTCTATAACCTTAAGAAACATGAGTGTGTGATGATTAGTAGTCTCAGTTTTTCTTTGATATCTACAAAGGACCGTTCCTTTGTCTAAAAATGTTATGTTGCTTGGAAACCTAACTGAAGTAAATTAAGATTTAACAATAAGGAAAGGGGATGTATAGTTCTCATGCTCATAGTCAGTTTAGGTACTTCTGGAAGCCTAATCTATAAGAGGTTTCTGCTGCATTGTAAAATTTCATAATGCTGTAATACAAATCCTAATGCCTAATCTCACAAAGTGTGGACATTGAGTATTTTTGAGATCACTCCCCGTCATCTAACATTGGCATGCAACTGGAACTTTAATTTTTAATTTCTATTTTTGTTTTCTGGAGAGAGACCTTCAGAGGAGGCAATATGATGCAGCCTGTTATTTATTTATTTTTTTTAAAATCTGTCAGCAAATACCTATGTTACCTTAAGTATTATGAACATGTTTATAAGACTTTTATTTTCTTTCTGCAAACCTTTCATAAAGATCTAAATTTTTAATGGCAATTTCTCAACAACTTCACAGTAAGAGAGTTTTTCAGTGTTTTCACCAGTGTAAATACATTCATATTGCTAATGCATAGGAAAAGCCACTAAATGAGAAAACTGGGTATCTGACTGATTTTTCGTGACATGGAGGTGATTGTATCCCTAGTATGTAAGGCCATGAGCTAGTTTTTTGCCCATATACTTTTTGTAAAAATAAAGCTTTAATTTAGGAATGAGCAAAAGAGAAGGAAGAATTTAAATGGATTTTTGTTTTCCTTTTTTATAAAAAGCTGACCTTGATAAAGCAGTGATCATGTCTAAGAATTGAGCTCGAAATTCATTAACCTTGAGGCCAAAAGGGACATCAAAAGCTTAAACAAACCGACCAACTTGTAAAGGGTTATTAGAACAGTAGGTAGGAAAGAGGTCAATATCTGCTTTGATATAGGATGTCTAATTATAGAGGAAATTCTGGTATAGCAGGAAGAACTATTCTTTTACACTAACACAGCTGGGATTACTGAGTATGCAACATTCTTAAATAAGGGATACAAGTCTATTCATAATAATACTAGCTAGGTGGTTGAAAGAGGTACGTGATCCCTTTGGGAGTAAAGTAGTAATAATTGTCAAGTTGTCTTACTGTTAAGTCTCTACATGTTTTTTGGAAGATTCAGTTACCTTCTATGATGGCTTTTAAACACTTACTGTGTATATAGATAAGAAAAAAAAAATCAGGCCTTTTTATTTTCTGGTGGGAAGACACAGTATTTTCAAAAGTACACAGCAAAACAAAGACAGTGGGCAAAACACATGAGAGTAAATTTCCCATGGCATTTCATACTTTCCACACAAGGATTATTTTAAATTAATTGGGTTTAGTATGAGGTTATTAAACCACTTTTGTTGGTCTTTAAATTCTAACATGGGTATGAGAGTTTCAGCTGTGGAAGTGGAATGAGTATATAATGAAGTTTTCATTGGTAACATTTAATGAAGTTGACTTGCATCGTGTTTAATTTGACACAGAAAGCAGTTTTAAATGAAATTATTATTGGGAGATTGTAGATTACCATTTAGCATCATTGTATTCTGAGTTTTGCATTTTGGCTACTCCAAGGAGTAATGATATCCAAGGTTTCCTCTTGCTCTTTTGAATATAGATGAAAAACAGTATCAACACTGCTCTTAATAAAATCAAGGTGGAACTTTGTGTAGCGTAACAGCTTTATTGTTCATACTATCATTATGGAAATGAGGAATATTTCTGTTGCCAGTAGAACAGGTTACATATGTGTAATTCGAAGTACAGATCAATGTACTACTAAATTGGTAAGCCCAGTTACCTTAATTGAAGTCTTGTTAGCTATCTACTGTGCAGTTGAGATTGCTGTTCTTGTTCCTGGTGTTTTCAACAAATAAGGGAATAGTTCACTTAAACCTCAAATTCAGTTCCAGTCATTTAAAGATTACTAGCCTGTAGAGCATGACAAGAGCCAAGCAGGTATGATTCTTGTATGTGAAATTAGAAGCAACCTGTTGAGTATTTAGGGTAGAAATTCATCTCCCAAATTCTCTATATGCAACGTCAATCAGTTTTTCAGTATCTCACTAGGGTTCTTCACATTTCTTTTCCTAAGAAGAGCAGAGTAGGTTCTTCAACTCCCACTGCAGATTTTCAGGTCATTATTATTTTGACCGAAGTGTTTTATTTTGCATACTTTTTTCTAAATTATATCTACCTCTTTTCTAAATATTGGTAATATGAATTCACAGAGACAATACAGCAGTCCTGTACTAAATTTTATGATGCAGTGGAAAACAATGTTTATAGGGTTGTGGCAGAAGGAGTGCTGGTGGTCAATAACATCAGATATAACAGTTACATTTATTACCTTAAAAGTTAGTTAATGCTCTGCAGTAATTGCTGATGTTTTTGTTTAAGTATTGCAAGTAGTTCTTTTGTGTACTTGATGGTTAGCCTATATTAGTATATAATTTCTGTTAGGTGAATTCATTAATTATGAGTTCATAAGGTAATTCTAAAACTTACTTTGAAACTCAGGCAGACAGGAGTATTTTTTTTAGATTGCAGTTTTAAAAACTGAAGACAAGTTCAGAAGGTAAATCTATACAGTTCTTATTAGGTTATGTTTACAGAGGAAGATGTGAAATTCTACCTCGCAGAACTGGCCCTTGCTTTGGATCACCTTCACAGCTTGGGAATTGTATACAGGGACCTGAAGCCAGAAAAGTAAAGTAAAATGTATTTTACCACTATT
Source organism: Burhinus oedicnemus (assembly GCA_008921705.1). NCBI lineage: Eukaryota > Metazoa > Chordata > Aves > Charadriiformes > Burhinidae > Burhinus > Burhinus oedicnemus. Next base: position 1,065,019 of record VFFE01008954.1, on the reverse strand, counting down.
ACGTGTATTTTGCTTGTTGCTTTGCATTTTCCACTATAGTGATGTAAAAAATTAAAAATGTTTTTGTTAGACTATGTAAACAAACATAAAATGTAAAAAGTATATCTGTGTTTTAAGTGAAATAATACTGGCTCGTTAAATTAATGACAGAAGTTGGAGATCAAAACTGTTAACTATTGTATTTTAAATGTTTTGTGTAAACATTCCTCTTTATGTGTATTGGTGAATGTGAATTTTAATTTTCAGCATTTTGCTTGATGAAGCAGGACATATCAAGTTAACAGGTAGGTAACATTTATTAGTATAGCACTTTCTGAACATATTTCTGTATAAGCTTTTAGTTATAAGTCTAATATATATATATATATATATATAGTGATGACTGGAGTATGTGTGAGCCGGTACTTAGCTGTTTAGAAAACCTTTTTTTTATTGGACAGACTCTTTATAATAATAAATCTGTATCCCTTCCCTGTACAATGATTCTCTATATAGTATTAAGTACTTTTATTGAAGTATTTTAGATAATCAGAGACCGTATCTGATGGTTTTGGGCTTTTACCAGATCGTGATGTCCATGCAGGTTCCATTGAAGTTAGTTTTCATGTTGGCTAGTATTTGCATAGATCAAGTTGCGGTGTTAGCAGCAATATTACTATAAAGTGCAGATCCTAATTGCTGTGGTTAAAATAGAAGAAATGTAGTTGAAAATACAAAACCAGACATTGAATGTCATTTTTTTTTTTAAGGAACTTTACTTCAGGTGGTGGTGTGTTAGTAACTAAAACTATCCACTATTCAGGTTAGAAAATGAGCTGTATCAACACTGTCAAATGCCTTTTAGGTGAAAATAAAGAGGTCATAGACCCAGGGTAAAAGTTGCTGACTGTGAGACTTCTTTTGAAAGGGAGCAGAGGTGCTCTTGGTATATGAAAATTTCAGTGCACAGTGAGACTTCTGAAATGCTACTTTTTTTTTTTTGTCTTCCTGATTATCACTTTTAAATGCATATAAAATTGCAGAAAAATGTTCTATGAGGAACAATTAAAATACCTATATTCTAGGACATGATATATACAAAAGACTGTGACTATTTAGAAAACAAATTACTGTGAATTTCTGAAAGCTTGAAATTACATTTAAGGTGATACTTTTGTATTGTAAATTTCATTATATATTTTAATTGTTTGATATTGCTAGTAGATTCCAAGAAAACAAGAAGTTTTTCAAACTCAAAGATTTGATGGAATGTTGGAAATCATGTTTATACAATGCATAATTTTTAAAATTCTGCACAATATATTCAAATCCAATTCAATCCTAACATCCTCACTTCCTTCTGGAAGTGGAAAGAACAATTGATGGGATTATTGATTAGCAGTCATTTACCCTTTGAAAAAAGGGACACTTGAGATCCCCGTCTTGAGAGTTGGGCTAATATCAAGAACTTACGTATTCAATGGCATTGTTCAAACAGGGGGGAAAAAAAAAAAGTATTCTGGGAATAAAGAGAACAGACATGCAAGACTCTTTACAGACCTTGAGTCAGGTTGCAGAACCATGTTGTCTTATATAACAACATTATTTTTAGTCTTTATTTATTCATCATTCAGTAATACTAGATCATGCAGACTGTGTTCTCTTTGAAACTCATTTTTACTTGTATTCATTTTTTTATGTGAATAAAGCAAGCAGTAAACAGAGAAAATGAGAGCTTTCGATTATTTTTAGGCTCTAAATGTGTAAGATCTCAAATATTGAGTTATTTTGAGGAGTAATATTGATGGCTAATCATCAATTTAATATGACTTACAGAATGGGTTTGGTGGTATGTAGTAAACGAAATGTCTGCAGTATCTCTAGATACCTGCAGTTTCTTATTTCATGAAAAGCCGTGATAATCACAATATTCCTGAATGCAAACAAAGAAAACCTGTAAACACTTTGATTTTGAAATACTGTATACAGTATTGTTGTTTTTTTCTGAAGTTCTTTACTGGCTATATTCTTGTAATGCTGTTGTTGTAGACTTTGGACTCAGCAAAGAATCAGTAGATCAAGAGAAGAAGGCCTATTCTTTCTGTGGTACTGTAGAATACATGGCACCTGAAGTAGTAAACAGGCGAGGGCACAACCAGAGTGCTGACTGGTGGTCCTTTGGTGTTCTCATGGTACTGTATGCTTCATTGCTTACCTCGCTTAAGGTCACAAATACACTGCATATGTCTAAGTGAATGTGAAACAATGTAGTTAGAATAAGCTTGTCCAGATCTAGTTAGGAGTGCTCGGGTAAGGGGAAGAGAGACTTCAATAGCTGAATTGCTACTGAAATAGCAACTAATTAGAATAAAATTTCTTTTCATGTGTTTAGCCCTGTAAGGAGTACTTATCAGGAACTACACAAATCTCACGTGTAGTTAGTAGTTTAGAACAGTTGTAGTCAGTGTAAAACTTCAGTTTGCATATTTATTTGGCATGGTACTTGATAGTTAAAAAAACCTGAAAGACTTGGTTTGATGGAATATTAATTGCATTTTTGTAAGAGTAAGCCTGTTAAATGAATACTGGAGTGGAGTATTGAAATAAGCCATTAACTACTAGCACTTGTGCCGTTGCTGTGATGTGTTAGAGCATCAGGCTGAAATATGCATATTGACATTAAAAGTAAAGTACTGTTTTAGAATTTATTCTTCGTGCTGTTTTCATAGTACAGCAACACGGAAAACTAGGTCATGGAGGGGATTCTTATTACTTTAAAGTAGTTTATGGGTGTAAAATATTCCTACATTATCGTTACATTACACTCGCCACTGTTGTTATCATGTAAACTGCTTGTGAAAACAAAATTTTACATTTGTGAAGTTTTTCAATAATCTTTTAAAAGCTCAAGCCAGTATGTCTAATGTAATAATAAGGAAGAATACAGTATTTAACACTTTGTTTGAGCAATTGGGGGAAGAAGTGTTGATTTAGACTAACATTTGTTCTTTTCAGTTTGAAATGCTTACTGGTACACTACCATTTCAAGGTAAAGATCGAAATGAAACTATGAATATGATCCTGAAGTAAGTATGTCGTCTTACTTTTTGGAAAGTCAGAAAATGTAATTTTTAAACATGTTTTATCAGCTTGTAATAACTTTTTGTGCTTGAAGAGCATTAAGCTAGAACAGGAAGGGAAAAGCCAAGTGTCCCGTCCCCCCCCGGCAAGGTTTAGGTCACGGGCCATGCAAATGCTGTAAAGTATCTGCACGAGTTCTAATCTTAGGGGTGAACTTGTATTTTAATTGTAGGCGTATAATAAAGATAAAAATAGTACAGTGAATTAGAACAGCATTATTTACTACTCATGGTTATGCTCTCTTGCTGCTATTATATCATACCTTATTTTGTAAGCAGTAGTTAACCAGGTGTTGCTTTGTGTACGTATATATAGAGAGTGCACTTACATGCTTGCATTTTTCATACTAAGTTACCTCAGTTGCAACAGAAGCTGTCTAACAAGACAAACTGGGTAAACTGGTGATTAGTAAGTGAAGTTGTGGGGCAAACATGTTCTTGTCTTCATTTGTGCTTGGCTAACAAAGAATTTCCTTTAAGACTACATGCAGAGCCTTGGGCCTTTTGAGGGGGCTATAGGGAAGGGGACGAGAGAGAAGCTTTGTTCTTACCAACATGCGGCAGTTTGAGCTTAACCTGAGTATGAGTTTATAGTGTTATTACCTGTGAAAGTTGATGGATTACATCACTAGCCTCACTTGGAGCTCTAAGTGATACTACACTTCTGCAGAAGAATTTCTTTCCTTAGCGTAACTGTTTTCATAAAATAAGATTGGTAAAGTCAGTAAGCTTTTATATGATGGCTTAATGAGACTTCTTGAGGCTCTTGCTTCAATAGGAATATTAGCAATCACTTTGGGGGCAAGTAATTTGGGATTTGGCAAGTCTCTTCTGGTGTTGATTCTGGTAGAATTATTTTGGTGATAACTTACTGGTGACATGAAGATGTCTTTGAAAATACTTATGTATTCCTGAGATAATTGTTTTACTCTGTTCTACTCTAAAGCTTGTTTTGGGGGCTTGGCTGGGGCTTGGGGTTTTTGGTGTGATGTGGTGGGGTTTTTTGTTTGGGTTTTTTGTTTGTTTTTGAAAATCACTCATATAATGTGAATCTTAAAAGCTGATGAGTTCCATTTGTACACCCTACAAGACTTTGGAAAAGATCCTTGATACATCAAATTGTACAATGAAGTCTATGTAGACAATTTTTAGTAAGATACATTTTTTCCTCTTACTTGTTTTCTGTTTTCCGTTTTCCTTTAGAGCAAAACTTGGAATGCCTCAGTTCCTCAGCCCTGAAGCACAGAGTCTTCTGAGGATGTTGTTTAAAAGGAACCCATCAAATAGATTAGGTTGGTTCATTTATTTGGATCTTTGAAATAAAAGTAGTTGGGTTGAGTTCATTATTTGAAGACAGTAGTTGCTAGATACTCTTAAACTCCAGATGGTTAGTAAGATTTGGGTTTAGATACCGTTTCTTGATAGCTTGGATTGTGACTTCCTGGGCTTGCCTAATGAATGATTACTTTCTTGGACCAGTGATTCAGCAGTGAGCCAAAGCTTTGACAGTGTCAGAGCAAAGAATATTGACTCTCTATTTATGGGCTTCTTATACTCGGTTTGCCTCACTGGTGAGGTGTACACTACTTGAGTATTTTACATCCTTGGAATATTTACAGTTCCCTCAAATAACCACGTCTATGCACATTTTTTACAAATGAACTAATTTTTAGTGCAATCTTCAAAGACTGCCCAAAAGTGTTTAAAATGCAGTATTTTCTTTGTTCAGGAGCTGGTTCAGATGGAGTTGAAGAAATCAAGAGACATCCTTTTTTTTCTACTGTTGACTGGAATGTAAGTACAAAATGATCTGAACGATAAAGCTGTTTTTAATTTTTCTGTTTGTTGAAGCATTATAGGTATTTGCATCTGAATAGCGCACAATAAACACTGCAGTACTACTGACTGTTACGTTCTGGCTTCTACTATAATCTTACTTGGCATATGGAGCTGTAGTATCTATGGTATAGAGAGTATTAATTATATATTGTGCATTTACTTTTTAAGTAATTAAGAGTTGCAGCATTCTAAAGCTTTAATTGTATGTTAGAGCATTTGTAGTTGGGAGAGGATGCTGGTGTTCCCTGTGTGCGAGAATCCTTCTCTTCAGTGTCTGTCTAGTGCTTCCATGCAGGGCACAAAAACTCACTGTGACTGTAATTTACTTTGACTTCTCTCTAGTTAGCCACAGCACATTCCTCTTTTATCAGTCATATTCCATTCACAGTTGAAATATTGACTCTGGTGCTCCGAGATGATAACAAGTCTGTACGATTTCATGATTGCTTGCTTAGATTTTTATTAAGCACCTTTATGCTTTTCGTCTGCAGTTCTCTAAGCTTTTGAGACGTGTTTCCCAGAAACATTCACAAAACTAAGGTGTTCTATCTCAAATAAATCCAGTCTGAAAACACTCCTTTGCTATAATGCCTACAGACAGATAGACACAATAAATAAGATGTTGCTGTGCTGACAGGACTACCTGCAATGCTAGCCAATACTGTGCTCAACTGTTTCTTTAAAGCCTGTTGTCATTATCCTTCTCTTTATCTCTTGTATTTACTTCTGAGAAGGCGGTTTTCTAGCTGTGTTTATGCAGCATGTAGCATAGAGTCCTGATTAGCAAGTAGAGTATTCAGTAACAGCAAAACTTCTCTGTTTTATGTGAGTACACTTCATAACAGAAGGCTCTGTTATTATGGCTTGATTACCTACTCTAAGGGACTGATACTGAAATAAATACCAGCAAGGAAGTTTGAAAGATCTGCTGTTCTAACTCTTTCTTTTTTCTTTTTTTGTCCATTTTTTTTTTTTGATTTGACAGTGCTTTGTATTTATTTCGCTATGGTGGTGTTGACCACTTCTGTATTGTGTCTCATTATCTCTTTGGGATGAATTCAGG
>VFFE01008954.1:996495-1044384 GCA_008921705.1 Burhinus oedicnemus | reverse complement strand
GGCCTGCGCCCCCCGCCGCCCCGGCCTGCGCCCCCCGCCGCGCGGCCTGCGCTCCCCGCCGCGGCCAGCAGAGGGAGGCAGCGCCCCGCTCCGCACCGCCCGGGATGGGGGGGGAGCTGCTGGGAGCCTCCACGCAGGGCTCCGATCCCACACGAAAGCGTTCAGAGAGCTCTTACGGCTGGAGGATACGCGGCAGGGAAGAGGATATTGGAATTCAATTGCGCTGTTGTTGTTATTTATTATTATTATTTATTAACCTGCGGCGGCGCTGTTGGGAGCAGTCTGCGGTGCCGGTTGTGGGTTCGCCCCGGCGTTCAGACCCCAGAGCCGGGTGCCGACAGGGGCTGGCCCCCGCCGCCCCCAGCCCGCTCCCTGCTGCCCCTGCCCGGAGAGAGGCGAGGGGCGCAGGCAGCTGCCTGCCCGCGGAGGAGGGCTCCGGAGGGGGCTCGGGCGCTCCTCGGGCAGCAACTTCTGAGCATCTTCAGGACTGAGCCGGCGGCCCCTCTGGCGAGGCTTTCCCGATATTGGCGCCGTTGGGAAGGGAGGAGCGGCGGGCTGGAGCGCGGCGCGGCCGGGCTGGGGGCTCGCTGGGGCCCCCGGCGGGGCACCGGGGTGGGAGCGTGCGGGCCGTCCCGGGGAACGGAGCTTGCTGCTTCCCGCACTCCATCTGCTCGGCCTTAACGCTTGGAATCAGCGCAGCCAACTGCAAAAGCTGCTGATCCGGGAATAGTAGCAAGAAGGAAATTTGGAAACTTCTGATACAGAGCAAAAACCTCAAAATCCACAAAATACAGATTTTTTTTTTTTTTTTTAGATAAATACAGATATTTTGAGATCAAAATAGAGATCAGGTGTATATTTTTAGTGATCTTTCAAAGCTATTGAACCCTACTTTGGCAAAAGTGACTTAGATACCTGTGTGCTTGTAAATACAACTTTGGCCATATTTACTATTTTGATTAGGAAGTTTATTGCCATTTAATGTGTGTGATAGTCCAGGGTTCAGCATCTGGAGCAAATTCTACAATGGAGAAGTTCTCATTAAATCGTGCTAGTAAGACAACACTTTAGGAATAAAAGTTATTTAAGAGCTCGCCTCGCCAAGTTAAAAAAGCACATTATCTGCTTTGGTGAAGGGCAATGAAGAGACAGCGCTGCCCTGTGCCGCCGCGTCCTCTCAGGGCTGGGGGGGGAACTGATAATTACTCATTAGCTGGGACTTCTCTTAGGTGTATGGGATTTCTTATATCTTAATTTACACATTTATATCAGAGGCTGCCTCTGTGTGGGGCACAAACTGTTACCACTTGTGCCAGTCTTAAAACAAGTGCTTTCGTCGTGCTGCTCGGGCTCCGTGGTGCAGAAGGGGGAGCAGAAAATCTACCTGGCATTGGCATTAATAATCAGCTTCAGTAAGCTAATTCCCCCTGTGCCAAACTGGGAACGTATCCTTTAGCGGTCTTACTAATTTTCTGTGCCTCATGGAAAATGATCAAACTCAAAAAATAGCTGAGAGAATTAATTTAAATGCACTAGCAATGGTTGTCAGTGATGGAATATGCCACCAGAAGGGCAAATTTGAGGAAATTAGTAACGTAACTGAAAGTTCCCAGCAAACTACTGACAAAGGCAATGTAAACTTGGTTTCAAATTAATTATTGCAAATAAACATTTGGAATGCTACAGGCCAAATTAATATTTCAGAATTCTTCACTATTTATTACTGTGCTTAATTTTCTTACTTAAACATATTTTGGGCCTAGGGCTGTTAAGAATTTAATTTTTGAGGTACTTTAATGAATTATAAAACATGTTTTAAACAGAAATGAATAACTAATAAATGCCAAAAGTGATTAATTTTCTGAAATGTAGAAAGGCCTTTGTATTTAATTAAAAAATTTGCCCTAAATTGTTGGAAAGTAAAGAGAAAGAAAATACAAAGTGGATCAATTGAAGTTTTGATTAACTTCCTAAATCACAAATTGTTTTCCCTTTGCTGTGGCACGGCTGGGGTGGGGAGGCTCCAGCTCGTGGCGCTGTGCGGGGTTAAGCCCTGCTTCATCATGAGCATCTCCTGCATCCCCTGCACGCTGCCCCCGTTGGGTGTTGTCAAATAAAGAGCTGGTGAAATGATGCTAGCAATGACACTGGAAAAAATGTAGCAAAATTAATAAAAAATGACTATAAGCATCCTTTTATTTTTTTGTAGAAGTCATGGAAATACATTTCCTCTAGATGAGATACCTGGATAGGTTGCTGGTTTTGGCTATGTGAAAGACCGACGATTTGAGGGCTGGCTGTGATAAATAGGGCACAAGGAAATTTGACTGTGGCTTAACACGCAGAAGCGAATAAGAAAAGTGCCTTAGGTTAGGGTGTAGGCTATCAGGTATCAGACACCTGAATTTACCTGCAAAACACGTGACCTGTAATAATTCAGGTGCCTTTTGGTGACTTGTACCAGTATTTGCTGCCTGATCTGCTTCTGCTTTTTGCAGGTCACCTTGCTACCGGGGACGAGTTGGGACTGAGAGTGGTGAGGTTGGATTTTAATTAGCAGGACTTGCTCTGTAGTAGTTACTTGATACAGTTCCCCGTGTTTGGTTGGATCTGGGATGCTCCTGAGCCTATTTGTTAGCATTCGGCAAAACATTTTCTGTAACACAAAGGTAATTCTCCCTGACTTGATTTTAATGAATAGAGCTCCCTCTGCATCATTTCCTCGTGGTGCCGTTGGGAAAGCTGCGCTGTAGGATATCTCATACTTTGGGGCTGACTCTGTCTGTAGTTTATTTTGGCTTGAGTCAAAGCAAGCTTCCCAGTGAACTCTGAAATACCCTTGTTGGGTGCTTCCTTCCAGCTGGGACACAGTTACCTTTTTTTTTTATTATTTTTTCTTTTCATTTCCTGGCAAAAAGATAATTTTTCAATATTGAAAAACAGCTCTAGAAAGTAGTTTTGAAGTAGAAGTACTCTTTATGGGAAACTTCTCCCTGGCACTGGTGAAGAGCAGCTGCGTGGTTCGAGTCATGCCATCCTCTTGGGGGGGTGGTGTGGTGCTGGGGAAGGTTTCGCTCTAGAGGAATTTGTGGACCCATTTGGCTCCAGGCTGTAAAACAAGAGAAGTCAACCTTTTCTAATGACATGAACACTTAGGTGGGTGCATATATATGATTTTGAGCTCTTCTTCACAGATTATGTTCTTAATATTAAGCCTCTCTGGTGCTGGAGCCCCCCTCCCGTGCCGCTGGCACACCCTCTGCACCCACCCGTGCTATGGAAAACCCTGGAGCTGCAGATCTATCAGTTAAACCTGCTCCTTCGTCCACTGTATAAATAAGCAAGATGGGACGTTTCACGGCGGGATGGTGCTATGGAGGAGGAGGCAAGCAGCGTTCGGTCAGCACTGACATTTGGGGCTCCCTTGGATGCGTCCCCTGGGGAGGGTGATGAGGGGATGCGCTGCAGTGGACGCCCGGGTCCCCCTCCTGCCCGGGTACTGCTGTCATTGGTGAGGGTCACCCGCAGAGAAAGACAAGTTTTAATTCACTCTTTCAATCAAATCCCATAGTTAGAAGCCAACTTACCAAGGGCACAGACCTGTGCACCTGTGGGTGTCTGGTGTTTTGGGGGGGTCCTCCTGGCGGGACCTGAGCCCTGGCTCTTACGGGAACACTGGCTCTGGGCGGGCAACTCAGGTTAAAATGGGAAAGGTTGTGATGGTGAATTCTTCCTTCCTTCAGCGAGGTGATTTCCATGCAGGGAGGTGAAACGCCAGCTCCTGTCCCTCTCTGGCTTTCCTTGGGGGTCGCAGCAGGGAGCCGGGAGGGGACTAAAGCTGAGGGGAGCAGGGGTGGGTTTTTTGAGTATTGCTCACAACTTTCCCTGGGTAGGCTTTGCTGTGCGGCTAGAGTGAAGGAGCCGTGGCCAGAGGGGGGCAGCCAGGGGGGCTGCTGGCTGCACATACCCTGCTTTGTGCCTTTTTTAAAAAAAAAAAAAAAAAAAACCCAACCAAAACAAAACAAAAACCAAAAAAAAAACCCAAAACCAAGGATTTGTCTCGGCAGCAACCTGAGTGGTGACTGGGGCAAGAGTAGGAAGGGACCTGCCGTGAGCAGCAGTTGGACACGGGACTGAAGTAGTGGCCATCTCGGTGGCCAGAGCGGGAGGAAGCTGCTCTTTTTTGAAGGTGAAAACCAGTGAGTGCTGCTGGCTGGGCTGCAACTGGAACAGCTGCGGGCTCGGTGCCACCGGCCACGTCGTGCTGACCATGGGTAGCTGGGGGGCAGCAGCTGGTGCCAACGTGTCCCCACCGAGGCAGCCCCTGGGATGGGAACACTGGCGTGGTGGAGGGTGTTTGACCATCTGGGGTCTCGCAATGATCCTGGTTCTGGAAGATAATTTCTTTGTTGTTACTAAACATCCCCAGGCTGCTCATATTGAGACCAGCAACCTCTCCCGTTTGTGCTGGGAACGAGGACCCACTTCCTTCCCTGCTGTCCGGGGAGACCTGTGTGTTTTGAGCTTGATTTTAAATCAGGGAAGCGTGGTGACCCTTTTCAATACTCACGGTAACTTTACAGATGTGTAAGTGTGAAGGCTTTGATTGGGGCTTTGTCCCTGGCCAGCACGGCTTCGGAAACGCCAGAGAAATATTCATCCGTGGCTGTTGTGTTAAATGGAAACTTGCAATAACTGAAAATTAGACAGAAGATAGAGATAAGCATAGAAAAAAAGTTTTAACTTGCACATGACACTCAGGTCTAGATATATTTGGATGATGAAAACTTTCTTGTTGTTTTTAAAGTCAATAAGGAAAAAAATGTTCATTCTACAAATTTTTTAATGTACTCTAAACGTAGTAAGTTGTGTATTGCTAACATCTGTAATGCTAATGAAAGCAATATATGCATACTGTTGTAAATAAATATAACAACCCTTAAATGTATTTTGTTGACTTAGCTGATGTCGCAGGATGGAAGTATCAGACACAGTTATGATTTAGCAGCAGTTCAGTTTTATTTGTGATTTGAGGCAGGTCAAGAGATTTTTAGCAGTGCTTAATCATTAACTGATTTAAAGATCTGCAAAGTGATTTAACTAAATAAATGAACAGTGACTTGATTACAGATTCGAAGATGACAAGATTCACACTAACTTACTATAAGGTATCCCAAACCAATATGTATACATATGAGAGCAAAGCACAGATCTCAGATTAATGTGTATACATATAAACAAAGCATATGAGTGCACTCTCACACACACACAAACACACACACACTGCAGTTTATAACTGCTGAGATCGAAAAATCTCTTAATATCGCACGACTTTATTGAGTTAGCGGGTACCCCTTTTAACTCCTACACATGCACAGAAAATGGAAGAACATCCACATCCGTAAAGCTAATGCATACAAACATATAAATGGAGAGGTGGATGAAAGAAAGGTTAGCCTAGAGTTAAAATTTCCCTTCCAAGTTAGAGTAAATACTCACAATGCATTGGCATTCCTCAACGGGCGGTAATTGAGGCTCGAGAAGGATTGTCTCACCCTGGTCCGTAGTCTTCAAAGTTTGCCTGAGACAGCATCCCAACTCAGGGGAGGTACTGGCCACAGCCCACTGCGATCCAGAAGAGCTCAAAGGGTCTTCACTAGAGTCGCTACTTATAGGATCCAAGATAATTGACTTTCATCAGGTACTTTTCCACTCCAGCCCAGCTTGGACAATGGAATAGTCCAGTACTTTCCATGGGTTACACAAGCCCAGGACTTGTTAGAACTTGTGGTCCTGGTACCCCCCCCTCTGTGGCCATGATCCATATGTTGTCAGGAGTGATCGATTATAGTTATTATCTTCAAACGGTAGGAACTATGGGAACCAGGTACACTAAGGGGTTGCCGTGGTGTTCTAGTCCATTGCTCTCCACCCTTTCTTCCTTTCATGTTAGGCCATTATGTATTGTTCTGGATGTTATTATGTGGCCTAGATGGGGAGGGAATCACGCCAAGTATCAAGAGGCCTGAGAGTGGCGGGGGGGTTGCACCACCACAACTGATATTTAGCCAAAAATGTAATTTAAGCTGTCACCCTTTCCTGCTGCAAACCCTATTCTGTTTAATCTGTGATAGCAGCGCCCAGCGTACAGCCCCAACAGAGCTCAATATGGAGCTGAGGAGGCCTTGTGTCATGCAGCTGACCTTTGCGTTAGTGGTTTATGGTCTGGAGAAAGCTGTAACCGGGGAGAAGACACCTGATTCCTCCTCCTTCAGCTGAGGACAGGTCAGTCTGTTGCCCACGTTCATCCTGCTTTGCCTTTCAGGGTTACCTTGCTTTTGGGAAACTTGCTGCTGAGGGGTGGTGCGCTCCACCACCCTGCCTTGCTCCACCACTCTGCGTTGGTGACTGATGTTGGTGGCGTGTCGTTGCTTTTTCTGATACTATTTTTTTTCTGTGAGTCCCCAACCCATTTGTCGTATCCGTCAGATAAGGTGGTGACGCAGAAGTGGATACAGCTTTGCTCTGAACCACAGCTAGTTGGATGAACAGCAGTTTACTCTATTTAAAATTGGTGTAACTAAACATTTCCTGGAATACTATGACATCAAGGATATATGATTTTATAAGCCCATATTTTTTTGATGATTTTAATGTTTGCTTTTATTTAAGTGAAAAAAATAGTTGTAGGACCGAAGATGTTTTCCTAGTTTAGGTGAGCTTTTAATTTAAATTTTGAATCTGAGGCTTGTGTAATACTTAAAATTATATGAGCCTCATCTTGACGCAGGGTTTTATGTGCACGGCTTCCTGCATGTTGAGATGAGAATACCTATCATTAATTTTTGTGGCTTGAAACCGAGCTTGATTTAGATGCTTTCTTCCCAAAGGAAGAGACATTTTATAAAATCACCGCAGTGGTAATTGTTTGGAGTTCAGAGTGAACTAACTTAGATTTCACATGAATCAATTGTGTACTGTAAATGATTTATGCCCTATCACATGCCTTCAAATGTCCTTACAAATTATACGGAGCTAAGAATACGATGATTTGCTGCCTGTGACACTTTGCAGACTATTCAGCAAAAGCATTTGCTTGCAGATCTTGTTATAGGAAAGTCCTGCTCGTCAATGGGGTCAATAAACACAAATTCCTTCTCATTTTTCCTTTCTTGAGTGTGCAGAAATGCACACATGTGCATGTACATCCCAGCGTCTCTTCTACAAAGAGGTACCTCTTAGCAGGGGTTGGTTTTACACCTTACAGCCACCATTCCTCCTCAGCAGAAGGCACAAAACCTGTCAGAACCAGAGACGTAGATGCTCAGCAAGGCTAGAGGTCTGACAAAGGTGTCCCTGCTATGTTTTCCAAAGGTGTGACCATCATGGGGAGAGAAGTATTATTTGGGGTACAAAGATAAAAAGCCGTATGCAATTTAGTGCTTGGACGGAAGTAGAAAGGGAAATTTTAAATAAAACATCAAACAAAATTTCTTAATGCCTTAGAGGACAAAGTTGTTATAAAAAGACATCATCAGGAAAGAAACATTAGAAAACCAGTATATCTTATTGTGAAATTTTGCATTTCTTGGCACGTTTCTTTAACCTGCTGTATATTTTCCCTTATTTTTTAAGCTAGGATTTATAGAAAAGAGATAAAGTCCTTTTTTTCTTTGGGCTTTGAAATTTCCTAAATTCTTTTTGCTTTGAAATTATTTTTCTTCGGAGCCTTTTGAATGCTTGAATCGATTTCTGTTTCTTTTCTTATTAATGAAACCATTCATCCAAGAAAACTTTGGAGAAGAGAGATCTAATTTACCAACCTACCCTAGTGAAAAGAAATAAGGTGAACAATCAGTTGGACCATCCAAAGGATTATTACTATTTCAGTGTAAGCTATTTAAGAAAATGTCTGTGGGGAAATATCTGGAAATGTAATAACTTAATCTTAAATATCATGAAAACAAAGCAAATAACTGAGTATATTGTAGAGACTGAGAACACGAGAAGAGACAGACGCTCACCCAGGAGGTTTGTTTTAGGCAGGCAGAAAGTTTTTGTTTTGCTGCGATCTAGCCCTGAGAAATAGCCTGTCCTGGAGCTTGTTGTGATGGCATGCAGGTTGCTAGTTTACTGGGAAAAAGCTCTTTTTAGCATCTTGATACTGTAGTACTTGCATGTGATGCACTTTAAGACCAGCGGGATGATCAATTGTAAAGGTGACGTTGAATTCAGTAGCGTTTGCTATGGCAAGTGCTGAGTTTCTGGTTGAACTAAGGCTGCCATTTACATATAAATTCTCTCCAGTTTATAAATTTCAAATGTCAAAATACCAAGGATCCTGCACACCCCTCTTTGTTGGTATGTTAACTGGCATTTTAGAAGTGTGAACTTTCCTATCGGGGTTGTAAGTATATCAGGAATTATGTGAATCCATTACAACTGACCTGAATTTTTTTGTTGTTGTTAACTAACCAACCATTTTCATCCCCCTTTCATTAGCTCTGCCAAAAATGGCTTCTCTTTCTAGCTAATCTTGGAGGTGACATAAAGCTGAATGCATGAGATAATTTTAGGGAATAAAGAAGAGATGGATGTAGCCATAGAGTGGCAGCCCGCGAGTCTGGTCCATGCACGCTAAGTTTCTGCCAGCTTATGGAGGTGGCCACAGGTTGGACGGACAGGAGGATGCCCAGATGTTGGGCAGCTGAGAGTATTTTGAAGTCCCTTGTCAGAGCTTCGCTGCTGATCGATAGAGGGATCCTGGCAGCAATGCTTGCTGTGGGATTGTGTCCTACCACGTTGGGGATCTCTGCTCACTTAATACCTACCCCTTGCAACACACCATTTCCTGAGCCGAGCTCGCACACCCGCCAGGAGGGAACGGAGCCAGCCGGGGTGAAGTCTGACTTTGTTGTCGAGATGTCAAGAAAACCTGCACTCTGCCCACTGCCAGGCCTGTGCAGAGCAATTATTCATGCTGGAGACCCAATGCTAGGAGACATGGGCTCAGAGAGAGGGAATGTCTAGTACTGGTAGGACGAGATCATTGTACTGAAACTTGAATGAAAGGCATTTTTTTTTCATAACAAAGATAAGACAGGCCATGAAAGACACATTTTTCCATGAAGGAAGAAGGCGTTATCCTGCTTAAATGATTTAGACAGACTTTATTTTCTAGGAAAGCCGCGAGTCTCTTCATGGATCATTGTCTCCAAGCTGAGTTGCTCAGTGAGATCTTTCGTCTATGGAAAAGAGACCCGAATAGTGTGACCTGAGCCGGTGACCTTCCACCACTGTAAGTCAGGAGCCATAGAAATGTTTGTCAATGCTTTGAAAAGAAACGGTTGTACTTGAGATACTTTCCTAGGAAAAAATCCTCAATATGGAGCTACAATGAGGCTAGATTTTAGTGCAGACCTGCCAGGACACATAGGTTTTCTTCTTCCTTTGAAATAAAATATGGAAGTCAGCTGGGGGGTCTGAGCTTTTGGGATAAGGAAAATATTCAGTGCACCTTTTTTAATTTTTAATTTGGGTGGGGTGAACCGAGCTGAGCTCTGCGTATACTTACTTTTCTAGAAAAGCAACACAAATACACTTTTAATACTGAAAGAAAAACAGCGTGAAAAATTCTCTACAGGAGAGCTTGGTTTGGTGGCCTCCCATTTGGGGAGTGATATGCACTAGTCTGCAGAGAAAAATCCCCAGGTCCCAACTCAACCAGGACATGTGGCCACCACTCCCAAAGGCATTTCTCCACTAACGGAAACAGGATCTTGGCTGATGAGCATCGTCGCTTGTTCTTGCTCAGGTTAAACTCTGGGGTTGGTGCAAAACATAAGTATCCCTTAGTTTACTTCTGATAACCTGTGATCCTAGACTGGTCAAAAAATGGTGATTCTTCTTCCTGCAGAGGTAGTTATTCGATCTGGGTGTTACCCTCTTTTGCTTATCTCCCCTTCCTTCCCCTATTCTTGACACTTACAGAAAAAAATGGTGTTACCATAGATTGAACTGTGGGCTAACATTAGAGTGTAGCATATATTTCCAGTAAACGATATTCCTACCTGTAATTTGCAATACTCAATAATTACTGTTTTGTCCAAAACCTTTTTTTTCCTTTTTTTTTTTTTTTAAAGCAGGACAGCATTTCAAAACCACACGTCATAAGCTGTTTTCAACACTACTACATTCTTCCCAGTCAGGTGCATTTCCCCACTCACTCAGTGTCCATGAGCACTTACTCTTCTCCCATGCATGACACCTGCTTTGCTTGCATCACGTGGTTGCCCTGCGAGGTGATGTCATAAACGGAGTGGGAATCCTGCCAGGGATCCTGTCCGGTTTCTGCATCTGCAGTTTGCTGTGCAAATGCTGCATGTGGTGCTTGGGCATCGCAGGTCTAAATACTGTGAATGAGAGCATGCAAATCTCTAACAAGCGATGGAATAACTGCAAGTCAAAACTGCATTAAAATAAGCTCTAGCATAATACGGTATTTTGTTACTACAGCAAGATTAACCTACAAAATTTGTTTATCCATATTGCATCAATATGTACAACAGACGATGTGAGAAGATGGGTGTCTTGCTTGATCATGACCTAATGCCAATCTTTAAGTTTCTACTCATTAATAAAAATTTGTGGTTTATTGGTAGAAATGAAGGAGAGGTGGGCATTAGTTGGATTGGTACTGTGTCTGGTGTGGTGCTAAAATCCCACTGCTGCCAGGCATACCAAGCAAGTCTGCTCAGGCTTCCTGTGCGCTGGGACTGATTTGATTTGTATGCGAGGCTACAGCCTGCGAGAGCGTTGAACGGTTGCCCATGTGATGTCTGAGAAATGTCTTTTTAAGAAAATCTGTATGAACATGGAGGAAATACACTGCCGTATAAGGGAGTTCTTGTCTATGTGAAATAATGTGATTTTCTGGCCCTCCCCCCCAAAAAAAAAATTACCTTGTTTAAGTTTGTAGGCAAGAACATAATTTACTCATGTAAGCAATCCATAATGTTAATTCCTCCTAAATCATCACATTGATATTAGTAAGTTGGCAAATAATGACTCAAAACCTGTGCGGTGACTCTCGACCTCTATATAAGCCAGCATTCTGTAGAAAATGAGTTGATCCATCTTTATGTTTTTTTAAAATAGGATGTGATTTGAACAGAGTGGGGTTTTCAATCAAAGACTCGTGCTTGGTCGGATTTGCTTGTCCCTGGAACAGGCAGTTACAGAAGACACTGTCTCAATGCTTGGGTAAACGAGAAGTGTTGGACTGGCTTGTATGAGGAAAAAGCAGTCTTCTCCTCAGCATATGCTAGCAGGTTGAAATTAATAGTAGATGGAAAAAATGAGCAGCTTCTGCTTTCTTGAATGTAAATCACAGGAGTGAAGGAAAATAATATATTTTGCAGCTTTTAGCAAGACTAGCGTTATTCATAGACTAGAATACTGAAGGTGCTGAAGTTGGTATTGTGTATGGAAACCCACTGAAGGTCATGGAGGACTCCTCCCTGAGAGTAGCCATCTGGGAGGGAATTTTTCAACACCAGCAAGGCTTGTCTTGGCAAGTTCCTCTCAACCGTATCTTCTTTCAAAATCTTTCTTACTTCTCTTGATATTTTGCCTGTTTGGGATTTTGTCCCCATACTGAATGCAAATTGAAGCTTCTGTTAGTCAAGTAGCTCTAATCCACAGAGGCAGGAACAATGTCTTCCTAACAAATATCAAGCTGGATGAGATTACCTGCCAGTTACCTGCGCTGTTTGTCAGGGATTGTGTCCAAATCTTATGTACCTCATACAAAATTGCATACAATTAGCACTTGACACCCATAGCATGACAAAATCCTTCACAAAGGCAGATCATTTCATTTATTCGTGCTCTTTATGGTTGAATTAAATGGTGTCTGATGAAAATTTCCCAGTGAGTGGGTTTTCTGGAAGAGAGCAGCAGTGAAATAGAGTGGGGTAAAGTTGATGTTCTTCTCCTTGCTGTTGCTGCTTAGCCTGTGAGCCTGTTGCACTCAGCAAGTTATATTTCTTCTCTATGGAAGAGCAAGCCTGGAGGTGTTACAGGAGGAAAGAGCATCCCACCAACATGTACTGAATGTTTTCATGCAGACTCACTCTTAAGGGCATTTTCCAGGACTCACACTTTTGCTTCCTGGTCTTCTATTTCATCACCTAGAGAGATCTCCAGTTTCAGGGAGGGGGGAAAAAGTCTATTATGGGATATAATAAGATATGGGAAGTTGAGCTATTATGGGCTTAAAACTTGAGGGATTATTTTTCCTTCTGTCATACAAAGAAAATTGCAAAGCATACCCAGAAATGAGTGCATATTATGGGACCACAATGGTATCCAGGAGGTGCTTAGTACGCTATTTTAATTTAAAGAGAACGATGACTGCTGAGGTATGCACCTCAAGACAATTTAATGGGTCTCTTTTTACCGTTAGTGATCAGATGTTTGACAGTTGCTACATGTTTACTACAATGACAAAAGCATAGACTCTAAATATGTCTGAGGTAATGATGAGCCTAATGAGAGTCATGGATCAAAAACTCAGTTGCCTGTTGGTAGGGTGAGAATTTCAGCAGCACCTTGAGTTTGTATGTTGGATGTGGTGGGAATGATCATCCTTCTACAGCCCAAAGTCAGTGGGGTCAGAAATGGGTCTGCAGGGAGTCAGCTGTGCCATCCCTCCTCCCCTGACTCCTTAACCACCTTTGGTGACTTTTTACAAACATCTTCAGAATTTCCAGTGCAATTTTGTCTGCCCTTTTCTGTTTTTAATGATCAAATAGAATTTTTGGTTGGCTGAGACATTTCTATTTAGGACAACATACATGTTCAATGTCAAGTACGTTACAGGAAAAGAGTTATTTCTATATACATACATTGAAATACGTTATCTTCCATGTAGTGTCACTTGTGTTATAGCCCAGAAAATGCATCTTTGGTGTTTCTTAGACCAGAGCAGATGATCTGTATTTCCAGTAGTGATTTTCCAGGCTAAGTTTTCAGTGGTTATTTGAGAGATGTGAATGGAGACAACTTTTCTGGAGAGTTTGACTTCTCCAAGGTGGAAGAGAAGCTCAATCTGTAATTTTAAAACTTAGATTTTACTTGAAGTCCTTTCATTGACTACTTTCTAGTGTGCTGCAAGTCATGATCAGCTTTAGAGGAAAACAATACAAATGAAGAAATACTGTTCCTCTACACAAGTACACAAGGTCTATGTCAGCTATTTACCCGTTCATTAGTGGAAAGGGGACGATGTCTTGCCAATGTCTTGTACAATGCCTTGGGACGTCTGAGTTTTGGAAAGAGGAGGTTGGTCCTCATCAGTGACTTTAGTGGTAACTCCCCCAAAATTGAATCTAGGTCTAGAAAAGAGCAGCAGTTCCAAAAGAGGAAATTTCTGTTTCTTTTACTGTCACATCTTGTCTGTAATTTTATAAACTATGTCTCTCAATCTGAGAGACATACTATAAATGTTATTTATTAGAGAAATTTTAATGCAGCACTGCAGAGAACAGATTTAAAAGCTCCAGAGAAATCCCAAATGAAAAGCTTAAGTCATTTCTGTGGAGAAAGCCCCAGTTTATATAAACCATCAGCATTACTGCCGAAGTAAGCTCAATGGCTTCTGCTTTAACTGTTGAGTTTTGAGCAAGTTACCCAAGGTATTGCAGCCCAATGGGAGAGGTTGCTGGGATTTGTTGTATATCGGGTAATTGTAAAAAAATAGAGAGTTTATATAGAGGAAAAATAGAAGAAGATGGTATTTTATACAGATAACTTCTTATAGTCTGATGAAACGTACAAAAAAAAAAGAATTGTAATTTTCTTAGAGACTAGACAAATTCTGTTGCAAAGCTCCCTGTGAATCAGTAATGGTTTGGACCCTGTAAGACAGAATATGTTCTGCATGTACATTTTTTAAAGTTATGGGTTTAATATATTACATGATTTTTATTTTTTTTCCTGTGGTTCCCTGTTGTGTGGTCAGCTCTTCCGAAAAATTGTCTTTGACCATGGGAGGTGAATTAGTGCCGGCATCTAAGAAGTCTGGTTCCTTCTTTGTGCTTTTGTCTACATCTTCCATTACTTATTCACCCAGGATGTCATCTTCTTGGAAAGTTTTGTTAATTTCTTCAGCATATCTGAAAAAAAAAAAAAAAAGTGGACTTTAACGTAGCTCTTGGACTCAAAACCCTTATGTTTTGGTGGGTTTTGTGTTTGGTTGTTTTTGGTTTTGTTTTTTTTAAAAAGCTTTATGTTGAAAATTTTCTCATACTTCAGATTGTTTAATGAAACAGTAGGAAGGTCCTAACTGATATGCACACAGCCTCAGATGGAAGAAAACAAATCTGATTTCTCCTGAAACTTTTTCACATTTCCTCCTATAAGTTAATAACATATTGGAAATCTTTTTAAGCTTGGCCAAAGCCCATTAACATTGTCTTGGCCTTTAATAAGAAATAGGGAGGGAAGTCTCCATTCCCCTCCTTTGGTGGGGGAAGTATAGTAATATTGCTATATGTAAATACACGTTGTTTACTTTCTATTATAGATAATTTCTTGAAAGTATAAGCACAACATGTGAACATACCTATTTTCTTACTTTACCTGGTATAAAATTTTTTAATTTCCTAAGTAAAAACTTTGATCTCTAAGCACTCTTAATAGACCAAGGAAAGCTATTTCTTGCTGTTACTGACTGTTCTGGAATCTCATCATGTATAGATGTTGCTCCTTGGCCAACAGACTTCAGTCGCTATGAGCAAGCTTGAAACAGAGCAGTGTAATTGGCACCTGCAACATTATCGCATCATTAAATGAGAAAGCATTGTTTTATGACATTGTGCTTCACTTTTCTGGCTTTTTAGAGATCTGCTCTAGCCAATTCCTAGATATTCTCTAAACGCACTAGGGCTTTAACACCTGTAGGAACCATGGTTCATGTCGGACTCCGTGAGCGCCAGCAGCTGCATCGTTCTGCGGGCCGGTACCTCGTGTGCAGGTTTTATTGCATCTTTGCCTCAAAAGTGGAAAACTTTTAGGTTGAATGAGTCATTTGCATTAAATATGGTAAATTATTTTGTGCTCCAAATGGGGCTGAAAATTGGAAAAAAAAAAAGCTTTATTTGACACTTTCTTTAACTGAAAAATGTGATGCTTCATTTTTGAAGTGATATTTTGAGCCTAGATGCATCTAATTACCAAAACTGATCCAATGATGGTTACGACACTGTAATAGGTCCCTTCCATCATATATTTTTCTTGTACCTATAGGCCATGATTGTGCAGGTCAGTTTGTTGGGTATTGGTTTTTTGTTTTGTTTTGTTTGTTTGTTTGGGGTTTTTTGAGGGGGTTATGTTCTCGTTTGGTTTGGGGTTTTTTCAAGTTCTTTAAAAAATTAACACTTCTCTTTGGTGACAGCGCTGCAATGCATTGAACTGATGAGCCTCCTGGGCAATGAACGGCCTGGCTGGGTTCCCCGAAGGGCTGGGGAGCAGCTGGATGTGACCAAAACCTCCCAGCTGCCTCCTGCCATAGCCCCATTCCTCTCCACTCCCAGCTGCACCACCAAAGTGTTCACAGCATCAGCGTCGGATGGGCTTGACCCAACTGATGCACGTCAGACACATGAAAAATACATTTACATACGTATGTACTAATGGCAACCTTTCTGCTAATGCCAAACTCCCTAAATCAAGTGGTCATATGTAGCCCAGATACAGTTGCAAACATTTCTCTTTAGATGTAATTTATTGTGAGAGGTGATTATATTCACAAAACAAAAGCTGTAGGGGAAGAAATATTTAAATGATAATCCTTGAAACCTTGGACCTCATTGCTGCATCACAAAGCAGATTAGCTCATTTATTTTCATTGTACAGCGCAATGAGTAACATTCATGCTGTAAAGTAAACGAGATTTGGAAAACAACTGCATCTGAATAACTGTAAATTTTATTAACAACATAGATTTAAATAATGGCTTTTCCTGTATTTTTATCCTGTTTGTGTTCCTGTCTGCTTGCCCCAATCTGTAAATCATTCATTTCATCACTTGTTCAAAATTTATTACAATTGATTACCATTGTTTTCACACATAGAATGAATTTTCCAGATCATCTTCACTGCCTTAATCCTTGGACAACTCATGCCCTGTTGTGGTCAGGTGGTGGGATGCTCTGGGATGAGTGTCTCCCTCAGCTACAAAGGGCTGAGCATAAGGGAACGCCTTCGTGGTCCCTGGAGGTTGGAGAAGCAGCTACAGGGGCTGCTGGATTTGGGACCCTGACCAGGCACGGGGGCTCCTTCTGCAGCCTCCTGCCCCCTGGGTTTGCCCACGTCTGTGGCCTCACAGCAGCCTGCCACGCTTCGTTATTCAAGGACGGCCAGCAGGTTATAAATGTAAAAATACTCAGTCACGGGCATTCATTGATAATAACTACACAGTCGTTGCTTTGGGGAGAAAAGTGGGTTACTCTGCTTGCAAACTTGTATCTTTTTAATAAGAATAGACAAATTGGTTATGTTTAAAAAAAAATTGGAGGTAGGAAGTCTGTGCACAAATACCTAAAGGTCTCTGCACCTGTCTGTCCCCTACAGCACATGATGTTCTCCAGCCTTGAAGAGCTGAGCTGCTTTCTCCTGCCGGCAGTGCTAGTGCTCATCGTGATGCTCTGAGCAAGACATGATGGGCCTGGAGGGCGACCTCTGAGCTTCTGCGCAGCGCTGCCGCTGAGCGATGGAGCTAAGCCGTGGTGAGGGACAGACTGATGCTCGGGAAGGTAAAGGTATGGACAAGTAGTTGCATGCTTACATTTGTAGCAAATATTAGGCTCCCGTGCATTTAGGGAGTAAAGTTAAGGTAAACAGAGAAGGATGAGTATTACAAGGCAATGGAAAATAAGTTGACTCTAAACTTTGTTGCGTTCAGCATTTTTGTATAAGGCGGCTCAGAATTTTGCAAAGAAAGCAGATACAGGCTTGTATGGAAAGAGGCTTTTGTTGCAAATTATAAAATAATGAAGATGTTATTTTCATTGCTAGGTAGTCTTATTTAAACAATATTGAACTACTTAAGATATTAAAATTAATCACTCCAGTTTACATTAGAAAGTTTTTTGTAATACCTTTTTTTTTTCCTGGAGTTTGGTTTTCAAAGGCTGCACGAGGCTTTGAGGCTTCAAAGAGCTCATGGGAGCTAAAGGCTCTCCTTCCTTCAAAGCACTGCTATTGCTTTAGGTTCACCTCCATAAATCCCCATACCCAATGGGAAATGTTGGGATGTCTCCTTTTGTAGGTGGACGGCTCTCTGCAAACGGTTTTGCCTTTTGACTGAGGAGACGCCTTTCAAATAGCTATTTACTTCATTCCTTGTTTCTTGTTTATGAGGAAAACATAAAATGCTTCCTGCACTTAAAGTAATTCTGGTGATGCTCTAAATTCTATGCTTAAGGATGCATTTAATTAAAGATTGACTATGGCATAAAGTGTAGGTTAATTAAATACCAATAAATTCCTGTATAAAATACATATAAA
This sequence comes from Burhinus oedicnemus, assembly GCA_008921705.1. Taxonomy (NCBI): domain Eukaryota; kingdom Metazoa; phylum Chordata; class Aves; order Charadriiformes; family Burhinidae; genus Burhinus; species Burhinus oedicnemus. Next base: position 1,026,813 of record VFFE01008954.1, on the reverse strand, counting down.
GGGGCTTTGACTCAGACAGTAAAATGCGTCTCCAGGAGGAGATGCCCCTCTTCCACAGTGTGCAGCTGAAGAATGATTTCCTACACACTTTTCCCCACTGTATTTGCCATTCAGAATACTAAAGTACCTGTATAAAAGCTCTGTTTATGGAAACAAAGCCGTGGTCTGACCTGCTCCTTCTGTTCAGAAGAGATTTCACAGAGACTTTTCCATTGATTTCAATCATATCCTCGCTTTGTTATGGTGATGTTGGTATAATTGGACAAAACCCTAACTGAGGAAAGAATAACTCTGAAACGCTGTGGTTAATTTTTTCCAAAGATTTTTGACAAGGTCCCTCATGGAGTCAATGCCATGAGAGGCATCAAATGAAACCAGAATGTCCAAAGTTAATAAAACAAGATGACTTGTCATGAAACAAGTTGTTAAACTGTAGATGGCCTTATGATAGGATATTGTGTATGCTGAAATTTAGCTGAGCACCACAGAGGAGAGGAGTTTTGGAGGATCTGGAAGAGGAGTCAAGTGTAGGAGAAGCCTTGTGTGATTGTCCCTCTGCTGTGTTCCTCCCTGGGCCTATGAAGGAATATTTTGGGGCTCAGCGGGACATTGGTTTGACCCTCTCCAGCCATTCCTCTGGGGTACAGCTATCTCTCTTTCACTGGTGGTGGCAGTGAAAACCCAGATGTTAATGCTGAAATTTCAGAAAGACACCTGGAGTTTGTGCTCCTGAACTGGTGGCTTTTAATGTGAGGCCAAATGGGCAGACTTGAAAAAAGAGGCCTTAGTCTTAAAAGTTACACAGTGGATCAAGGCCAGAGTTTCTCTTCTAAATAGACCTACTTCTTAAGAAGACCTCAGAAGAATGACTTTAGGATGCTCACTGCTCTCCATGCTCTGTAGTACTTCAGCAACTTTGTTTACATGGTGAAAAGCAAAGTTACACTACTTCAGAGTAGAGCTTTAGAAGTGAAGTGGTTTTTTGTGTTTTTTTTAAAAAAATGAAATAAGATAAAAAAGCCTTTGTTTTAAAGTTGTCCAGAACTTTTTTGTCTGACATTCTTAAGTTTAAACTACCAAAACTAGATTCTAAACATGTCAGTTTTACTCAGGAGGAAAATGATTAATATAATTTTGAAATATTTTCATTTTTAAATACATGGGTCCATTAAAAATACTATTGCTCTTTTATTTCCCATAAATCCCCTTGAATCACTGCTTTTCTCAATAATGAGTCTTTTAGAGATGTCGATCTCCTCCTTTAGAAAGCTACTTTACATTACTATCAGCATTGTCCTTCCGAGGAGCTCAAGGTACCTGGTTGGCATGGCAGAACCTCTTAGAAGTATTTTTCCAGTTTTGCAGAAGGAGAAACGTGAGCTAGAAGGATGGGAAGAACTTGCTCGGGATCTAGCAGCAATGTCTCATGCTGGAGCAAGGGCTGGAAACCACAGCCCCTGGCTGTCGGCTCCTTTCTCTGCTGCCTCCTCCTACCATCGTGGTTCCCAAAGCTCAATGATTTTTACACTGGCATGTCAGCCCATGCCCTGCTTCTGAGCTTGTGGGTTTTCTGACTAGCTCTGAAGGTGCTTCATTGCTTTTCTTTGTATTCCCGCTTTCCTTTTCCCTTTTATTCTGTTTTGTCTTTTAAATTGTCCTCTCAACCTTTGCAATCGCTCCCTCCTTTTTTGTTTTGTCTTTACCCCCTGACACTGAGTTAGCGGACGTCCAGGGAGAGGTGCCTCTTCCTACACCAGGTCAGAGCCAGCAGAGTTAAGGGGAGCGCAAAGCAGGCAGAGGTGAAGCCCTCCGAGCCCAGCGACGCTGCATTGCTTCGTGTTGATATTGTGCCTGACACACGCATACGCGGTACGGGCTGCAAAAATGAAGTTGCAAGTTAATTGTTCCTGTTGAAAGGCCTAGGTTAGTTGCTGTCATTACACTAATTTTTGTACTGTCTTAGTGACCTTCATATCATATTAACAATTTTATATTATGTTAGCAAATTGCTCAGTGAGAGCTGCTACTCTGATTGCATTCTGAAGGTCATTAATATGATATGAAAATCTTATTGTATTCTCTGCTTTCATATTTTATTAGTGATATGGAAAGCAATAAAGAGGCTGATTTTTGCTGGGAGGTTCCCCAGGGAAATAGGCTCTACAGCAGTGGTGTCCCACATTGGCTCCTAATCCAATCTCAATGGGAAGTTCAATTTCCTCATCATTAATTATTTAGCTGTATTTAACTGCTGTAAATTCTCAGATTAATTTTTTTAACTGTTAAGTTTGATGACCTCTAAACACATTGGTATTAAACAATGCAATATGAAATATAGTTGCTTAATGCAAATAGAAGCTAACTCTTCCATGAGGATTTGTGTGAAGGCATAATAATGGCAAATTTAATTTTTCCCCTATAACAGTGAAGGCTTATTGTATTACTACCTTTGGTGCAATTCAGTATTGCAAAATGAAGGATGAAGGCAATTGCGGCTGAGGCATTCCCTTAAGGTAAGCCCGGATCGGACAGTCCCTGGCGCAGGGTGTCCAGGAGGTGACACCAGGGCTGTCCCCAGGACATGTTGCCAGGGGCCGGCCAGGCATTCCCTTCCATGAACTTCCCAGTGCGTTCGGCTGCTGATCGACTGCACCAGCACAGGGGAAAGCAGGCATAACCCACATCTTGGTCTGAGCTCTTAAGATTTTATTTCTCAAGTAATGCAGAGCAGTAAAGTCCTAACGTGTGTGAGCGATAGGTACAAACGTTATCAGTCACCTAACGGAGCCAAATGTGAAGGCAATAACCTTTGGGCAGTTTTCGTCTATTATTAAATACAATGAAGCTTTAATCTTGAAGAAAGAAAGTTAGAAACAATAAAGACTTTAATAGAAAAGAAAGGTCATCACTTGCAAAGAAAAATGGTTTTTAGAGTTAACAATGCACTGTATTAGAATTATTTCAGTTGAAAGGATGACTGTTAAGCAACAACAGTTAGGTGCTTTAATGCTTTAACAGCCTCGCAGTCCCTTAGCTCGCCCTTAAAATGACATATGACAGCAATTTATCAAATGTTACCAACAACGATATTGAATTATAATATAATGGGGTCCAAATGTTGTTTTTTAACATGATTGTGCCAACTAGTATGTTTTAATGGTTGAATTTATGCTTTTTCCCTGCGACAATATGAGGCCACTTTGAGTTCATCGGCTTCAGTGACACGACGACTGCAGCACAGGCGACCTGTAGCACCTCATATCCCAGGAATATGCTTCTAAAACAAATTTATAATTGGCTTGTTTGGTGATAAGGGTTTGCAGGAAAGTTAGTCTGGAGGCTCCTGCAGCCTGGGGAAAATCCCAGCGGGTTTCTGCACTGCTCTTGTACAGCACTTGAGCAAGCAGCAAGCAAAATGGATTGTGTCGTTCAATAGAAATCAGTGCTGAGGGATAGGGTCTGAATTTATAGCAAGAGGCACTGCGTGGTGGCAACAGGCCTGCCTGAAGTATTCAAACGCACCTGATTATTTAGCTTCAAATAAATAAAAACCAAGTCAAACTTCCAAGGTTGTTGAAAGTTTTCTCTGAGCGATGAGTGAATTGTGAAGCCCAAAACCCAAGCGAAACGCAGTTAGGTGCAGCTGAGGACCTGACTCAGAGTTCGTTTGCGCCGTCCCCACGCCGACACCAAACAGCTTTAAAATTGTTAGAGGTTGTTTTTTTTTTTTTTGTCTGTGGCCGAGAATGGAGTAATGGCATCGTATGGGGGGAGCGGGTGCTGCCCGCCGCCCTGCAGTGCTGCCTGCGGTGCTGTAGATGGCGATGCTCCACCGGCGCTGCGCGGGGCCGCCGAGCCCCGCACCCCGGCACCACTGCGGCACCCCTACACCCCGGTATCCCCCACCCCGGCACCACTGCGGCACCCCTACACCCCACACCCCGGTACCCTGCACCCCGGCACCGCTGCGGCACCCCTACACCCCACACCCCGGTACCCCGCACCCCAGTACCCTGCACTGCGGTACCCCGACATCACTGTGGCACCCCTGCACAGGGCACCCCGGCACCACTGCTGCACCCCAGCACTGCTGGTGCACCCTGCTGCCCACTCCAGCCACGGCTGCTTGCTCACAGAGGGCTCCACTCCTAATTACTTATAGAGAGAGATGGGGGTGGCCTCTGCACCACCTCCTGCCCGCTGCAGTGTGGCCACTGCTGCTGGTCGGGGAGCACTGGGCGCACGTAGGGGTTCAGGCATCCACCGTGGTCTGGGCACAGCGGTGACCCCGAGCTCCGGGGAGAAGGGGCATTGCTTTCACTGGTGGTACAGTGCGACAGAGGAGAAAAAGCCCTGGCGGAACTCCCTGCCCACGTAATTTACTGACAGTGTAACTGTGATGCTGCTCCTTACCTTTCAGTTTGTGTCCTCTCCTGTCCAGTGCAGGGCAGGACCCAGATGGCAGGAGGTGCCCCAGAGCCACATCGCCAGGTGTGCGGTGCCTGTTCACGCAGGATATGCTCGTGGCATCATCCATGGCGCTGTCTGGCCTTAAATACGGGGCTGGAAAACTCAGCAAAAACCTAGGACAAACAAGGCAAAGCCGCGTTGAGCCCCAGTAGGAATTTTATTGACAATAACAGAGTCTTTTTGTGTCTCTTACAGGAGAGAGGAACATGTCAAGCGTGGTACTGGTTAACATTGCCTGAGACAAGAGTTTGAGAGTACCGAAGGTAAGACCCTGTGGACTGAGCTATATTTCATCATAAATAGAGCCTTTTAACCAGAAAACTTGTTCTGGGAAAGTTTCCAATTCAGACAATCTCTTGCGTTGTGGGGTGGTGGGATCTCTCATGCTAGGAGCATCAAAGGAGTCTCCGGAGACGGTTTAAAAGAGGACAGGAGCCTGGGAGGAAGACTTCAAAATCCTGGCAAGTGTACAAATAAAATATGCTTCGGTCTTAAATTAATGTAAAATATTATGAAACTGTCTCTTGGAGATTATTCCCAATGTGGAGTCAAAAAGAAACAAGAAAACAACGAAAAAACCCTGGCTGGTGTCCATGAAGAACAAGTGCTCTGGTTCCTAACCTCTGAACAACGCTATCCTCCAGAAATCATCTGTTCAGGAAGGTTCCACGTCACCAGGTTTTATCTGCATCCTCTGTTTGGAAAAAAAAAAAAAAAAAAAAAAAAAAAAGAAAAAAAAGGCGAAGACCAAAGACATGTCCCAGGTCTCTGAAAAAAGAGAACATCTCCCTTGACATAAAATACCAACTTATGGGAAGGCTTCCCCTAGCAAAGCCTGCGCGTGCCCTGCCAGGGCTGTGTCCTCTCTAGACCAGCACTGCTGTTCTGGATGCCATGGGGCTCCATCGGAATGCAGCTTTGCTGCTCCGGGCTCATCCTGAAGAGCTAAGCTGAGCCGGGAAAGCCGTCTCTCCCCCTCCGGGACCTCCATATGGCTAGAGAGCAAAGTTGGGCTGTGTCTGCCTCGGGAAGCAAACAGGAAAGGCAAAGCAAGAAGAGGGGGGAAAGAAAAAAAAACAAACCAAAAACAAAACAAAAAAACCCCAGCAAATAGAGTTTGAGCAGAGAAGGAATTAGAAGAAAAGATAATAATAATAATATTATTAATGACAAAATTTAATTAATAGGTTACTAATGAATTTTATAAGCACCATAAAATTGCCATAACAGTTTAATTGCTTTGCTTGTCTTGCCAACAGGCAGTGAGTAGCTGAAGTGTTATAATCCCCTGGATTTCAACGTGGGAGGCAGCGATTAAGGGGACATGCTGGGGTGCCGGGCCTGCACAGGCAGTGTCACTGTGCCAGGAACTGGCCCGTTCCCCAGCGAGGTGACCTGCTGTCCTTTGAACGCCTGCCACCGCAGAGGAGCGTGGCTGGGGGCAGCTTCACAGCATTTGCAAGGGGAAACTAGTGGTGCGGCGGCTTTGCCCAAAGTGCGGATATAGCGACAACAAATGGTTTGTAAATTTATTTCCCCTTTGCCATAATTCTGGAAGAAGTATGGAGAAGTCATGGTTTTATTGCAGCTGTTTTCATGCCCACCTTCAAACCCGCTCACCTTCTTATTGCCCTTTTGAAAGTATTTTTTGACTTAATGCCAGCACAGATTTTTTTTTTTCTTCTTTTTTTTTAATGCTTGCTTACTATTTGTAATAACCGCGTACTTACAGGAAATTACTTACAGTAACTCAGGCTGTAGATATACCACTTCCCAAAGCCATAGGAGCTCCTGTTTCTCTCTACTGCTTGATGTCCTTTAGAAGATCCCCCAAACACAGAGATACCCAATAACTCCTGGGGTTTATTTAGCTGGGGCTGCCTGGTGGGGGCATGCACAGCCCAGCCACCTCTCCTGTCCTGGGGCACTATTCAGGTGGCATCCCAGTCACACTTGAAATAGTTATTCAATGACACAGGTGTTTTTCCTGTACTATTTTTGGCAGTGTTACACACTTGCCATCGGTTCTGTGACAAACAATTTGGATTTATCTGCATCGACCCCCCTCATTTAGGGATGGGGAGAAGCTGCTGTTACGTGCTGGGTCTGTTTTCAGGAATTAGTCCTTTCTTTTCTAAAAGTGGTGATCAAGTGAGATCACATCATTTTTTGCCATAACCTTATTGCTATGATTTCTGAAGAGAAAAACCAGTCGCTGATTTGGGTGATATGGGTTCTGTATGGTACAGCAAAAATTCTTCAGCTTTTATTTCACGCAATTTGTGCTGCTGACTTTTCTGTCTTACCTATTTATATTCCTTTCATTCTTAACAAACATGTTTTTTCAGCACTTCTTTGTCATAAGGATGATGAAGATTAACTAAATGCATCTAAACATAACCATGAAAAAGGGGAAAAATACACTGTGTGAGCAAACCTGATACTCTTCCCAGTTCATTAGAATTTAATGAAGAAATACTCAGTGCCCAACAGGGGAATCCTAATTCATTATGTCTTTTGAATTCTCATTAAGCATATGTACGGTGACTACTAGAAAACGGCACCCTTTAAGCTCTGTTGTCCATTACACTGGTTAATAAATATTCATTATACTTAAATACTGATGATAAGAGAAACTCATGGAAGTTTTATTCCTGTAATTAATTTTCACTGGTTAACTCCTGACGACTTTCCAGTGTTGTACTGGTGGTGGCTGAATCAAAATCATTGTACCGGTGAGGTTAGAGAGAAGCTGCTCTAAAAGCGTTTTGAAGATGAAGGGGATGGACCACAACTGAACCTCCCTGCAACGGCTGCCTTCTCCCTGCCTCCAGGATATTGCTTTAGAGTCGAGGGGCTCTGCTGCTCTGTTGTACGAGGAAAAGCTTGTTATCCATTTAAATGGTGTCAACTGGTTTTGGCCCAGTATCTGAATGATGATGGAAGTTGTCTACTGTTATCCAAGAGGTAATACTTTGCACAGCTTTTCATCACTCTTGGGTGAATGCTTGTGTCAGAAAACGTGATATTACTACATGCTTCCGACTTATTATTTAGCTTGAGGCAACGTTTAAAAGCTGCTTAATCACTTGGAGCTATGTTTTAGTTGCATTATTGTAAGTGACAAAGGGGTTATTAATTCCTATATCTCTTCACAGTTATTAATACTTTCATCTTTTACCTTTATTACTAAAAATGGCTAATAGCCCTGAAATAAGGCATCTCTTGGGGTGTTAGAGTCAAGGAATGGCTGGTTCTATTACAGCTGCTTTCCAGAGGACCTTTTTCTGCTGTTCCTTGCAGTCCGGCTTTGGTAGTGCGTGAGGAATGTATAGGAGGCTTTTGTCCGTCAGCTGCTCTGTGGGGGATGCCAGCCCCAGCGAAATCCCCAGCTCATGATGTCTTGATGATGACACCACCAGAAATGGTTCGCTGGTGTAGGAGAGGACTTGGGCTCAGGGATGGAGCAGAGGTTCCTCTGTGCGGGAATCAAGATCTGTGCTGATTGAGGTAAATCCCTGGTGGTTCAGGGACTGAAAAGCAGCTGATAAACTCAAAATCAGGGGGGTGATAAATGCACCATCCAGGAGCTACAACTTCTTGGAAACGTGGGATGAACCATTCCTCGCAATTCTGGCCCTAGAAGGAGCGAGGGGTGAGAGGAGGAACACTTGTGTTGTTATTTATGACCGCAGCGCGGAGCTCCGGCCACTTGTTTGCGATGACTTGCCACTTTGGCGTTAGATCAAAGAGGATTATTAAAGGAGCACAGCAGGAAAGACAAAAACGGCCGTTGCAGAGGAGCGTTTCAAGCACGCAGGCACTGAGTGCTGCGAGGACAGGCTGAGAGAGTTGGGGTTGTTCAGCCCGGAGAAGAGGAGTCTCCAGGGACACCTTATAGCAGCCTTCCAGTATCTGAAAGGGGCCTACAAGAAAGCTGGAGAGGGACTTTTTACAAGGGCATGTAGTGATAGCACGAGGGGTAATGGCTTCGAACTAGAAGAGGGTAGATTTAGATTAGATCACAGGAAGAAATTTTTCACTCTGAGGGTGGCGAGGCACTGGAACATGTTGCCCAGGGAAGCTGTGGAGGCCTTATCCCTGGAAGTGTTCAAGGCCAGGCTGGATGGGGCTTTGAGCAACCAGGTCTAGTGGGAGGTGTCCTTGCCCCATGACAGGGGCGTTGGAACTACATAATCTTTAAGATCCCTTCCAACCTAAACCATTCTATGATTCTATGGGCTCCTGCTTCGACACCGGTGCTGGACGCCGGGGCCCTCGCGAGGTGCTGGTGCCTGGGTGGGAGGGGAGAGGAGGACCCTGGCTCTCCCTGTGACCATAACAGCACCTAACATTCTTCCATTCCTCATCAGCTTTGCAATCATCATCTATATCTATACAGTAACATTGTTAGGCAAATACTGGAAAACTATAGCATGTCATTGAAATTACCCTGATTGGGGGCTCACAGAAGTTTATAGAATATTCTCTAAAATGAAGCCTGTGCTCCGAATTATTTTTTATAACAGAGACTTTTGTATATCTCAAGAGACCTTGCAGTAGGTTCCTTACAAATTTTCTTAACAAATATCTTCCTGAAGATCTTGTGTTTCCTAATGCCCTTAGGAAGATTTCAGCCTCCAGAAATTTTGTTCATGTCCTTTGCAGGATAACTTTAAGTCATTTAATGTTTTCACAGTGGTGATAACTCTGTCAAAACAAGTGTTCTTCGGTGCATGTAAAAATAATCCGTGTATCTGATCTGAAATCGATGAGAGTAATTAGAAAGCTGATCTGAAGCAGACTGAAGTTAATGGGTGTCTTTCGATTAATCTGAGTGGCTTTCCCAAACCTTCTCTCCAACCCCATAGCAAATATGGATGAGGTCTCTGGTGGTGATGGAGCCTTGTGCTGTCCATATGTCCTAGGCTGAATTTGCTTTACTGCTCCAAATGATATCTGCTTTCCCAAGACGTGTGGATTCTTCTCAGGTTTTTATGGCTTTATATTAGATTTTATTTTCCTTATAAAGGTTAAACCGAATGTAATAAATCTGTGTATAAAAATACACTGTATTTGTTGGTATCTTCTAACCTATTGACTGTTCTTGACGTGCCCAAACTACACAGGCACACTCTCGCTCTCCCAAGCTTTAGAAATTAGTCATTATTCGTGTCATTCCAATGACAAATCTCCACTATAATGAGGTTTTATCCTTTTAAAACAAAATAATTTTTATTAATTCCTTGAATTAATAATTGAAGGCTTGACTTTTAAGGGGGGACAGGTGTTTGTTGTGATTAATAGTATGCATTCCCTGTGTATCACGTAACTTTACTAAATCTTAGTAAAGGTGTGGGGGTCAGTGTCACTGTTATTAATAGTAATGATAATTATATCTTTGGGAAGCTGTCAGAAAAGTATCTTTTGTACGAGTCAGAGCAGTGTAAACAGACTGTACAGGCAGGCACTACCCTTTCCATCAATAGGTAAACAATCTTTGTTAAGCTTATCTTGATAGTCTTATTTTGTTGCCACATTTTAATTACTCATCCTGTCTGTTTATATTCCGTTGTGTTTTGCTGAAGATACAAGCTTTAAAAATCATTGGTATTTAGGAAAATCCAAAGCTGGGGTGATGCATGCTCAGGTGCTAATTTATTTACATCAATTAATTTCAGGCCCCTGATGTAAACCAATTAGTATTCAACACTTAATGGAGTCATTATCTGTCAGATTAGCTTTTAGAAATGCTTGTCACTGCTACAGGACCAGGCAGCAGAACTTTGCTAATAAAACTAGCAGAATTAATGGAGTGAACAGCATAGATAATGACTTAATGTGGAACATACAGTATAGAAAAGAGACAGAACAACTGTCTTCAAGAAATGAAGATATCATTGAGCTAGCTACTTTATTCCAAAAATGAGCTCAGATGGTGCTCTTCAGAAACATCAAAGGTGTCTAGCTAAGCCTTTGCAAAGTTATGTTTCATAATAAATAATTTTCAACCTTAGTGCCCTCACATACACACAATGTACCTTTCTAGCTTGATGGGGCATGCAAATAAATGCTTCGCGTTGTACCACCCTACTCCGGCTTGAAGCTGTTATTTCCGAAGGATTAAGAGTTAATGGGAGTGACAATATCCAGGTTACTGAGCTGCTTCTGTGGGTGTCATCGCCAAACAGCACGGTGTACAACTTCTCCAGGTGAGACCTACTTTGTGAGATGCACTTATCACCTGACTTCAGAGCTGTGGGACACTGTAAAATAAATTATATTTGAGAAAGTCAGGCAGGAGATGAAAATTCTCTAGGCAAGCAAGACTGGTGAGATCTGCAAACAGCAATAAACCTCCAAAAAGCATCGCTACCGTTATGTATGCTTTCAGCAGGTATAAGATGCTGGCATTTGCACGTTGTTTTGTTCTGCTGGGTTAAGTTACCTTTTTTGTGTTTCACCAAGGCGGTCTTTGCAAATTTTCTCTTTCTGATTTTTGTTTAATCTGATTATTCTAGTGCCTCAGGGACAGATTACACCCCACTCTGTGCTAAAGTAGTCCTTACATGGAGGGCAATCACAAAACTTAATTCCAATTTAAGCTTTTAAAGAAGGATACAAGTGCAGCTTAAAAAATCATACATCATATATTTGCATAGTAATTTCTGTGATTTGTGCTTTACCAAGAACCGTGGCGTGTACCCGCATATGAGCCTGTGATAATGCTGACCTCGCTTGCTGCGGGGACAGTCCTGCACCTTCATTCTCTCATGTGTCCTGCTTTCGGGGATCAAAGGCTGGTTTGGGGACCCTGGTGTCTTGAACTCATGCATGAAAAATTCCTCTACAGTAAATATACATGACTGTGTTTGAAGAAAAGCCACCTCAACTGATTATCTGAGCCACAGTGATAATATCTATATTCCCAGGTGCCCTTTGCTTTCAGATGTTTCCTTGTCGCAGTACCAAAACTCGAACTCTACCTTAAGATAATAAGGAATAAAGATATTAGTGTGTTATTTACTATTCTTACTTAGTATAGCTTATAATGTTTTGCCAGCTCTTTTCCCACACTGCTCACCTGAGCCTGAATGACTTTTTGTTCTTGCCAGGTAACCAGATTAGTTTTAGGTTATGCATCATTTAGGTAATGCTATAGGATAGTTGTCTTCAGCCTTGGAGATGATTCCATGTCATACACATTTTTCAAGTCTCCCTCCTTTAACTGCATTAGCACCTTACATAGCTCACCTATCTTTGCATAGATGTTGTATGTAAGAACCAGTGGCCATTTATACAGAGCTAACAGTTTTTTTCATCAGGTCTAGTTGTTCTCAATTATAGTTTTCCACCACCCCAGAGGGACTCATTTTGTGGTTGCAAAATCAATGTTCACTTTTGATTTTCAGCATGGCACGTGGTTAGTGAGAAAGAGGTGACTCTGCACCCTCCTCTCCAGAAAAATTGTCTTGCTTCAGCTCAGCTGCTCAAGAAAGTTGCTCATCTTCTAACCCTAAGGCTTCCTTCCAGGAGTGTCCTACAGAGAAGGGAGGCCAACTGGCTTTTTCTTTGACTTTTAAGGTATACAGGAGGTTATGTAGCACTTTCCTAATTTCCAACATTTGAAAAAGGCACTTGATGATAGTGATGATATAAGCTATTTTTTCCCCATCATATCCATCCCCCATGAAACCATGACCAATGGCTATCCTAACACCCATGTGACAGAGGTTTTAGAAATATCAGTGACAGAGAATATTTGCAGATTTATTTTTTCAGTAATCACAGCAGAAAATCCTCACATGTGTGATTTTCTCCTCCGACTGTTTGTCTACCTGATCCCTGGAGTGGGAGAACTTGGACCACAAGGAAGGAGACATTTGGCCAGCCAGCCTTGGGAGGGTACCGCTGGTGACAGAGGGACATGCTATGTATTTGGGTAAATAGGGCATCAGTTTTGGGAGGTGGAGGAACAACAGCCAGAGCATCTGCATCGTTTTTACGAGCAAGATACGGGCATGAGAAACAAGCTGATTTTATACACTTCTGGCTCAGCTGGACCTCATTTTAATATCTGTAAAGAAACTTAAACCCAGATTAACCTCCACTAGACTCAGATTTCATTGTGAACATTTTTTACAGCTGTTCAGAGTTTTCTGCTGATCCGAAGAACAATTAATATTGGTATCAATAATTCGTGTCTTCAAACAGTATATCAATATGGCTATCAGGACAGTTTGTATTTCCATAATTGAAATCACATATGAGTGCTGCAGGATCCTCAAAGGGGTTGGGGTTTTTTGTGTGTTTTGGTTTTTTGTTTTTTTTTTTTAATTTTGTTTTCCTACTACTTTACTCAGTCTTTCTTGTCAGTCTAAATAGTCGCTGGTCTTACCTCCTAAGTGGTGATACGACCCCGCTGCTGGGCTTTGTAAGTGCACAATACGAGGTGTCGTGATTCAGATGCTGTTTTATGGTCTTACCTACTGGAGATGCCCCTTTGAAAGGGGAGGAAATTGCTTTTGGATAACATCACCCTCCCGTCACAGCTGGTATTGGCTGGTGCAGATACATGTTTACATTTTGCTTGGAAAATGTAAACACTAATTAAGCATTAATGTTAATAAGTCCTGGGACTGGCAGGCTGGAGGCACAGCTCTGCTGCTGGCTGTGCCCTGGCTGCAGTCCATTTCACCCCACTCGCTATCTGTGTTTCCTGGCAGAAAATAAGGATAATTATTTATTCCTTTCCAAAGAGAGAGGGAAGGGACACCAGGGAGGGTCATGTAAGGACAAAATATTGTGTTACCTCGAATAAAACTGAATCCTTCTATCAGCCCAATGAAAAAGACAGGAGTGGTTTGTTATGCCCAGGTTCAGCTGTGGAAGCTGAGCAGAGAGGGGTTGTGATGGGATCCCTGAGCCCCTGGTGTGAGGCATCTTCCAGAGAAAAAAATATCCTCTCTATTTCCTTCTCTTGCTTCTCGTGCCCAAACTCAGCTTTCTTAAGCAGTTTGCTGGGAAAAACTCTACAACATGCCATAACATGGGTATAAGAGGTATTTAGCAGTTGGTGTCATGGATATAAAGCAGCATCTAGTCCTGCTGTGGTGTGGGCAGTCCAGTTTTAATTCACTATATAAAAGACTGTGTTAGTCTTGTTCCTAACGTGTTCCCTTTTTATGTACCACTGTGGGATGAAATGGTCACCGAGGTGCCTCCACTGTTGTCTGGTCCCGGCGTGGTTTTAGCCCTGGCCATTTCAGGTCTTTGATGGCAGATTTTACATTTTTCCTTTGGTCGGCTTCGGCGTGCCTGCGAGAGCAAACAGCGGCTCTTCTAATTAGGCGAGCATAATTTCTCACAAACTGGTCCTCTCCCTTTGTGAGCCCATAGATTTGCAAAAAGAATAAGAGCCCCAATTGTCCCCTCCTTTCAGCCCTTCCCCTGATGAGGAGTGTTGCTACACCTAATAAATTAAAGGACACAAAGTTAATGAATTTTTCATTTGAACTCACAGCTAGGTATGGATTAGCGAGGCTGACGTTACTGAAGAGCTCAGAATTAGGAAGGGTCCTACAGGGACATTTTCCTCTTTACTGAAATCTTTTCATTCACCTTTTCAAGCATTATCTTGCTCGGTAGAAAGAGTTCTTTTCACAACATATAGCCTGTGGGGTCTGCTTTCTGTCCGCGGCATAAATGTGATCGTTCATTTTGTTTGTCTAATGGATAAAAATAAAGGGCAATGTGAGTGACAGTCAGACAGCCCTTCTCCTGAAAGAGAAGGGATTCATACGATCGTGAGCAGTACTCTGGAGCAGACCTTTACTAAGCATAAATGGTCCCAGTTCCTTTAAATTCCAGCTCCGACAGTTTACACCAGCTGAAGGTTGTCTTTCCTCCCCCTTGAGCAGTGCTGTGAGCTGCAGCAGGCTTGGGCTTGTAAATAAAACCACAATCAATTTATTTAAAAAAATAATTTTAAGTTCATGTCGAAGGACCTGTATTGTTCAGAAATATTTTCTCTCGGTCTCCTGTAAATTTCAAAGGATTGCAGCTGCTTTTAATGTGCAAACTGATTTCTGGTTGCTGAAACCAATCTAGTGCAAACCGGCACATACATCCATTGGGAGGGAAGCTATATCCTGAATAGTCTATTATCCCTGTTTTTCCTGTCCAAATTAAAACTTTTCCTATGAACTTTAATTTTAATATTCACTTGCCTTTTGATGCTCCAAAATAGTCTCATTAAAAAAGTGAATCAGATTTCCATTAAAAAAATTTTTGGTTGCCTGGGGAAGCTGTGGATGCCCCATCCCTGGAGGTGTTCGAGGCCAGCCTGGATGGGGCTTTGAGCAACCTGGTCTAGCGGGAGGTGTCCCTGCCCATCCAGGGGGGTTGGAACTAGATGATCTTTAAGGTCCCTTCCAAGCTAAGCCATTCTATGCTTCTATGAAAAATCCAAGCTGTTTGAATGCAGAAGAGGCTGGGAAGTGTGGTGGGCGCGGGGGTCCCCGCTCCGCCTGGCTGGGCTTCAGGCTGGCTGAGCAAAGCCTTTCCCACACCCGGCACCCATGTGGCTGGTGTACGTTTTGACAAGCTTAATTTAGAAATTGTTTCTAATTAGAACAGAACCAAGTGGGATCTTTTGTGACACTCCAAGACAGGGTGGGGAGGAGGGACAGAAATTAATGCAAAAAATAAAAAAAAAGGAAAAAAAACCCAAAATAATTCCCCCAGGCTCTTGCAAAAGCCCTGGTGTCTGCCACAGATAAAGGGTTGTGAGCCGGGGGAGCCTGACCATCCATGGGGAAAGGGAGATGTCAGAGCAGGGAGAGGGCTAGCGGGCAGCGGGATGGAGATGAGGGGGATCACTGCCTGCAGCAATTCGTTTGTGGGAACTTTTCCCAGTGATCTGTTTCAGGCTCTGGGAGAGGATCAGGGCTCTCATTACTACTCATTACTAAAGGTGTTAGTGGGCGCTTCCCCATTGGAAGCGATGTTTGCCTGAGTCCTCCTGTTGAAAGCCTAATGTGACATTATCGCTGTCTCAGTTTCGCTCACCATTCAAACTGGAAATGACATTTTTATTCAGCTTCTGCCCTAAACTTTTAAGTCGTTCTGCTGAGTCCTTTTGAAATAACTTGTATGTTGTACCTACAAATGCATTTCAGTAAGGGAATATTTTACGCAATGAAATGCACAGGCCTTTGGAAAGAATCTGTGTAAGTAATTTGCGTTTCTTTCTTTACTGTATGTATCATATGAGTTCAATACAATTCAGTTTGCATTGCTGCTTTTCTTAAGCAACAGCAGAGGAGCAGTTCGCAGGAACGAACACCTCATCTGGGTTCTACTGGTTGGGTTTTTTTCAGTTGAATAAGTAATGCTGAACGTCTTGCTTTTGTGACAGATTGGAGGAAGAGCAGAAATGCCACAGATCAACTCATAATAATAGCTACTTAGGTGAGTATCAATCAACATTACAAAGCCGAAGAGTTGTTTTCTCTCTTTACGCCGTTTTCATTTCCTTGAGTTAGAAGAATTTTTTTCCCCTTGTAAACAAACAACGGGTTTGTGTTGGGTGTAAGAGATCCCACCAGAGTGTGCCAACTATAAAGTAAACTTCATGGCTCAGCTAAGTCCATGATGTGCGCTAAGGATGCTGAAAGGCTTAACCCCCAGAGATCTTATTCATTTTGCTGCTTATTGCACATTTCGAGCAGAAACACCCCATGCAGGAGAGAGTGCTCCACTTCCTAAATAATTTGGGATCGAAGATCCTGGCACTGGGTTAGGTGAGGGCAAACATAAATCTAGCTTTAACTGAGATTCATGTTTCTATTAAAAAATAATTGCAAAGAACTAACCATGATTGTCTTAATAAATGATATTTATGCCCCTCAAGCAGCGTAACTGATCCATCACTTTATACGTGGGTCTAAAAAAGGATTAATACTGCTTATGACACTACAGGTTTCTGAAGTTCATCAGCTCTTTGGTTAGTGTGCAGGTCCTTCAGGAAAGCAACCACATGTTTGTGCAGAGACTTGTATCAGCAGACTGGTGCATGTACAGCTCAGTTTTTGTGGTATGCAACAGCTTTTTGCTCACCTTATCCAGCTGTTCCTGAACTCTGCACCAGCTGTGGTGCCAAAACGCCTCCTGCGACACCGGCCTGAGGCTACGGCATTCTTGGGCACAGTGCACAGCCCAGCTCCATGTCCACAGGAGATCTGCGGGGAAAGCAAGCATATGTGTTTGGTAGGAAATTAGGTAAATGAATGTTTGCAGCTTAATTTTTCCTCCCTTTAAGTGTAGATTCTGGAACTGAGGACTGAGCGTTAACTGTCTGATGTTTCTAAACAGCTGCTTTGAACCTGGGGCTGGTTTTGGTTTAGAGTCATGAGCTGTTTTATTCCTGGACTTCCAATGGTCGCCTATGCCCAGGGACTCGCCGTGCCAGCAGAGACCATGCTCTTACTCCAGAAGAAAATAAATCTTTCAGTTTCTCCTAGCTGGTGGCAAACACCATGGGACAACTGGTGCTTTCACCAATTTCCATTGTTCCTCACTTATTACATATAGATTTGAGAACCCGGCCAACTGGGGAGACCAACTGCTTGCATCCGTTTTCCAGTACTGTCCCTGTCTCTGTATCCTCCTGCACCTCTGGCTGGGTCTGGCTCTCCCAGAGCCCAGCCTTGGGAATCCCATATCAGTTAGCTAGACTTCTCATACCAAATACCTTCCTAACCTATAAACTAGTGTCATCTTCAGCTCAGCTAAATAAACTCTGGAAAATGATCCCAAATAGGGAAAACTTAATTTCTGGTCTTATAAACAATTTTTTTAAAAAAAAAACAGCATAGTTGGCGATGAACAATTATTGTGCCTTTGGACTTGACTAAGCTTGCACCATATGTTGAGTGGGAGTATTTTGAAAACTTTTGGGGGTGGAGGAAAGTAGTCCTAGAAGGAAATATTTCTGTAAAAATTTATTTTGATCTAATCTCACTGTAAGACACTATATAATCTGATGCCCTTGTTAGCTGTGTTAGAATCAAGGCCTCTCCTGCATCTCTGAGAGCATAACTAGCTGTAACGTTGAAGGATAAGATTCCCCCAGAAGGTGCCATGCCAAAGGGAACGTGTTTCCCCCAAACTGACAGAGACGCCCACAAAAATTGCACTCCTGTTTAACTAGTTGAGCTATTTTGCCATCACAAAAAAATATTTGACATTGAGCATTTCCTCTCAAATGCCATCTACATGCAGCAGAAAGTGTTTTTCATGTGTTTGATGGTTTCCATCCTTTTAAAGGTAAAGTTAGAGAGCAAACCAGTGTTAATGACAGGGAGGGGAGGCAGATGAAGCCAGGGTTTGGCAGCAGCTCCTTGGGCTCACAGGAGCTCAGTGGCTGCTCACACCCCAATTTGTGCCTTTCTTTTTCCAACAGCTTTTTTCCCTGGCATTTCTTCCTTGCAGGTGCAGAGAGAAGTGCACTTTTAACCCAGAAACGGATTAAAAATATTAGTTAAAAATAATTATAGATTATGTATCAGAGATTACATTTATTTGCTTAAAGAACGGTGTTACCGTTTCCTTTTGGCTTTTTTCTCTCTCCAACGTGAGAAGAAAGTTATTACAATCTGTTGATAAGCATCAGCACATCAGCATGGGCTGGGAGTGATATTCCAGTGTGTGCTTCTCTTGTTAAAATATTTTCCAAGTGCTGCCGGTTTCCTTTTTCAAAGATGACTGCTCTTGCTGAGCACCTCTGTGGGGGTTTTTTTCCTGATTTTTTTTTAATGTGTTTTAATGAATATAACTTTTTGGATCAGACAGAATTTCAGTGTGTACATTTGCTTCGTGGCACTTTCTAATTTGTCTAGACTGATTTACAACTCAAATACTACGAAAATATATTTATGAATGTACTTCTTAATGGAACCATAACAGATTTCAGAGGAAATATTCAGAGACAGCCAACATTTTTGCATTGTAAATGTGCTGTGTTTCTTATTATTATTTTCCTCTATTCATTATTACACTTGCAAACAATTCATTATTGATAATTAATATTAATTTCATACACTTAATTGACAGTATTACCAGGGGGTGACTAGATCAGCTTCCCAGTATTAAATAATTTTTACCAATTTGTACTGCTCAGCTTGCTGCTTTGCTGATTTCCCAGTTGCTTCATCTCTTCTGCATCTACAGCCAGACACAGGGGGAATCAGAGCGGTTCAAAATCAATAGATCAGCAGCCAGAGCAAGTAGAAAGATGCGCCTTCGCTGCGTGACCATGCGTCTCCAACGGAAGAGCGATGAGCCTCGCTGTATTTGATCATCTATCCACGTGATCCATCTTACCACTGGAACACCAGATGTTTGCACAATATATTGCTCGGATCCATCGCGTAGATGTTACAAACCGTTAAGAAAGTACGATTTTTGTCTAATCATAAGCTTGCTTCCTCAACTCAACAACCCTGTGTCTTCAGTACCCTGCTCTATTCTTTTCATTGCCTTGATTCATACCAGTATATTTGCTGATTTGCTGTGGGAACACATTACATTAATACTTACACGTTCAAGCAGGATGGCAGAAATTAATGGTCAGGCTGCACTTCTCTACGCCTCTGTGGAAGAGCTCAGAGAGACTCCCAGAAAAGTTATGGAAGAAAATATTTGTGCTCTGGAACTGAGACCAAATATTCTGCTTTGGATATGGGAAGGAGTGGTAGGTTTTTGGACAAAACCCTCCTACTTCGGGATTTTATTTTATTTTTTAGAACGAATTGAATTTTTAAAGACCATTTTTCTGTCACACAAGAATAATTACTCTTTAACGTGCATCCAGCGATGATGATTTTACTACACAGGTGGTTCTGGAGCGCGAAGACCTGCGTTAGCACCACAGATGCTCAGGAACCACCTGCATTACATGCAGCAGCTCAGTAACAGCCTCAAAAAGTTGCTGTGTAAAACCAGCACTGCTGTATGCAGCAGAGCATTCCACTGCGCTTCCGCCCACACCCCAATTAAAGGTTTTCTGATTCTTTTTTTTTCCTCCCATAGAGCGAGGTGCGCAGAAGCACACCCGGCTGGGTGCAGGGGAGCTTGAGACTCTCCCTCCTCCCCTTCTCCCATCTTTTTGGCCCTCTCGTTTCCATCCCTGTGGTTCCCCTCTTCCTCCTCCCCTGGATTTGCAGGGCAGGGGGAACTTTCCCCGCCCGGGAGGGCAGTGGGGGCTTGTCATCGCGGGGCTGGGATGCCACACACAGAGTGCCTCGCGCAGGGCGGCCGCCCTGGGGAAACCTGGCCCTGATTGGAAATTTCACGATATTTCAACACAGGAGGTAAATGACAGACACAGTCCAAGAAAGAACATTGAATTCCTGTAACTGGGTTTAAGTGGCTGTGAAACCTTGTGGGATTTTTTTTTTTAATTATTTATTTATTTTAAAATGTCTGGTTTTCATAAAGCATTTGCAATGGCCAACTTAACTGCGTGCCTTTCCTCACCTAACAGCCCAGTTCTTCCTGTCCTCTTCCCCTGCGTCAAGGTATCTCGGTCCCTGCTGGGTACTGCGTATTAGTTAATTTTAAATCACGTACTCCTATTTAAGTGATACTAATCCTGGTCTGGTGCCTACACTACATTTTTAATCCTTTGCAACATATAATATTTTATGTATATAGTTTTTTAATACTCTATTACAAAACAAATAAAAAAGCATGTTAGTGATATAGCGGAAAGTAAAACGAATATCAGTAACATTATTATATTTGATACCTTGTTTTTACTTTTCATATACTTGTAATAACTGCCATTTTAATGACCTGCTGTTTTCACTACCAACTATCAGATCAGAAGTGATTTTAAAATGAAAACATAGTGTAACTCTCAAATAATTTGTTTGAGGTAATAGTAGGAAAAAATAAATTTACTGATTTTACATATCTTATTTTCACAGCTCTTTTTAAGCAGAAGTTACTTCAAGTTCAGTCTTTGAGTAGTTCACAAGAGCACAAAGTTTTTGTTTGGGAGTTTTATTTCCTGAATGGATATTTTCATTGTTTACAGTTGACAGAAAGGAGTGTTATCTTTATTCTTCTGCCAGGAGAATATATGTGTAAACACAGTGATTCACAGTGACAATCAGAAGTTTTACAGGGGGTAGGATGAGACCTTTAAGGCTGTTTGGATCCCTGGGTCCTTAGGCAGCAAGACCCTGCTCTGTTATGGTGATGGGAGCTTTAGCTTTAGAGAAAAGTTGACGGGACTGGACACTACTCAATGAAACACCTTTTTCAAGGTGGTTTTTTTTTCATTTCTGAATGTACTCAAAACTCTTCTTATAAGTTCATCAATAACAATGATCTGTTCTTTAAAGAATTTACTGGTATCACCACCACAAAGCTGGATATTAGCCAGAGGTCTACCAAGCACAGTGCCTGACAAGGAGAAAGTTGAATTTTAGAGGGCATTACTCCTGTATTTCTATGAATTTGTCTATGTATTGTTTTGATATATAGGATATAATAACCATTAGTTCACTTACACTTTTATCGGTAAATCTGATTTGGTAAAATAGATTATAGCTGCCTATAAACTGACTTGGTTATAAAGGAGAACTTGCTAAGTCTTCAAAACTTTTTGATTAAATTTAATTTTTACACAAATCTACCAGAAGCAGAGCTGTTGCGCAGCTCTTGGTGGCTCTTAGCATTTGTGTTAGTGTGCCACAAAGCCACAAGAGTGTCTAGAAGGAACAACAGATCCAAAAAGAAAGGAAACTTTCAACCAGTCCATAGTCTGGAATAGACCTTGATGGTTCAGTACAAAACCACTTCTGGGTATTATTCAGCGTACGATTTAAAAACATATATCCTATAAACTAAATATTAATCAAGGGATGAGAAAGATGAGTCCTCAGAGAAGTTATTCCACAACGACTTTGATTTTCTTGCATCTTTCAAAAAACGTGGTGCTGGCAACTCTAGAAGATGAGGCTTAGTGGAGCGCTGCTCTGAGCTGGTGGGATTTGGTTCATACTGATGGTTTCCTTAAATAAAAATACTACTTGAGTTTTGCAAGGCCCATGGGTTGGTGAATAAATCCTTTCCCCTTCATCCCATACATTGATTCGGGACACCACTGGGGTTGTTACTGTTTGTTCTGTAACACTTTCAATGTTTGTGAGCTTTTCTGAATGAGGAGTGACAGTAGGGGGGTTTTAATCTTTTTTTCTCAGTCACCAGGCATACCGTGCCATTTCTGAAGGGATACGTTATCAGAATACTGCTAATATCCCTTTTTAGGCTCATCCTAAGGATGTTTTCTTGTAAATTCTTATTGTTTTTTCATTTGACAACCCCCCCCATTGGCCCCTTTTTACCCACTTTCCATCACCTTTCCAGGTTCCAGCAACGATCAGGAGGTCTGCAGTCACCCAACGCTCTTATTTCTTGGTGCAACATCAACCACGTAAATACAAGGATCTTCCAGGTAAAGCTAATGCATGTTGGCTTTTCCTGTCTCTGTTTTAACCCTGGTCTTGCATTTGTTTTAAAATGCAAGTTGGCAGTATTGGAGGATCCTGAGTCATCAGAACATATTCATTTTGTAGACAGCATTGTATGCAAAACAAGGGTAGTTCCTCAAATGCGTGCTGGTGGTGGTGGTTAAAGGCTTTATGGTACATGTAGATAAATTACAAGGGTATTGGAGAAGTTGGCTTTCATGTTCATAGCTGGTCATACCACAATACAGACTTTTTTGGGAAGAAAGGGCCATCCACAGCAGCCTTGGGAGCCACAAAGTTTGTAGCTTGCACTGATTTAGGGGACTCCATAATAATACCCACTGCTGTTTCTCAGTAGTCCTTGCCTTTCATCTGCTGAGAGAAATGTTGAAACATAGATGGAGCTAACAGGACAGAAAGATCTTTTTTTTTTTTTTTCTCTCCATTACAGTTTCTGACTACTCCCTGGCCATCAAAGCCTGGTAATTTGTTGGGTGCATTGAACTGAAGCCTGCTGGTATCCCACTTTTAGGGGGACCTTTCAAACCACCACGAGCATCGGCTGGAAGGGCTCCAAGCCCTTCCCCACTGCAGGCTCGCTGCCTGCACTTAGGCTGGCTCCTTTGATCCTCTGTGTGTTTACATGTGCCTGTCTGTCTATTTATGGTTTGATATCACCATCCATCGTAGTTCAAAGAAACTTGGTTCTCCGTTACTTTCTCCTGCGCTGCCCCTCACGCTGGGCAGAAATTCCCCATCACTAGCAACAGTGTTTGTCTTCAGATTTCTCTTTAAATTTCTCCCCCATGGTGTGTAAGGAACGTTGCTGGGGACTAAGCTGCTGGGATGGTACAGCTGGTGCCTATCGCATTCGCCCTGGCCCAGACTCTAGGATGTGGGACTGGAGAACCCATAAGTAAGTCACTAAGTCATACTTCATCACTTCTCATGTAAAATTGCTCAGGAATAACAAAGCCCTCAGTGCACCCGCTCCTTTTTGGGTTACCAAAACTCTGCTCATGATAGGGTCTTCCCATGTGTTCACAGGATTGGGTCTACCCAAGGGACTAATAACACAGCCAGAGCTGGGGGATATGGGGTGTGTTTGGAGCCTGACTGGAGGAGGTGTAAATTGTCCATGTTCACGGGAGCTCGTTAATGTACTGTAGCCGGCTTATGACATGCAATAAAATTAAGATGCGATATATTCAGAACAGATAAAAAGAAAAAAAAATATGCACGGTGTTTAATTGGTCTATAAAACCCACTGTTATGTGTAAAAGCAAAGCAGACCACTTATGGTGGTCTGAGCAGGCTTCGAGGAGCTTGTGGGAGTAGGAGTGGTGCCCCCCACAGCACGGTTCTGTGCCAGTAGTCTCCAAAAAGTTTTATTTTTTGCATTTTAACTTAAGAACTCTGAGAACTGAAGGAAACTTCTATTCTCTGTTTAGGTTTCTGGATTTCCACTGGAGCACCTGCTGCTGGTCAGTGTTGGAGATGGGAGGGTGGATGGGATGGGTCGCTGGTACTTTCTGGCCAGATGATTTTTTGCTATGTCATGCTACGTGTGGTTTTGGTTTGTGGCATCATCACTTCCTTTTTGACTATTTCAAAGGAGCAAATTAGTATTGTGCTGGTTTTGTGCTCTCATTACAATCGTTGCCTTCAGAACGGATTCATGCTTTGCCATTTTCTGTTCTCGTTACAGTGTTTGTTATGAGAATGAGATATCATAATTTTAATGCTCAGTATAGCCTGTGAAAGACTATAAACATTTAATAGACTCATAAACATAGACTTTAACCTTTTCAATATTCTGTAGCTGGATTGGCCCCCACTGCACTGCGTCCCCACAGGTTACTGCTGCGAACACGAGGGATGGCCGCAGCGAGTGAATCAAACAGCAGAAATCCCGAAAAGGTCAAAGCAGCGCAGTTTACTATTATCTTCCTTAGAATATATGAGGCGTTACAATTCTGATACCGCATTTTTGTGGCTTAGGTTGGGGCAAGAGTAAGAAATGGCATGGCATAAATCTCTTCTGAAGACAGTCGTCGTAATGGGGATGGAAAGGAGCACCCACTGAACTCATCCCTTTTAATTCTCCTGTGGCCGTGTTGGATGTCTGCCCTCCTCTCACTCTGTCTCCTGGCTTGTCCTACCTTCAATATGCACAAGAGGTAGCCGCAACCCAGAACAAATTGTGCATGTGTTTTCTTTAGGAGATCGGGAAACTGTCCCTCAAGACTTTCCTGCTAAAATAACTGTTTGGTACTCTTTCATTTGATGCACGTTATTTTGGATAAAACAGCAAAAAGTATTTTATAGTCAAGGATGAAGAATGTTATAAAGCAGAAAATGTACACAGTGGGTTTGATGCTTCAGATGTGGGGTAGTTGGAGATCATCCGAAATTGGTGTGCAGCATAGTGAATGGACATAAACCAATGCAGACTTGAGTTTTTAATCTGGATTTAGGATGATGGTACTGTAACAGGTGCTCTCTTTTACTGAATTGAGTTGAAATTGCTCCACACACTATTTTTGTCCAAGGAATGACATTTGCAGTGATTCAATAGTACTTGTTCCTAGGAGAGAAAAGGCCCCTGCACAAAGGGTTGAGAGCCAACAGCTAATATTAGATGTGCAGATTGCCGTGCCTCGATCGACCAGCTCCATGGTGTCAGATGCAGGAGAGCGCAGATCGCAGGGAAGGGAACCCAGGACCTTACCCAACTTGGGTGTTGTACTTGTCTGAATCCAATCTTAGGATGGCTGCAACAGAACAGGGGCCACCGTTTTCCCAGGGTCTCAGCCCAGGTGATGCTTAGTCACAAAGGTTCACCACCATGGGGAACTGAAAGCTCAAAAATCCGGGTTTGTAATTTTCTTGTATACAGGCCTGAAAGAATCTTTGAACTTCAGCTTTGTACTTGAAATCTAATCCTGCTATAACTGTCTTACTATGCAACTGCATGTTTTTCTGAGAAAACCACTGCCAGTCACACCGCCATGTATTCATTTCTATATAGATTTTGTTACAAAACCAGATTTTCTTAGGCTGTACTATAGTATGAAGAATACACAATAGTAAAACCTATACTATTACTTTTTCCATTAAAAAGTTATCATGGCTGTATAATTTTGGGTGTGCTGCACCCTCTCTCTGCTGCGGTTATAAGAAGTCTTGGCTGAGTAGAGCAGGATTTTGTGTTTGTAAGGCGCCGCATTGTTCCTGCACCCGTATTGGGTTTGTGTAGCATCGCCTACAGAGAGACTTGTCTACTCTAATGGAAAGCAGGATTGTACAGAAGGATTCGACCCTGCAAAAGATTTATGTAGACAGAATTCCCGCTGCTGAATTGTTTCCTTTGTGAAAAAGCTGTATCAAAGGTAATAAAGTTTTAAATCAATATTCTAAACATATGCAGAGCTGTAATCTTCCTGTAGATTTAGTAATCCCCTGTGACATTTACAGGACAGTTTCTGCGAACTCAAAATTCCAGCACTAAATTAGCATTTCTTAGGTCTAAGAGGTCCACTATGTCCATACAGTGCTGTATGGTGCAAGGAGCAGCATAGTATCACAAACTCATGTGTGACAGCATTTGTATTTCTGCATTGGCAACTCCATTTTCAGGATCTAGGTGGGGGGGAAGCTGTGGCTAATTTTCCCTGGCTGCAAGTGTTTTCTGGCAGGACTTTGATTTTTCCTTTTTTCCCTCCCTCTAGTACGGAGCCTTGGAAAGCCCCGTGTAATGCCAACCCCAGCTTTTCCCCAGTAGCTGCACAGAATTTGTGCTGCGGAGTCAGACCCCCAGCACCTGCTGGGCGCCTTTCAAGCTGCTTTAACTGGATCACAAGTTCCTAGCTGTAGATAGATGTAACAGAGACTAATCCCATAATCTAGACAGAAGTACAAGCCTTGAACGGGGAGCAGCTCGTGTTACCTCCATTTGCACTCCAGCCGACATGGCAGGAGGAGTTTAGACCTTGTCATTTGCCCCCCCGAGCCACTTTCTGGTGAGTAAGATCTGTGAGCTGGTTTTATTTTATTTTATTTTTTCGTTCCCAAAGTCTGAAGACAAATATGCAAAACAAAACTTCATGCTTTGGCCAAAAAGGAAAACAACTTCAGTTCAGAAATGGCATTTCTATGTTGGGTAAACACTATTTGTACTTGAGGTGCAGAACTCAAGGACTGGCATCACTTAAAAAAATAAAATAAAATCCAGCAGCAGTATAATGGAGCAGCGTTTTCAGTTCCTTAATAGTACCAGGGCTGAGAAAGGCTGCTGCCCAGCTTCTCGCAGTCACTGCTTGAAATATCCACATTTTAAAAAATACTTTTGCAGCGGCAGACTCCTCGGTGTCATCTCAGCGCTGCTCTGTGCCGGCAGAACATTGATCAGGAGCCGCACGGAGCTGCAGAGGCAGGACCCAGCGATCGATAGCACCGCCAAACCAGAGCCGGCAGAAATGATATTTACTGTTAGCTTTTTAACTTCTTGTTGACAGGGTCTTACCCATGACAGCTCTTCCTCTCTCTCCTCTTCCTATCCACTTCCGAGATTTAATACTGTTTTACCATTTTAGTTAAGGACGTGATTCCACAAACATTTACGAGCCGGTGTAGCACGTAGCGCTCGCTGTGAACGAGCAAGCCACAGATCCACGTACAGACCCCTCACAAGCGTGTGTGAACCATGGCACCTTTCACATCACCAGCACGTAAAATGGCAGTTTTAAAGCTTCTTGCTTACCCTACTTTCCCAAATCTTAAAAACTCAACTAAAAATCCATACTGGACATGCTGGTCCTCAGCATAGAAGTCTGGCTTTCTTTTCATTACATTAAAACAAAAGTTAGGTAGTTTGGCCCTTTCTGTATCTTACAGTGTTAACAAAAATAGAGGCTTATTGCTTTAATAAAGGTTTTGATTTGGAAATTATTTACCATTTAGACTTCATACGCTCTAATTGCTTTTGATTCTTCAGAATATATATAATGGAAAGCAGCTGAAAGACTAGGGTTTGAAAATGGGCTCTTGCACATTCGAAGTAAATTTTACCCTGCAATCAGTTGTAAAGATCTTAACTGCAGCTATCACATATCCTAAATACGTAATTGCTGTAGAGTCTTTCCAGTCTATTGGTTACAGGACACTAGAGAAAGGGGAAAGCGAGTACTAATGTAGGTCCTGATGTCTGTGAGTATTTTCGAGGATACTCAGCAGGACTGGTCACCTGCCTAAAATCTTGTATATATGTTTTTTCTAAGATGGAGTCTTGGAATTTGATTGTGCAAAGACACAAGTGAATAATTTCATTTGCATGGTGGAACTCAATGCAGGAGCTGCTCTGGTGAGTAAATTGATGAATTGTGTCTGGGTTTCGGGATCGGACCTTTGGCCGAAGGGCATCCCCCCCACCCCCGCATGCTCCCCGGCTCCTGGGGGAAGGACTTATGGTGTAAACGTACCACCATCCATGAGTGGATCTGCTCTAAAAATCAGAGGTGATTTTGGTACATGGATGCAGGCCCGATAGGACCAGGTGCTCTAGTCTGCTCTGCCTGAACCTATGGAACTTTTACTTAAAAACAAAGAAAGACAAACTCAAAATACTTAATTTTGAGGGATTTTAAAAGTATCTTGGTCAAATGTAGTCTAGGTACAGATTGAATGGTCCATATTCTGAATGATCTATAAAGACCACTATGATGTGAGATAGCATCTCTGCTTACTTTTAGTAATTTTTGCTTTCAAGTAAACACCCTCCTATGGTCCTGGCCTTCTTTAGAGGAGAGGAGAGCACAGCTTGAGAACATTTGAAATTTAAACCCAAAGGAAGCCTCAGGTTGTCTTCTTTTCATATAACATAGAAAGCGAAGGAGATTCAGCCTCAAAAATTGTTAAAGACATTTAACACTCTCCATTAAAATCACAAAAGCGGTGTAATTCGTTGTTATTGGAGAAATGCTTTCTCTCAACCCTTTCTTCTTTAAAGGACTGCGTGAGATATTTCCGTACTAAATTAGTATCTTCCATTAGTGTGAATGGCTGCTAAGTACACACCATAAATTGTTCGTACTGGGAGACACGTGTGTGCAAAGCCTGCAAAAGCAAGGCCACTTCGGTCCTCGAAGGATTGCTGAGGGAGAGCTGCTGTAAGCCCAGAGGTTGGCAGAGGTTGCTGAGATAGATGCTTGATGGTGGGCAGCTTACATAAAGCCTGGATGTGCTCGTTCTGGATTTACTTTATTATAATGAAGACCAAATTTGGAGTCTCTCGTTCTTATGATTATACCCCGTGCTTCTTTCCACCCCCTCTTGAGTTCTTTTTTTATTAATTCCCTAAATGCAGAAGATAACCTAATCCATGACTGTGAAGCTGAAGTTTCTCTTCCTGCCCTTGGTTTGGTGGGACTTCGGGATGCTGAGCATCCCCAGCCGCCCCGCTCTGCCCAGCTGTGCCCAGCACCCCGAGGCCTCCCCACACGTACGATGTATGATGGGCAGGCAAAGAAGACAACAGTGATCTGTACTTAACATTAGGTGGCACAAAAGAGTTTCCTTTTGCTCACAGGAATACTGAAATATATGGGAATAACGAGTAGAGATTCTCTTTTCTTTAAATGAAATTCTCCTTCCCTATTTTTTTCCGGCTTTCAAGTAGTCTTTGAAGTACTTCTGTTCAGAAACTTACTTGATTTCATCTTTCATTGCATCCCTTTTGTCTCTTAATGTAATGTTTTAAAATAACACATAACCCAGCCCTTGCTGTAGTTGTATTTACAGAACAGCCAAAGGGCTCTGAAACAGGCTAATTTCAGTGAAATGCTTTCTGTCCTTCCCCCAAGCCAATGCTGGCTGCAAGAACTTCATCTCTCGGGATCCCGAATGTTAACAGCCAGCATGACCACGTAGGGTATGTTCTAATGGGAAGCTTGTCCTCCGTGTCCTTAGCTGGGGCTGTTTACAAACCGCGGCCATTTACTCCCGGTTTGGTACCCACGCTACCTGGTGCACATTTATTTTGTTTATGGAGTAGACTGAGAAATGTGATTTTGGGGGGTATAATTCCTTCTCCTTCTGCTGTAATCCCTTCTGAAACAGTGGCAGGTTGGCGTCCCGCCGCGGGGGCAGCCGGCCTTTGCTGCCCCAGCGCAGAGGCGGGCGCAGGCCGGTCACCCCCGACACCGCCGGGTCTGCGCTGGGCTGCGGCTTGCAGAGATTTACAAAAAATAAATCAGTTTTATGGTTAAGAAACAAAGCATCGCCCGCTGTTTACGTCCCAAATCCCTCTCGCTAACAGGTACAGGATGGTATGTCAGTTGTAACCGGCGTGGGAAGGCGCCTGTCCACTCGTGCTCCTGCTGCTGCTGGGTGATTAAAGACAAGAGAGCTCGCTCCTCGCTCGGGTGGCTTCTCGGGGCTCCTAAAGGTAATTTTCCCCTGCCCTAAACTGTTCACAGAAGGGTTGGTTATTGTTTTCTCCAAGGTTCAGCTTCAGAAGGGAGGGGGGGAGGAATAAAAGGCCGTTTCGCTGGTGATGCCGTGAAGTTTGCTGCTTTCCTGCCTCCCCCCGCAGCACCCATCCTCCTCCCTTCGCCCGGCCCGGCTGCCGGGGATGGAGCTTCCCCGTTTCACCCCATTAGATGTGATTAACTGTTATTGTTCCTCCCGAACACGCCACTTCCCGCCCAGGGGGAGCGGGGGGCGGCCCGGGGAGGGGGGAGAAGGTCGGGGCGGCCCCTCCGCTCCCGGTAGCGGCGGCCCGGGGAGGGGGGCGCGGAGGAAAGGACGGAACAAAAGAAACTTCCTTCGGGCCCCGATTCCTGCTGCTCGGGGTGGGGGGAACCCCAGCCGGGTCCCCATCGGCTGCGGGGGCTCCGGGAGGGAGGGAGGCGGCTGCAGCGCGGGCGCGCAGAGGCGCGCAGAGGCGCGGTGCGCTGCAGGCGAGGCGAGGAGGCAGCGCTGCTGTTGGCGGCACCATGCACGGATACACATTATCTATATATACATATATATATATACACACAAATATTTAAGTATACAGTATATACACGAGCGGCGCGTCCTGCCCAGCGCTGCCCGCTCCCACGGCCCCGCCACCCCCGAAAAAGCCGCAAAGACCCTTTTCCACCCCAAAAGTGCATTTTCCGCGGCGCGGCGGCAGGTGTAACCCAGCCCGCAGGGCGCTGCTGGGCTCGGCCCCCCCCGCCCCGAGCCCCCTTTCCCGGGAGAGTACCGGCCCTTCCCGGGCAGGGGGAGCCCGGTGCGGCGGGGGGGGAGGGGGCGAGGC
>VFFE01008954.1:627590-981786 GCA_008921705.1 Burhinus oedicnemus | reverse complement strand
CAGTGAAATAGTTGAATATTTTTAACAGTGAAATAATATAGATTTTCAAAAAAGAGCCTCAAATGTCAGCTAACATAGTAATGACCTGGCCGTGTAGGAAATCCAGCTTTAATACCCCTTTTCCAAAAGATCATGTATTGAGTTTCATTATTTTCTACTAAGATTCACAGGAGACTCTTTCTTTTAATATCCTGTTTTTACCTACTGAAGAGATTGGCTTGAGCATATAAAATATAAATTACTGATAATTAGACCTTAGGTCCCTCATCTTTGGTAATATAGAGTTTCCATTCATTGTTCTTTTTTGTTAAAAAGTTGCCTGTTCGTATTCCGTTACTACACTATATTTTAAGTAGTATTGATGGGAATTAACATAATAAAAAAATGTAAAGTCCCCCCCAAACTAACGCAAAGTGCAGGGGCTTTATTTTTGTTATTTCTGCCTTCCAAGCGTCGCTCCCCTCCCCCAGCAGCCGCACTACAAAGCTTGTTGTACAGGGACTCCATTAATCCTACATTTCCTAGATGGTATCTGAGGCACAGTGGGTTTCCACAGAAATTAATTTGTCCTGACAACAGGCCTAAAGATTGGAGTCCAGGGATCACTTGGCAAATTCCCTTTAAACTGAGCACAATAATAAACAGAAAGCTGATAACGACAGTTCTGAAAGACCACACAGAGGAAGGACCCCGAGTAGAGTCGCTCGGTGTGGATCTGCGAATACCTCCGATAACCGGCAGCCAGGAGCTTTCTGCTTGATAGGAAAATGAGCGCACTGATTTATGCACGCTTTAATATCACAGCACTGGGCAGAACTAACTTCGTCTAGTAACGTACATTTTAAACTCTTTTCTGGAATAATCATAAAAGTTCAAGACCGATCTGTTCTAGACCATTCTCATTTAATGTATTTGTATTAATAGCTCTGTGGCCATTTTTCATGTCTTTCGTATTTTAATGTAGCTCTAATTTGCTCCGTCCATCTTGTATGTGTAAACATTAAAAAAAGTTGAACAGTGGGTAACATAATATTTCAAGGAATGAATCCGCAAAATTTGCCATCTTGTCTAAATATATTTTCTTCAAGCTTGTGCTAGTTTTTGGGTTCGATTGTCTTCTGTGTAGTAATTCCTTATTAAGAATAGTAAAAAGCATTTTAGACAGCATTATTGCCTGTTTGCTTGTTTTTATTTATCTCTGTCTTTGGTGCATATTTAAATGCTGTTGTTTTCCCAAAGTTAAGGTATGGAAGATGGCTGTCTTGGAAATATATACTAATATAGTAAGCGAATAAGCAAACGTTCATTGGATATTTTAGAGCTTGTCTAGATGAGAGCATTTCAACCTCTGATTTTTGTCAATATGTAATGCAGAGTTTTAATGATAATTAGGATTTGCGGTGTGTCGGTAAACCTCTGCCAGTTACATTTCTGAAAAAAGCCATCATAATATTAAGAGTTAGTATTGATAGAGTGATATTAAGTAAGACATATGCTGCATAACTTTCCACCGCTTAAGTATGGGGTATGTAACAATCCAAGTAATTAATTAAAAAAGGAGGACAATTTAAAAATACTTACAGAAAATGGATTTTGGTTATTGAAAGATACCTTGAAAGTAAAGTCTAATTTTGTTCTCAATGTCCGAAGTGCATTATGAAGTAACAGCCTCTTGATACAGAGAGGACTGTGTAACTGTGTTAAAAGAAGGAAACTCGTGTGCGTGACAGGTACGGTTGCACACTTAAACAGCGGGAGTCACGTTTGATCACTTTCAGTAGCTGAGGTCTTTCTCTTAAGATGGAAATTTGGCAGTGGAGTCCTCCATGATATATCCATACTCAACAACAATCCTTAAACGCAAACTTCTCCACATCCAGAACCACACCTAGGCTGGAGATGAGCAGCAACGCTGCAGTTGCGGATGGGCCGTGCCCGGGGAAGGCAGGGGCAGGTGAGCGAGCCAGCGCGGGGGGCACGGCGTGGGTGCTCCCGTCCCCTCCATCTCCGCTCCGCGGTGGGGTGGCAGGATGCCAGCGGCTGGGTAGTTACGGGCTTGGAATGCCGCTGCCCTTGGCATTTGTGATACAGAGAGTTTATATAAAAAAAAGTTCTGTCTTACATGCTTTTCCGGCACAGCCAATGACAAAACTACCATTGACTTCAGTAAGGGCAGCATCAGACTCGCTATTTAAGAGCTTAACGAGCTGAGAGGTGGGGCTCTATTATACTGCTGGAGTGGGGTGTATGTACCACACCTCCTTGCTGAAAAATAAAATCTTTTGCTCTCATTATTGGCTTTAAATTAGTTTGTACACTACGAATTAATCAATTACAGCCAAGGTACTTTGGAAATGAAATTCAGGATGAGTAGCGCAATTTGTATTTGTCACACTTAAAGAACTCCATTGTACTGAAACGCAGAGGATTTGAAAACAACTAGTTTTAATGCTCTCTGGCTCCTCTTTCTAGAGTCTGATGCAAGAGGAAATTGACTTGCTGTGCCTTTTAGTTCTGTAAAAGAACACACCGAAATACTCCCCTCCACTTTTTATATCAGAATCACTCGATGCATTTCAGTGTACAAGCTATTAGTTTTTTTTGAATTTGGATCAAATCAGGCATTTTTCCCCCAGCAAATAGTTCTCTAGTGTGCTTTATACATTTGATTTGAAGGACTGTGTATTATTTGATGTTCTTAGGAGATAAACAATAAACTTTTGAATATGTTTTTTCCATTTGAATACAAGCCTAGGGATGCTTCACCCTGCATCCTAAAGCCTGATTTCCCCTGGGACTCATTATCATGCAGCTCACATGTTCAGTCACCTACACTGTTGAACTTACTATCAAATAACCTTCGAAACGTTACTAGTTATTACGTGTCAGAGGGCAGATTTATGATAAACTAACTTTGAAACAAAATAATGAATTCTCAGCGTTCTGTTTCCAGCAGCATTTCTGGCAATTTTGTTGGATTTAAATTTTAAAATAGTAAGTTGCCTTTTTCTCTCATTCTATCATATAAACCAGCTCCCTCCCCTCATGAAATTTCTCCCTCCTTAAATATGGTTTATGATGATTTGAGCACTGTCTATAAAGAATAAAAATGAGAACATTTGTCTGTGAGCTACGAAACTGCCCACTGGAGTTCGTTTGTGATTAAACTTTCATAGCTTTCTAACTTGGTGAAAGTTAAATTAACTTAACCCTTAGCATAGTCCACCGGTGTCCAAAATACAGCTGTGCAGTAGGCGTTCTCAAACAGAAATCTTTTCTCCTTGTGCTTTTTACTGCCAGTATTTTGAGGTTTCAAGCAAGGTTCTTGCATTAGAGTGATAAAAATCAATAGTGTCGTCTTCTCAGAGAGCAGAAACGTGGTTTATGGTGGACCAGAAAGGCTATCCAAAAAGGTTTTCCAAAAGGGTATCCTGAATTTCAGCCCCCAAGGCCCATATTTAGGGTTATAAATACTTGGCCAGTTTCCCGGAAGGCTGAGTATGGCTTCAGAGGGTCTGTAGGCACTTGGCTTCTTTTAAATGGTAGCCAGAGCAATCGTGACTTTTCATGAGACGGTATCAGAGGGAGGAAATTCAGGTAGATAAATGCCATATGATCATTTGGGAGATGATTAGAATAGCAAACATCTGCAGATGAAATTTGAAAGTACACTATATCAAAAATTAAGTCGGGCTAATTTGGAGAAAAATCAGTGTAGCTCTTCTTGGTATCAATGGCATTTTTTTCATTGTATTTCAGATGAGTATCAGGCAGATTAATGTCTACGGGATTTTCATCTCCTACTAGACAAAGTCTAGGCTTTGAGATATTGCTCATCTGTGCTACTGCATGGAAAGTGCCTGACCTAGGGTAGCTCTGTGAAGCTGGGGGATAGAGCCACCATCTTCAGTGCACTCTCTCATCTCTTTTGCGCCACTTGCCGTGATTATGGTTCTCCAAGGGCATTACGGGCAAAAGTTCCATATCAGGCTGTCTATTAATATTTATGCAGCAATTCAGGAGGTAATGCATTGTTAAAATACAAGTTGGAAATGTACCAAATTTAATCACTTTTAGTACTAGAAATTATCTATTTCTACATCAGAGAGTGGGGGAGGGGGGCTGTCATTACAACATTTTTTTTAACCAAGTTATTTGCCAATTCTAACATGGCTTGGATTAAAAAGGCAATAAATGCTATTGTGTAGATGACATTTTTAAAAGGAATGCAAGCTCTATATGTGAAATTTAATGTGAAGTGTTAAAAAATGTTTAAGGTCAATCCATACTACGTCGGTATGTCCTCTGATTAGTAGTGCCGTGTCAGTCAGTCCCCATCTTCATGTGCAAGGACCACTTGCATGCATGAAGGCCAGCGAAATTTGCCCTGTGCTACTATGCAATTCCTCCTGCCTAAACACAGAAAGAATATTTTTTATCACTAATATCACTTCATTTTTGCAGCTGTCTGCTCACATCAGGTTAGTAATATAAACTCTGTCAAAGACCAATCTCTCCCTTCCACAGGCTACAAGATCCACAATTATTATTAACCTCCTAAGAAAGTGTTCATTATTTAAACTGTTCAACCCCAAAAAGAATTGTTAGCTATTGTTATCTGAGGACCTCCTACAGTGTTCCCTTGGTCAAATAAGGCTCCTTTTGTTTTCAATACGAGTTTTTTCTGAGAACAAGCTCTGAGATTTCATGGAAGCAAAATAAATCTAGTGAAAGTAAAACATTAAT
This sequence comes from Burhinus oedicnemus, assembly GCA_008921705.1. Lineage (NCBI taxonomy): Eukaryota > Metazoa > Chordata > Aves > Charadriiformes > Burhinidae > Burhinus > Burhinus oedicnemus. Next base: position 977,040 of record VFFE01008954.1, on the reverse strand, counting down.
TAAAATGTATAAAAAAAATAAAAAGGAAAATGTTCAAGAAGAACATGGTGCTCAAATAGAGCACTTTTTTTTTTCAGGTCACTTGGCTTTCTGATGTCATTTCTGGCAGATTCGTTAGCCTGGCTCCATCACGTTCTGTTCTGAACCATAACGTGATGGGAGATGATCAAAGTGAGAATGCTAAAGGCTCAGGACATTTAAAAAATGTTCTATTCTGGAAATTGTTCTAAAACTATAAACAGATTACATTAAAAATCTGTGTTGCTCAACATGGCTGTTCATCATCCTTTTTTAGAAGGAGCTTTTGAGAACTTTGGGTAAACAGCCTTGAAGTATTTATGATGGCAGGCTGCGAATTTCTCCAGAATTTTAGGCAACCCAAGCCTCTCTGAAATGTAATATAACCCATTTCTGCTGTTAGGCATGTTGTTTTAATCTTTATACTTGAAAGTGGTAAGCATATGGGTCAGATCACCCACTCCTGCTAATGGACACAATTCCGTGGACTTCGGCGTCCAATTATGCCAGCTAAAGATCTGACCGTTGCTGGGTTTTATTTCCTTATTTTTCTTGTCTTCCTGATCTTTGACCCTTTATCAAAGGAATACCATCTATAATATGATAATAATATGAAATTCTGAGCTCACTTTCTAACAATATATATCCCAAAGAACTGTAGAGATGCTCACCTTTATATGAAAAGCATCTGATGAGCGGTTTCAGCCTTGTGATTGTCTTTGCTTGGCACAGGGATGAGGCTCAGGTAGCTCTGCCTGGTGTTGCAGTGGAATATTAAACATTTTTGCATTTCCATGAAACAATTGCTCCGCAGGATGAGTGAGTAAATAAACTCATTGACGAGTCAACAAATTGACAGCAGGCCATTTTTCCTAATTTTAGATGTGTTTTAGTGCTCAGGAAAGTGAGAAAATTTTGAGGTTTTAAGGGCTACACACTCTGGTGCTCTCAATCAGTGCTAGAATGTGGCTGAAGCTGGAGCCAGGAATATCTAGGCAATGTGACACCTTAGGTACATAATGGAGCTATACAAAAGTGTAAGAAGGATTTAGACCTATAAGCAGGATTTGAGTATCTATTTTGATTTATGGGCTGAATATAAGTGTGTATTTTAAGGAGCTGTTAGAGTTTGTGATTTGAAATATGCAGAAAGCAAGCTTCGCCTCTGTCTTCTGTAGGAAAGCATGACGCAGGCTTCTCACGTAGGCACACATACTTCTTTATAGTAGAGAAAATGGCAGAGAATACTCTGTAGCAAGAGAACCCTTTGCTTCAGACTCTCTACACCAAATAAGTGATGGAGTGGTCAGGAACAGCATGATCCATCACTCACTGTGGCGCTGGCTGAGAAAGTAGGAAAGGAAAAAGATGTAGGGAATACCTATGCTGTACTTCAATGTAAAGCATGTATTCCAGGTGTATTTTTTTAGGTAAATTAGTGCTGTCGTTGTTGATAGGGCCACACAAATGCTTGAGAAGGGCTGGGATTTGTAGGTGCAAATAAAGAAAGGCATAGCAGGAAGGGGTAGCTGCTGGGGCACTTGGCTTGAGCATGGCTAGAAAATTGGCTGTAGGGGATGTTGTGAAAGGCATACCGGGCCAATCACTTGAAAACTATAGTGAGAGATTTTGGCACCTCCCAACCTCCCCGGTACCCCATCCTTCCACCCGTGCTGCAGACATATAGCTCCTCTTCTTGGGTGGCAACACGCGTTGCAGCTGGTGACCCTCATTTGGTGCCCTCTGGCTCTGCCTTTGCTACAGCTCTTATCATTTGGACAAATGCTGTTCTTGTTTACAATAATGTAAATTTGGAGCAGCCCCTCTGCCATTTCTCCAGCGCAAATATTGCACTCTGTGTAATTCCCATCTCCTCCTTCACACAGATGGAGCCTGGGAGGCGAGGGAAGAAGGCTGCTCTTTCCAAATATCCATGCATCGATCTTTTCGGCTGCAAGCCCCAGGTGACTGCGCCGGCCATACATTCAATCTATGTAGATATGGGAGCTGCTGTTAGTCTTTTTTTCCCCTCTCATCTAATGGCTCTTCCCTTCCCAGCTCTACACCCAGCTGTAAAGCGGGAACCACAGATGCAGCCCGCAGTTTCTTTACTGCACCTCCTTACTGCTGCTCCAGCCCCGAGAAAAGGCTGCCCTGGCCATGACAAACTGTGCGCTGGCTCTGTGATTTGTGTAAGCTCAAATTTTCCACTAATTCACTTATATATACTAGATGGAAAACACAGCCTCAGGGCTGCTATAAACCATGCTGCTGTAGCCACAAAGGGCTGTCCTGCCAGCTGGGGAATCGCTGGAGCATGCCGAGTGCCGGGGCCGGAGGAAGGAGTGAAATCGAGTTTATGCACTTGTCAGAGGAGCTGCGGCGCGGGAGTGGATCCGGCCCCTCTGTGCAGCCGTTACAGCCCCAACGGCACCCAGGCAACACAGCCCTGTCAGCTTGGGTCCATGCACCTCAGCTGGTGTGGGAAAGTGCTGGTTGGATCAGGGGCAGGAGGGAACAGCGTGTCCTGGCCACCACGTTGGCTCTGGGTGAACGTTGACTGCCTAAAACCAGCCGCTGCTTTGGGCTGCTCCTTGGAAAAAGTCATGGTTTGCTCTCCTTTGCTCTCCTGCAGCCTTGATCCACCCTAGTGCTTTGGTTTGTGCTGCGGTGCAATTCTGCAGCTTTAATTTTCTGTATAACCCACCGGTAGATAATTTAAGAGTGTTTTCTTTTAAGAACAGCAAGAGTTGGCTGACTCCCCAAACGATTGCTTGTCTTGTTACAGATAGCTGTTGACCTGTTCCTTTAATGTTACAAGTCTGCATCTAACTGCTCTCTTAAGCCAACCTGCTTCCTTCTTTTTAATGAAATTGTCCCTTTAGCCTTTTTCCTGGGCTGGCTTTTCAACAAGAACATTAGAAACAGTCGCTCAGTTCTTTCCTCTGCTAACACCTTGCCTAGAGCTAACTTGCAGCTTCACTCTGTCAGCTGTAAGATATAGATATACTGTTGTCTTAATTACTCATATTTCTCCTGCTGCTCATAATTCTGCTTGTTCCACCAAAGAGCTCTTCAGAGAGCTTTACTGCTTCCCTTTCCCTTTCTTTGGGGGTTTAAAGGTTGTCAGATATATAAACGATCCTTGTTGCAGAGCTTTGGTGGTGACGGCGTCCTTTGTGGAGAAGATTTAGGGGGATGGGAGGACTAAATACAAATGGGTTTAGACTACATCTCTGTGGAAGGAGAGAATACACATAGTACTACCTTGCATAACAGAGCACCAGGGAGTGCGTTTGGCAAATCCCATCTCTAATGAACAGCTAGGCAACTGGCTTTTCTGCAGCTTAAAGTGTAGATGCTGATTGTCAGGAGTAGGGTTTTCTTTACTCTCTCCACCACTGACTACCCATGGCTGTATCTGTCCGACTGTTATTCCTCTGAAAACACTGTTGAACAGGAACTGGACACATAAAAAAATACCACTGTGCCACTGGTAAACTGTAGTCCTTTGTGGTTTCAGCTCTCTCTTTTATGATTATATGCCACTGTTTCTGTTATCTGTATTAATTAATCTGTCTGCTACTGCAAGTATTGCATGTTGAGTAACCTAGAGCAGACCAACAGCATGATGTCCGTGTTTTTTTGGCAAAGATTTGAACAAATTTTTTCACAGAAGTGAGCTCTGCAGTGGGTTACACCTTTGGCCAAAGTTCTTCACTCCTGTGTATTTGAAGTCCACTCTCAATTTTAACAGACCTCAGCTTTATACAGTAAGATCGTTCAGTGGCAGAATATATCTTAGTATTCAGCCAGTTGTCTTAGTTCAGTTGGCTGACAGGTTCAGAAAGCAGTACTGTGTGTTTATATTAATTGCATAAATTAAGAGCCTGTGAAACTGCTGTGGTTGACCCTGTTCCCATCATAAAGCTTGTTGAGCTGGTGGTGTGGTTGGAGGGGGGACTGGGCAGTGTGCTTTCCACAAGTGGGGCTTAAGCGCCTCCACTCCAAGTTTTGCTGTTGCTTTTTAAGAATTATCTGGTGAAAATGCTGTGCAAGTATATAAAAAGAAACATTTTAGCAGCGGAACAGTGAGAGATGGCAACACCAAAGGTAGCATACAACTCTTCAAGGTTTAAATGGACCTAATAGCAGTAATAGGCAAATAAACAACAGGCTGCAGTAAGTCATGACCAAACTCTTGCAGCAGAACAGATGTGACTAAGGAGTCTGTTAGAGGAAGCAAATGGAAATAGATGAGAGAACTCAGTGAGAGGAGTTAGAAATGAAGAGTAATTCTGTTCTGCATGGAGGAATGGAATGAAGAAAATAGCTCTTCAAGTTAGCACTCTGCTTTTGAAGAGCTGAAAGGGATCGGAGTAGCTGTCTCAGACAAGTCAAGTTTCAGGCAAGGTCACAAGAGTTAAGACACATGGGAAATCCATGCAGACGGTAGCTCATTTCAGGCCATCGTGTATGGGAAGCTCATAGTCAAGGAATACCATCGGAATAACACACAGTGCAACTCTAGCCCCAAGACTGGACAAGAGAGCTGGTGAAGCTGGCCCTGTCAAAAACCCAGGTTCCCTGGTGTTTGCCACAGAAGTTTGTTTGTTGCAGAGCACATGGACACATGGTCTGTGATGCTCGGCATGGGCATCTGCATGGCTCCCATCTGCAGGGCAAGCTCTGCCTGGGCGTGGGCTGCCAAACAGCAAATTTGCCTGTGCAGAAGGCGGCACCAGGATTCCACAAGGAAGGACTCTGGAAAGCTAGCAAGGCCCTGGGGCCATCAGTTCAGCCTGGTGCTACTGTGAGGTCTGGTGGCGTAGCTGGAGGCTGCAGGGTGCAGGTGGCGAGCAGGTATTGCGCTCTATTTGTTCAAGGTTTCCTCTTGGAGTCCCAGCACTGTCTCCTGAGAGCGACTCTGACTGAGGGCATGGTAGTTTGTTAAGTAGGTGGTCATGCAGCTGCTTTGGCACCTAGTCCATTGTGGCAGCTACTCCACACCGAGCAATTTCCTGGCCAGTGCGTCTTCTGCAGTGATGTTGGACAAACGACTTGACCTTGTGCCTCAGCTCTCCAAACGTAAGGATGTTTCCCTATTAACTCCTCTCTATGAACCCAAGGGCTGTTAAAAGAAGTAGGTCTTGTGACTGTGTGGTACTTGGATGCCATGGTAATGTAATTAGCTGCACAGCAATCTTGCTAAAAATGTCCTTAGTGGAGGAGAGGATGGGGTGGGGGACTTGTTTAGAGGATGGATGTTAAAGGGGAGGAAGTTTCCAGACCTGTGGCTTCACCACAACTTGACTGCATAACACAGGTCCTTCAATGCAGATGTGAATCCAGAGGGTCAGAGCACACTGTTTTCTACACGTGTGCGTACAAGGTGTAATGCAGCACAAACTATTTGAAGTGTTAGTAGGTTATATAACAGCTTTCCACCCCCAGCAAGCCTTTTGAAATTTTTATATGGTATCTTGGGCTAGAAAATCTTTTTGAGTTGATGTATAACTTGCAGTAAACTTCAGGAAAGTATTCTGGTTGCCGTTACTTTCCCTTTTTCTCCCTCTTTCTCTTCAACGTTATAGATGGATCCGGGAACCTCTGGGCTGCTTAATCCAAAGGGGAGAGGCACAGGGTTCTGCGTGGAAATCTGAAAGCCTCAGTGCAGGAAAGCTGTGCTGCTGATTAGTTTATCTCTGTTACTTTGCCAAACCCCCAGACTTTGGCAGCCTGGGTCTTTTTTTGCCTTTTTATATCTGTTAGGTCTTTTTCCTCCCTACCCTCAGGATGACCTCTGTAGCGATGGTTGCCAAATGTTACCCATATTAAATATGAGGATGTGTATCAGCATCCACAAGGCACACGCTCCCGAGCTGTTAAAGCCCTTCTGCTGGAGCAGCAGCCTGTGAATTGTCTGAAGCTTTTGGAGTTAACAGTTTAGCTCTGGTTAGCTGGAGGTTATTGCAGAATTGTGTCACCAAATTCTTTTCTCAGCTGTATCCTCGCTACTCGGCCGAGGAAGAAATTTTTTTTTTTTCTGTTGTTTATGGTGAACCCTACTGTACATTTATGCAAGCGTTTGTTGGCTAAATGGAGACTAACAACATTAAGAAAAAGCAAGGTTTCACAGCAATATTCAGCGCGTGTTTTAAAAATTAGGCAAGATAATGCAGTGGTGTAATGAAGGGCAAACTTGGATTGGGTGGGATTTTGGTGGATTTCTTTATTCAGAAGTTGTTCTTCCTTATATGGATTTTCTTGCATGCTAGGACCAGGCACAGCCAGCCATATTTTCCATCCTGATGAACGAAACGGAGCTCAAGGAGTTTAGCTGAGATTGGCCTCCCCTGCAAGAAAAATTGCTCTTTGTTGCCTGAATCATAATTTTAAGCCATGAAAACTATTAATCAGGAAAACAGCATTTTAACTCCTTACATGTTGCAGCTTGATCTTTGCAGAGTAAAAAAAATCCTCATCCACTGAAGTTGGTCAGAGTTGTAGTAAGTCTATAAGGTCACCTTGATTACTGTACGTCAATGTGGTCCCAACAGTATGTTCTTGATAAGACAGCCCATTGCTGTGATTTAATCCAAATCTGTTTAATCATATATAATCCACATAATTCAAATATACTCACCAAGGATCCAGTTTTATAGCTGTACTGAGAGGATGGAAATCTTGTGTTGTCACAAGTCATGCTGACATCAGTGGGGTTTCTTATTGATGTAGGACTTAGTGCTGGCACATGCAATTACAGCAAAATTTGGGTTTTAGCATATTTGCAATTTGATATATTTTTAGGAGGCATTTGCTTTGAGGTAATTGAGTAAATGAACTCTGGGCCACGTCCAGCAAAATCTCTGAGTGAGAGTTGTGCCCAGTGGTCATTTCAGGGAAAAAATATAGAATAATCTGAAAATATTTGTTGTGCAATTAAAAAATCATAAATGTTTCATTTATATTTTCAGCTTAGAAATTTATACAAACTACATAAAACTATATATGCCTGTGCTCCTCCCAAGGCATTCTTTATTGTTTCAGAAATGTTTCAACAATAATAAAAAGATATTTGCCAGCATAAGTAGTACACAGACATTATTGCAGTGTTACTGGTTACAACTTTCATGTTCAAGATACCAGTATCAGATCGCACGCCATTTGCGTAGCCATTTGTTAATGTGATGCACATGCAGCTCTGTTGCCTAATGCCTTATAGCCCTGAATCTAAAAAACCTGCTCAAACCCATGGGTAACTGTAAACATCTGAGTAATCCTGTTGAAGTCAGTCCATGCATCCGTTAACTGTGCAAACTAATCCTTAAAAAAAATTATGAAAAGGGCAAAAAGAAAACACCGTGCTTTCCAAGCCAATGAAACTCCATACGTGCTTGAAGTTAAATACTGGAATAAACAAATAGTGCATGATCTGAAAGAATGAATCCGTACTCGTAATAGTGGTTTATAGGTTATCCAGTGAAAACATAATATAAGGTGAACTTTTTTCAGCTGGCATACTGTATCACTTCTGATGCATTTCTGACTTATTTTTTTTTTCTTTGTGGCCATTTTACAATTTTCTAGGGATTTGTTTTGATTGTAAATAGGCATACACATTAGCTAAAGCCAGATAAGTTCTTCTGGCCGGCGTTGCCAGTGAATCACTGAGCTATGTAATTGGGTTTGTATAAAATTATGCACTATGAACTTGGGAATAAGTAAAACAGAAATAAAAATTTGATTTTAAAAAACTAGTATCATTTTTGTGCAAAACTTGTGTATTGACCCCATTCTTTTACTCTTCTACTAGCATGATAACTTTGATCATTTTTATAACGTTGAATGAAAAGCAAACTACAGAGTAGATCCAAGTAAAAGTGGCAATAATTTCTGGTTTGGCTTGTAGGTGGAGTTGAATACAATGTCTGCGTTTGTGGTAAACTACAAGCAAAACATTATGAAGATGATGCTATTCAAACACATACCCAAACAATTGGATTCAGACAAATTGGATACAAGACTTTGACCAGCATGAGAAGAACAGGTGAGAACCCTTGAGAGTCAAGCTGCAATAATAAGTATTCTGATGGTCAGGAAAAATATTTCTCCAGTAACACAATAGATCTTCTATTAGAAACTCAAAATACTAATTACAATCTGCCTAAAGACTTGTTATAAATGAAGTGGAGATAGAAACATGTTTATATTATGGGGAGGCTTATTTGCAGATAAGCAGGAAACCAGTCACACATCTTCACAAACATAATTTTAGCTGTTTTAATTAGCAGGTTTGCTTTGATTTAATTTAATTCAGTGATTCCTTCTATCTTTACTGACACATGTGCAAATAAAATGTGCTGACCTGACTTTTGACATCCAGTTTCCTTTTTCATTTCTGTTTTTGTTGTTGTTGATTTCGGCAGTGTTTACGGTGAAATGATGGGGTCAACACTTCCTAACAGCATGGCCAACAGATGTAGCGTGGGGATGACAACCGTAGGTTTAAGTGGTCTTTTGTTACCCCAGCACTGACTGATTGCTGAGGTGCTGGAAGCCAGGGTGTCAAAGGCCATCAGAAGTCCTAATAGCCTCTCAATCCCAATGCTATTAAGGGCTGGAATGACAAAAAATATGCCTTTTTGTGTAGTTGCGTGTAAAAGTGCGGGGAGCTTTTTTGCTAGAGAATGAGACCCTAGAAAGAAGCCCCATGTGTGCCTTCAGCAACTTATTGTAGTGTGTACATCAACTTTGGGTGGAAAAGCAAGGTTTAAAAGCTGTCAGAATTCATATATTTAATGTTTGGAGATTTGGTGGTTTTATTCTGTCAATAAATACTTTCACTGTTAAATAAAAACACGTGGTCCAGAATAAAAATACCACATTAATGTATTGACAAAAAAAAATATCTGTGTTGACTTCGCTGAGCTTTTAGTTGGTTCGAGTGCTTGGAAACTATTTTTTCTTCTTCTATGAGAAAAACAATTGCTAATACACCAGGTGTTGCTCTCCCTGCTCTCTCCACCCCTCCCTTTTGCAGTGTCTCACAGCTGTATGATAGGTAATTAAAACAATCACTGAAATGTTTCAAAGCTGTTGTAGCCTTTAGCTGACTTTTAAAATTCATATTTGAAGAAGAATGGTAAAATTAATTTGTATCTGGCTCAGAAAAGTGCTCTTTACTTGAGCAATGGACTTTACGACATCACCAACAAAAAGAATGAAATTAATATTATACTTGCCTTTATCTAGGGTTATTCTGTTAACTGTTTTATACTGGAAATTAATTTCAATATCATACAGATGTCTACAAGTCATGAATGCAGCAGTTCTGGCGTGCAGTCAGATAGCTCTCCTACTTCATAATCGTGGTAAAAATAATAATTCAAAAGGAGTAAACTTACCAGGACAATTAAATGATTCTGCCCCTAGATAATGGAAAGATGAAGTTTATATTATTGGACTGTAAAACATGTAAGATTAAAAAGTGTTATTAAAGAAGTATTATGTGGTTATTTTGAAGAGAAAAGTAATTTTACAGGTTCCTCTTTCTACTGAGAAAAGATGCTTTAGACACTATGAAAAACAGAGTCTTCTGGATAGGCATATTTTGGTGTTGAAACGCTCTTCTGTTTTTCTTCCCTCTCTCTACTTGTGTGTCGGCTCCCTGCTTCAGTAGTTGGCTTTAGAATACTTGTAATTCATTCATTATGGAATGCTTGGTCTATGGGACAGGATTTTACTCTTAAAATAAAATTCCTTGTAATATATTCTTTTTGATCCTTAAAAAAACCCCTTTGACCTTACAAATGAATGTGTTATGTCAGTGTAAAGTGGACCCTTTTCTCCCTTTTTGCCCTCCTCCCCTCCTTTGCTGGTTTTCCCTCTTTGGAGGTTGGTACTTCCCTGGCATGGGCAGGAGCGGTGGCAGCTGCCACACGCAGAAAAGGCAAGTTCAGGAATTTTCAGTATAAATGGAATTGGTTCAGGCTTCGAAATTGCTAATTAAAAAACCAGCCATGTAGGATGAAAGGTTTTGCATATTCCTCATTGCTTTGTGGGGAATCCTTGCCTGGTGTGTATGTCAATATGCATCTAGAGTAAGTGCTTTTACATATGTATATTTCAAAACCTGACAGGTACCAGGGAACAGGGCGCAAACCAAAAAATATCAATACTGACAAATTAAAATAATGACTCTTCCCCATTAATTTAAAATAAGTACCTGTTGCTATTTGTGCAAAGATTTCCTGTTGATTAAAGACAGCGCAGTCTCTTCTTTCTTTACTCCTTTGTGAATGCTTCTAACCACACACAGATATGGCAAACAAATCTACAAATGTGGATAAAAATAAGACTTAAATACTCATCTGCATCTTTGCATCAACACAACTCAATTTGACAGTATATTTTTGCCAGGTGGAACAAAGAGCAATAAATTAGTTTTGAACATTTATGATCTTGCTTTATAAAGACTGCAACAGACTGTGTTCAAAATCAATTGTCAGAGTGGTGGGGGATTAATAACTCTGGTACTGTAACCTTTTGCGTATCTGCAGACTGGGTAAGGGCACATTTCAAGTTTTGCTGCCATATTTCATTATTGCAACTTATATTTGAAAGACCTTTTTGATGCTTAAAAAAAGAAACAGATTAGTTTTTACTAGAGCTGGATGAATAACTCATAATTAATTCATTCAGTGATTTTTGCCTTTTATTCTATGGGAAGAATTAAAAAAAAATAGTTGTCAAAATTTTTCATTGACTAGTTTTTTTTTAATCAAAACTAAAAATCAGAATTCAGGGTGTGTTACTTATTTGTGGTAGATAAATCATGTGGTATTGGTTTAATTCCCCAGTTAATTGAGGACAAATACTAGAATAAATTTCATGATTAAATGTTTGAGGAGAGTGTATTTAAAAATCCCTTTCTACATGCACGCAAGCTTAAAATCAGGTTTTGAAAGTGCTATTGAAAGTAAAAATCCAAGTGCATGAAAATTGTTGGAAAGGAAATGCAAATGAGGCAGGAACATGGCCAAACCAAGTTCATTACAAGACACAAATGAATTTCTGTAGACTTCTACTGTATTTTCCAGCTGTAGTTTTCCCTCCTTAACTCCAGCACCCATTTTGAGAGAAGACCACTAAATACTGGGGATAAATATGGGAGCAAGGTAAATGAGAGCTTTACTGAATTTCCCTAGCTCCCCAGCTACTGTGTTGTATTTTACGATAGTGAAATGTGTTATAATAGTGAAACCACATGAAAAGTTGTCATCTTTTGGCTTTCTTTGCCTCTCAGCTGGCGAGGTTACATCCCACCAATGTCAGCTCTACGGGCCAAAGAGGCATCTATGGCTGCTTCTGCATTTTTTTCACGTATGCACTTTATTTTGGTTTCTTCCTAAATAGAGGTAAAACAGTTAAATATTTCCCAACAAAATACACATATGCAATCTCAAGGGCCGTGCATACCATCGAACTGTCATTTCCTTTGATTAACCTTCACCTGACCTCCCTCCCTAAGGCAGTTTCAGATCCTTTTGTTCCTCCTTTTAAGTATTGCGCTCTATCAGGTGAGTACATCTGCCGTCCAAGAGCTGGCCATTTTACTAGAGAACTCGGTGGAGATGTTGTAATGGAAAACTCTGTGTGGAATCTGTCACAGATTAAACAACCCAGTCTAACGTGCAGAGCTGGTATCAGTCGCTGGATGTATCCTTTAGAAATGAAAAGGAAGCGGAGCTTGCATAGACAAAATTGAAGGTAGCTGAATTGTAAGAGTGTGTATTAATTGTTTTATGAATACTATTAAATGTTGAGGATCAAAAAAGGTTCATGACTGAGATAAAAAGGACTTTTCTCTTGCAACTTCATGTTGTCAGGAAGTGCCAGTTTGTGGAGAACAAAATTGCTAACAGGAGAGGATCGGAGTTAATGAATCACCTACCTCCTTTACAAGGGTAGAGTTTGGAAATTGCCATGGTAGTCGATTTTAGCATTCAGAAACCCAACAGGTTAGTGTTTATTCTCAATTTTTTTTATCTGCAGATAGCAAGAAAATGAAAATTAAAAGGGCCAGAAGAAATAAAACATTTCAAAATGGTTCATGATTATAAATTTCAGTTGATCCAAACTGAACTTTTTTGGATGGCAGTTTGCAAGAAATATTGATGCTTCGTGTCACAGCTTGGGACAATTTTTTTTTTTTTTTAAATCCTGAAAATTCATCCAGGGTGAATAATAAGAAACTGAGATAGTATGAATCCAGTCAGATAACACATTTGGCTGACAGCAACGAAAAGCAAAGCCTACATTGAATCCATAGCTTCTGCTTCTGCAATAGAATATTTTTTTTGAATGATAACAAAGGCCATGTGTGATGAAGTATCTCTTCATCCCAAAGTAAGCTGGTACATGGAAGTTCCTGAGAGCTAAAACTATGCGCCTTAATTCTAGGCTTAATTTGACTGTTGAATCTCATATCTTTTCCTAATAGATTAAAAATGTGCTATCAGAAGCCTCAGCATCATAGCGATTCTTATGGATGAGGATTGACTCATCCCTTAAGTCAGTCTCTGATGAACTGAATAGGTCAGATTTCCTTAACGTTTCATCATCAGGTGTACTTTACAGATCTGATATGATTTTTGTAGATACTTTTTGCCCTTTCCCAGTTTGTCCTTTTTTCATTTTACAGTTTAACGTTTGAAGAACAGGGTCTAAGTGTGCAGCATTTCATGATTTTTACTCAACTCCCAAGAATGTGAGACTCTTAGAAAAATAGTAAGTTTTAAAATAAGAAAGAATTGTACTCTAAGATTTCTGTGCAAACATTGACTGCTGGATCCATTCCTTCTGCAAAGAGTTTATAATGTATTTTTTAAGCTTTTATTCATGCTGGCTTTTTTCCCATTCCAGTGGGCAAGTTACATTTTATAACTGATTTGGATGCCGACATCATTACAGATGCAGAGCAGAGATGTTGGTGAGAACTGCCAACATGTCGGGGTTGGTAAGTGTGTACTGGCCAGCAGCACCGAAGGCCTGGTCTGGTGTGAATTGGCATGGTTTGCTCAATTGCGTTTTAAATAATACCTAGAAAAATACATTATATAATTCCACAGGGATTGTAAAAATCTCAGTTTTGGAGTAAATGTGTCCCTGTTAAGGCTTTTGCAAATGACTGTCCAGAGCAAACATTTTCTGTGAAATTCCCCCCAAAACCAATCTGCTCCCCATGAATGTTCTGTAGTGATGGAGATGTACTCACCTGGTGTACTGAAGAATTTAAATGGAAGAACAAAAAGAAACTGAAATTGCCTTAGGGATTGAGGTCAGGTGAAGGTTAATCAAAGGAAATGACAGTAAAATGGCATTCATGGCTCTTGGTACATTTTTAATCATTCCTCTCTCTCTCATAAAAGACACAAAAGATGTACAACTTTTAACCATTGTGTTTAGTTAGGGATGGTTTTTATTTTTGCCTCAATTATTTTAAAATAGCCTTTCTTTTAGATTTCTCTCATAGATTTAGCTCCTGAAAACTTGCATTGCAGTGCCTTAAAAATGTGTGTGGGAAATTGAGAATGTGCGTGTGGGGGGAAGAAGAATGTTAAGAAAAGGGAGTAATTTTCCCCAGAATATCTCCCATTTTATCTTCTCCTGATGTGATAGATTTTGAAGGATTTCTAGAAGTCATGAGTGTAGGGAACAAATACTCAGAAAAACTAAATATTCACATTATTACACAAGTGTCAGGCTAAATCCATGAATGCAGCTACTGGAAACAAGAAGAGCTTCTTTCAGACTCTGCTAATCTACAAGTAATTAGCCTGGTTTTAAGTACAGATGTTTTGTGTATTTTTTTAAAAAATTCTCACAATAATCTTCATGATTACAATGAAATTTTGAAGTCGTGTCTTAGTTTGTGGGCTGTTGGTTTATTCTGATTTTGTGTATGTGAAAAAGTCCCGTTTAGGGACCTTTATTTTCCAAGTTTAAGTTGTCACTTTTTTGCTAGTCACCTTAGATAACTTTGGCATAACTACAACAGGAACAGGAGCAACTTTATGTAACTTATAACTGCCTGGGGCAACCTTTAAAAAATGTGAGCAATGCATTTTTTTTTTTTTTTTAAAGTCTGTTTATATAGCTCCCTTCCCCCTGTAATGCAGAGAATCATAAAGGGTATATATTAAACCCAAACAGCTCTCAGCTGGGGTAACTTGGCTCTAGCAAATGTATTCTTCCTGCTCTTTAGATCACACGCTACGAAGCGTTATGCATTGAGTACCTTCATTGATGCAGCTGGGAGCTGAGCTTAGGTGAGACCTTGTGGCGTTAAGTCTTCGGAGAGGAACGGGTGGCTGAAAGAAAACGTATTACTGCAGACCCATGCTATATTATCACCATGGTGAGTTGCAGTAAAAAAAAAAAAAGTGGTGTTTTACGCATATGCTTTCTCCACATCTCAGGGAAAAAAAAAAAGAATCTGGGAGTCATTTCTTTGTGTGTCGTTGTGCTCTTTATGGCCGTGATTGCTACTGGTAATGTGGCATTTTTCTGCCAGATCCCACATAGCAAATGCTGTCACATGGATGCCAGATGGGCTGTTTGCCAGGGAGCCGGAGGAGGAGGAGGGAAAGCCCTGCTCCACCCTGCAAACGCCGCCGAGAAAAAGCACGCCAGGCAATTATTGGAAAAAATAGGCAATGGGTCAAAAATGGAAAAAAATGTATCTGAAGTCATTGGGTGGAGGTTGAGTCGAGTTTACCTCTTAAAACCCAAGGCCCTTCAGCTCTGCAGGGAAGGGAAGAGAAAGACAGCCGGGGAGGCTCAGCTCGGGTGGTTGGAGCGTAGCACTGCACAGCAACAAGTGACTGACTTTACAGACACAGATAGATGAGTAACTGGAGTATTTTCGCATTTACAGGATTTGACTCTGTGATTTTATGATGTTGTAACAATGTCAGCGTTATGTTCATGGAGAGCATTTTTCAAAGGTACTCAGCATCAGCCGGAGCAGCTGACTATCTCACCCATAACTTTCCTGTCTTGTAAAACTTCTGTATTAGTAATAGAAATACAAATGATTTTTGGTGTGTCTTTGACACAGGAATAGCTGTTTAAGGAAAAGAAGAGCAAAATGTGAGACAGATCATTTTAAATGAAAACTGGATGTCTGTGTTCAAGACGTCACTAACTGCTGACAACTGGAAAACTATTGGACTGAGAGAGTATGATTTGTTTTTTCATAAACAACAATACGACCTCAGAATTTTTCTGAAGTAAATACTAAAGAATCATAGCCAAATCATATCTCTATTTAAAGCATCCAATAAAAAATATTGGATTATTATATGCCTGCATACTCAAATTATTCAAATACAGGAAGTATTATGTTGGTTTGAGCATTTTTATTCCAACCATTCAGACCGGCTTCCAAAATATAATTAGCAACTTTTTTTAAAGGTTTATTTTTAAAAGCAACTGAATTTCTTTAGTCTTTCATTTTTCCAAAAAAAGCAGACTTGACTGGCAAAAGTCTAATGTTCAGTGAACAAATCTGATGTTCAGGGGGAGAAACTGAGGCTGAAATGAAATCTCCCAAATGCGGTGTCTGAACATATTTAATTGACAGGACGAGGGGCAACAGGCACAAGCTGGAACATAGGAAGTTCCATTCAAACATAAGAAAAAAAGTTCTTTACGGTGAGGGTGACAGAGCCCTGGAACAGGCTGCCCAGGGAGGTTGTGGAGTCCCCTTCTCTGGAGATTTTCAAGACCCTCCTGGATGCAGTCCTGAGGAATGTGCTCTAGGCATTCCTGCACCAGCAGGGGAGTTGGACTAGGTGATCTCTAGAGGTCCCTTCCAACTCTGAAAATTCTGTGATTCCGTGATTCCGTGAATTGCTGTGCATTTTTCCTGCCTGGGCTGGCAGTTAAAATAATGGGGGCTGGGAGTGGATTCAGTCCTGTATCTCTGGTCTGAGCATCCCAGGGAGCATCCCATGCCTGTGGGGTGGGAGGACCACTGGGATCATTGTTCCCTCTCCCACCCGTGGTTCCCATCCCAGATCAGGGCTGCTTGTGAAGACAAGAGGTTTTCATCTGAATGAAGCTGGATTCACGTTGTTGGGTGTTGTCCATGTTGCAAAATGATCGTGGGATAAAATATGAGTGTTTACAGTTTCCCCTGTGGGCAGAAAACAGGATTTTGTGTTTGGTCTTTGCTGAAGCTGAGGTGAAGGCAATGAAGTAGCCAAAGATGAGAGGGGAAGCTCTGCTCGGTGTCTCAGTTTTGCAGGCTAGTTTTCACATCTTCTACTGGATCAACGGTGCATCTGCTCTGAGAGGAGGGGTTCAGGGTGAGGAAGTTCATTTGAGCATCAAAGTAATGTGATAAAGAATGATGGAAGAACAGCAATAACCGATGCTTTTGCTTTTCCTTTCACTCTGTGTTTTCGGAGAGAAACCTTCTATGCAAGTATTCTCAGGTGATATGTTGGTTTTTGCTGGAATAAATTGCTTGTCTGAGTTTGATCCCCAAGTCTTCTGATAAAAATAACATTCTTTTTATACCTTATTAGTAGCCTTGTTGAGTCCAAACCCTGAAAGATCTTTGCTGCATGTGAGGGATCATCGTAGGTCAGTCATGTACTGAGTACAGAGGTTCCCATGCCCGTGGTGTAGGCGTCCTGCTGATAAACAGAGGGGTTTGTTTCTGGTGCACTCAGGTTTCCACCTTCATTTTCCACCAAGATGCAGTGATGCTCAGGAGGAAATCCATGTTGTCTAATTTTAGACCTCCAATTTAGATTGCTTCTGGCTGTAGCAAAGCACAAGCTCTGCTTGCTGCAAGTTCAGAGGCATTTCTTCAGTCGCAGAGTCAGCTGCTGGCTTAAGCCTAACTCTGGGGACACAGAAAGCACGGTGAGGAGCACGGCTCTGCGACGGCTCAGCCAAGGCTGTTCCCTTGCCAGGGCTCCTACCACGTGACTGGGCTCCTCAATCAGATCCCTTGTGGGTGCAGAACCAGTCACTTCAGAGCAGGTAATTTTTTTTTTTTTTGGTAAGGGTTTCTGTGATGAATCCTCTGCATAATCAATGTTTGCAAAAAAGTTTGAAAAAGAAATGAGCCAAAGTCCGTGAAAACATTTCTAAGTGGGCAAAGTTTTGCGCTGTCTTTGGGGTGAACCACAGGTTTCACCAGATGCCAAGTCAGTTGGGAATAAGTTGTTCGATAATCGTCTGCCAACTGGGTCGTTGCTGGTTGGATGGGGGCTTCTGCAGGTGCTTTGCACTGTTGGTCCTTCCAATACTAGAAACAGTCAGAAGCAGAAGGTAGCCAACTCTTGTTAAATTAGGTGAGGTAGACACACATCCTGAGGTTATTTGTTGTATCATGTGAATTTATTTTAACACTTAATACATGCCAAAATGAAGGCTAACCTCTTTTGCGATATTTTAATCTGAAAATGCACTTGGAGCAGTTACTGGCTTGCATCGTCTGCTGCAGAAGAGTGGGCATTATCTGAAAGAGGACATTAAAAATGGTGACTTTTTTTATGGGGTTAGTTTAGAAATATGAAGCACAGCAAGAGCTGACTGGAAGGAGATACCTTTGCATTAAGGGATGTTGTCTGTACCAGAATCATCAAAAATTCAGGAGAGTTGTGGCTGCCTGGGCAGCCCTGAGAGGCTTTGGACAATTTGCTATGGCCACCTGTGGTTATTAGTTTAGAAAATGTGTCACTATTTTACCCTGGCATCTGTTCAAAGTACTAATTCTGTGGATCAGTGTCTTTCAGATGAAGAAAGTGAAATCCTTTTTTGCCCCTGGTGTCTGAGTAAATTGATATCAAATACTCTAATGAAAAGACAACTGTTGTCAGCAGAGGCAAGCAACAAGAAAATCTAGGACAGGAGGTAACTTCATGATGGATTCTACAACCTCAGGGACTTTCCAGGCTCTGAGGATTAATTTTCTATTAAATCCACGTGTGGGGCTTTTCTTAAATACACTTCCACTAACAACTTAATACTTTTTTCAATTACAATATCATAAAACGCTACAACTTTTTGTCACTCTGCCACTTAGAGGCCAATGCTTTCATCGTTGTGACCATTGTTGCCACCTTTTACTTTTCCTTAAATGAAGCATCTTTTTGCTGCTGAAGCCATGCTTTTGAAGAGAAAGGGTACTCTGCACATTACTCTGGATACTAGGGAAACAACCCCCTTGCAAACTCCACTTCTGCAGTGTTTTGTTAGTGAACCCTCATTTCCTATATAGCTGGCTTGGTGTCCTGCAAGTATACCTTATGGACTTAAGAAACCTTCACCAGAAGTGCCTCTTCTCATTATTTTAGTTCAGTTGGTTCAGATTATTTTATTTATTTAATTATATTTATTTATATATTATTTATTTTATTTACCTCATGTATAGTAACTCTAAGAATGAATTCACAAAAAAAAAATGGGGCATTTTTACCTACCAGAATATCCACACACTTGACTATGACAGAAGATAGAGCAAGAGCACAACAGAGCAAGAGTTTGCTGCAACAACCTTGCACTGCACATAGGTATAACAGCATATGAGCCAATGCTTTATAAATAAGTTGGATTTGGGTAACAGTGGGTTACAGCCTGTTCTAGGAAAGTGGTAGGAGCTCAAATAATTCACAGTAGCTCAAGTAATTTGGAGTTGTCCATCCAGAATTGTAGCGGCTTGGAGAAGGAAAAATAGATAGTATAAGAAGTCTGAAAATTACCTGTGCACTAAGGAGAGTCTCAAGTGTTTGTGAGGCTGTCTTCACCTTTTGGAAGATTGATCAGTGTTGCCAGTCACACAATATCACTTCTGGTAGAACAAGGCTTTAGAGGACTTCTTCACCTGGGGACTTACTGAACCGTTTTGATTTTGTTGGCACCAGTGAGGAAGAGGTGCATAGATTTTACAAGACAGCTCAGAATTCTTTTATTTGGGAAATACTAGTTCCTGAAAAAAATAGTAACCTTTTTTTTTTTTTTTTTCATTATTTTATCCCAAACTATATGTTTAAATTCAGAACAAGATGAATTGAGAAGTTGGAGTTAAGGTCTGTAGAAGGGGCTGGGTAGATATGGCGGTGCCCATGGGAGAGCTTGTTATTCCTCTGGGTCGAGCAGAGGCTCCTTGTGCAGGCACAGGGCAGGCTGGGATCGGGAGCAGTGTACCCCAGCTGGGATAACGACAGGTCAATGGAACTATTGGTACCTGCTGGAAAATAAGGCTGTCCAGCTGTTTTCCCGCACATTTTCCATCTCCTTTGTGGCCGAAAGCAGGTAAAATCCTTTCTGAGGCAACATTCATAAGAAACAGCATCATCATGTGTCAGTGTTCAGAACGTAAACTGATCTGAGTTAATCTTTGTTTTCTTCTGCACCTCCATTTTATAAAATAAAATTGTCAGAAAATTATGGTCACAAAACCTGATTTTTGCCTCAGTTTTGGTCTTCAGTACAGAACTACCTGACAATTAATATTTGTGTATACCTTTTGAAATATCTGACCTTTGGGGAGTTGACAGAGCTATAATATTAGTCTTTGTATGCTAGCCTGGCTTTTAAACTCCCTGCCTAGTGGATGTAAGTTCAGTGGATACAGATCTGAAACTTGATTTCCTCAGTATAGCTGCATTAGCATTCAGCTGTGGGTATGTAAGATAATAGTATTAAAAGCAACCTTCCATCCTGTTGTCATGGATGCAGCACAGCCCAATCCTGGTAGCAGTATACCACCAGTCTTTGTACAATCTCATTTTTATCTACAAATTTTAATTTAATTATGCCAGAAATTCTGTAAGGGTATATAATATATGATTTTTATTTTCTGTTTTAAACATTAAAATGCAAGAATTGAGCAGCTCATGTTCTTTGTCCAGTGCTCATTTTTTTTTGCATTCCAAGTATCTGTCAGTATTAGTTATGAGACTGTGTGAAATAAGTAGCCATGAAAGATGCCTGCTTTTATGACAGAATGAGTGGTTTCATGAATTTTAAAGGAGCACATTTGTATTTTCTGTTCTTGAACTACATGGGCTACTCACAAATATGACAGAAGATAATTGTTTGAGGAATTATGATGCCTTTCAAGATTTTGCAGGATATTACTATTTTCATAATCTTTCATTTATCAGGTTATATGGCTTGATTTATTTATGTATGTAATTTGGAAATTAAAGTACTCCCATTCTGTCAGCATAGGTACATGTTTTCTTCATATAGCTCATACTCCTGTTAGCAAAAATAATGAATGTGCTAATTTTTTTGTCAGTTACTAAAGAAATGTGTCAGAATCAGAGGGTAGTCAGGTATTATTCTGGGCCACGTGAGACAGTATGGAACGGTACGTATTGCTCCGTCAATGCCTTAGGATGGTGGGAGCGCGTATTTCAATATATAGCACTAACTGTGCCACCAGGCAGTGCGTGTACTGCAGTTTGTTAAGATTTAAATGAATGCATTGTTAGCACCGACTTCAACAGGGATTTTGTGTGAGTGAGTAAAGGCTTCAAGCCTTTAATTGACTAGGAAAATCTTTTTAGTTGTGATTAGAGGGACAGATACTCAGCTGGTGAGAACTGATGGTGCTCCATTGAATCAATTTTCATACCCTGTCTGAAGTCAATGGAGCAGTGCTCATTTATAACCCGGTACCTGGCCTGTTATTATAAAAAAAATGTTTCAAGTCTGATATTTGAGTGGTACGGTAACCTTTTATCGGGGAGCTGCTTGACTTGATTTAAAAAATTTCATCAAAATCAGCGGTAAAATCCCTGGGCTAATAAATTCAGTGTCATGAGCTATTTTCATTCGGTTGGGAGTTTGAGTGTAGAAACCTATGACGCTGTCCCATTTGCTTGAAAGCATGGTGGTCTATCTGCCATACTTTCATATTTAGCATACGGTTGTCTTTTCAAAGACTAAAATGAAGCATCTCTATAACTGTATGAAGCATGCCTATATCTATGTGCCATGCATTTTAAAGACTAAATGAAGCATCTCTAACCCTTTTCTGCTTTAGTCATGAAGTATTTGTATTTTTTCTCTTGGTAATTTTATCACTGTGATAACTGCAAAGCAGGATTTTATTTTATGATAAAAAATTCTGAATATCTTTGTGTATTAAACGTGTTCCTAACATCTGAATTTTGTTGCTGAAAATCCCTTCAAAATTCCGTGCACGCCCATAATTAAACCACTCTGAAGGTGCAGTCAGGAAAACCAGGCACCAACATTATGGAGTGAAAATTAAAGAGGCAAAACATCAGAGTGTCTACTGTATGTGCCTGCTGTTAGACACTCAAGCATGGAGAACAGGATACACCTCTATGGATGGATAGCTTTCCTTATTAAAAAAACACAGTAGGATGCACAGTAGGGGAACACACTAAAACAAGGCTTTGTAGTAATTTCCTTGAAAGAAATTTCCCAAGATAGCAACTTGAAAAGCTTTTAATCTTATGACTAGCTATATAGTGAGTTTTACTGTAGGTAGTATAAAAAAAGACCATTAGATTACAGCCGATCTGGTAGAGTTGGTCCAAAGCCTCTTCCCTTCCAGCCTTCCTTCTCAGGAAAAGAATTAGACTTTCCTCACACAAAAATGAGGGTTGAATAGATCGATGTGGCTTCTGGCATATTTAAGAACTTTAAATACATGTCTCTTAAGTTTGAAATTATGTTAGAAAATAGAAAACCCACCTTCACCAACAGAAATACTCGATCAAACACGCTGCTTTGTGACACTGAACCAATTCATTTGATCAAAGTTTCTTCTGCATATCTAAATTTGAAACCACTGTCACTCATAAGCTGATAGTTTATTTTGGGTCTCTGAACAGTGTCCCTTACTACTTGGGAGGAACATGAAGTGTTTCTCGTAAACTGCTGGAGAAGCATCCCACGCGACTGTATCCTGCAGCAGCTCAGCGTGCTGCAGCGTAGCAGCAGCCTTCTCACTGGACTTTGCCTGATTTGTGCTATCTGTTCCACACAACTATCAAATCTCAAAGTAAAAAAAAAAAGAAAAAAAAGAAAAAAAAGAAAAAGAAATCTGGGGAAATTCCCGTGCAAATATGCTGAAAGGCTGTCACGAGTGTTATGGTTACCTGATAGCCCTTTAAGCAGCGTGACTGCTGGCTCTGCGCTGCGCTCGGTGCCTGTTTACGTGTCAGGGGCCATACTCTGAAATCCTGCAGCTTTTTCTCAACCATATCCTCCCCCGTTTTGGTGTCGTGACTACGAGGTGATGGCCCCAGAAGTTTGGTACAAGGAGCTGGAGGCTGAAGGTGCGGCAGGTGCTGCCCACCCTCTTATCCCACTGGAGCCAGCAAGGACCGGGGGACCCAGCACCTATGTGTGTGAGCATCAGTGGAGACGTCTCAACATCTTGTACCTATCTTGTGTCAGCCACTGCGAGCTGAGAACAGGGAACGAACATGTCTGATAATGTGTTTCACATTGAAATAATTAAAGAGAATTGTTGCTGGAGGGAAAAGTGCCTTTAAAAATTAACCCTGACATCTCTCTGACAATTTGGCTTATTACAAGAGATTCTTTTTTTTCCTCTTTTTTTTTTTTCAGTTTTACTAAACTTGATATGCGTTTTTCAGCACCTTAGAAAAAGTAGAGCCTTTGAAAACTTCCTTGTATGAGCAGTCTGTACTTACACAAGCAGTCCCATCTATTTTCCACTGAACTACTCGTAGGACTGATGTTTAAAGGATCAGGTCTGAAGTAAATGACACATTCTGCTATGCCCTGCAGCCTGTGCTAGTTATTATTGTTTGAATCTATCTCTTGATTGCATATATTGCAGTCTTCTATCACACCGGGTGCCAGTTTTGAAACCTGAATGTTGTTCTTCAAATAGCCATCAAGCAGCTCGCTTTTTTATTTCTTATGGCAAAACAAGTTCTTGGAAATCGAAAGTAGTAATTTCCACAAAGCATTAAAAGTTTAAAAATGTTCTTGATGGATGCAGCGTATTTGAAAACATATGTAAATGGCTATAAAAGAGGTATTATTTATTTTTAAAATTCTAGATAAGGCAACAACAATTATATTCACATTTTTGTGATCTGTGGAAAGTTAAATATACAATCAGGTATTGGCGTTCAGGAAGTTTGGTTTCACTATATCGTGGCTATAACAGTTATTTATAAATTCAAGAATTGTGCAACTTTTTATTGGGGTGAATTCCAGTATTTTCAGTTCTCCATTTGATCAAAATTTATTAGTCCAGGGATAGGAAATTTTGGGTTTCTCCCAGTTTGCTTGATCATTTTCTAACTAATTTTAAGTTGTGTTTAAAGACTCTAAAAGGGCGTATGTCATGGCAGGACTGGGTGCCTGATGCTTTTCATCTGTTTGATGTTGCTTGAACTGCCTCGGACTGTGTGTGTTTAAAAGGCTCTTTTCCTCCTGTGCGCCTGCCTGTTAACGGGAGGGATTTGAGTGCATTATTCCAGCCGTGATGGCTTGGAACTGTGCGGTTCTCCGGCCTGAGGAGTGGCTGAGGTGCTTCTAAGGCATTTCTCACTTGCAATTCTGCAACTAAGAAAATAGACATGCAAATTTTCCTTCAGATGTTGAGAAGGGGTTTGGGTTTCTTTGTGTTTTGGTTTGTTTTTTTTTTTCTTTTTTTAATGTCTGACCTCACAGGAGGAAATCGTGGTAAAATGTACAGCAACAAGCACATACTTTTAATTTGTATTCTGCAGTTCTCAGTTTGCAGGACGGACTCCTGGTTGACACGTTCTGCATCCGTCGGTACACCCCCATTTGGTGTAACGCTGGTTTACACCAGCAGAGAATTTGATCGCAGAAGCCAAACCTTCCTTGCTTCCTTAGTCAAGGGGAAGAGATTCAGCCCCATATTTCCTTTTCCACTGAACTTTTAACAATTTGGTGGTCTTGGGCACAATCCTTCAAGATGCTGAGTACTCCCATGGGCCCTTAAATCAGGATAGCAGATGGCTCGTGATACTCCTTAGAACTGGGCCCTTCATTAGCTAAAATTTAAAAGATAAAATACTTTAAAAACACTTCTCAAAAACATTTTTCTTGGCTTGGGAAGGATTTTATCCTTTTTATAAAAACAGCGACTAAAGAAATATCTGTTAGTTGCTGTGACATTTGCTATAAACCTAGCTGTACACAACATTGCTGGTATGTTCTTCCTGGCTATTAAAGGCTCATTAAAAAAATTAAAGTCTCCACAATTTACAATATTTTCTATTGAAATAGCATGTTAACACATTTCTTTAATCAGTGTGTAACTGTCAAGGGAAAGAACAATTCATCTAGTATATGCATACATTAGAAAAAAAAATTATCAGATTTAATTTTATTTGTTTTATATTCAGGGCTTTTTTGAAGGAATTCCTGCAGGGAAATGGTTAATCTATTTTTAACTAAAGCTTACTTTTGTAATCTATCCAGTGCTTAGAGTTCTGTCATTGATCTATGATTTATGTGATTTAAACCACCTCTTGGCTGTAACATTGGTTTCTATCCAAGATGCTGAGCTGAATACTAATTACGAGATCAAATTTATGCTGTTGGGCTAAGCAGCTGAAGGAGCTTTCCATGCAGGACTCCCTTAAACCATGCCACTGTTGAGCATTAGTGAAATATTTGGGGGGGGGGGGGGGGGGGGGGGGGCGAGGAGGGGAAAAAATGCTGGAAAAGAGAAAAAATATTGCAGGAGAAGTAAAATGTCCTCTGAAAGCCGTATATTTAGTTCTGTTGAATGACTGTACAGTGCTATATGCAGTGTGTATAAGCCTGTGAATATGCACATGGTTATGTTTTTACAGCAGAATCTCACTAATTCACCCTAACGACTGGGAAACCCACTGAGAAAAGCCAAATGGCATGAGTGAGCAAACAAATAAATAAGATTGAGGATATTTTATTCCAAGATGTATTTTATGCCTTTATTTTGACAAGTATCATGTTGTCAGAATGATTTATGGTATTTCATAGCATACCAGTAAATGCACTGTAGTATGGTTTCTTACAGTAAGAAAGTCTTAGTAACAATAGCTTTGCTTTACCTCTCCTTAAAACATTTTTGCTGAGAAATAAGCCAAGGCCACCAATTTTATAGAAAACGTAGGTCTTAGGCTTTCCTTCGGTAAGAATGAGTAACACTCTTCCATTCGCCTCCATCACCTTCGCATAGGAGGTTGGGATGGAGCAATTTTCTTGGGTGTAGGTAGTCAAAACATGTTCAAACAGCTCTGAATCTGAAATCCAGTTTGAATAAAAAAGAAAATTTCTATAGAAATTTTGTTGATTATAATCAGTTTTGAGAGAAAACATGTTCCAATGCGTCTTTTGACTTTCACCTCTGTTGGTATAACATTGAAGTGTTTTATTTTGATGATGCTG
The DNA here is from genome assembly GCA_008921705.1 of Burhinus oedicnemus. Lineage (NCBI taxonomy): Eukaryota > Metazoa > Chordata > Aves > Charadriiformes > Burhinidae > Burhinus > Burhinus oedicnemus. The sequence goes on along the minus strand of VFFE01008954.1, from coordinate 951,567 downwards.
AAATGTTTTAATTTGTTCAGGTTTCTGTTTTTATTTATTTATTTATTTATTTATTTTTAAATTTTATTTATTTATAGTGTGGTTCTTATGTTTACTATATGCTCAGATTTTGTTACATTAGCGTAATTTTAACATTTTCAGGCTACCACTGCATATTATTAAAAAGCAACATTTCTATAAAATGTTTTCATAACTTCAATTTTGCAGGGATCTTTTAAGATTTCATTTCCCTTCTGCACTCATGACAATATTGGCATTTCTCACAGAATAGAAATTCCAGGTTGTGAATATTTCTCCTGTCTTTTTTACTTGGGAGTGGTGTGTTCTTGTGTCCTCAGGGGTCTGGAGATGCAATCCTGGCCAACAGATTGGTGTGTAGGATGCAGGTGACATCGTCAGATGTACACGAGGAGAAGGTTTTGGATGTTCTTTTGTTTTCCCCGTGACATCTGTATTGCCATCGGTGAGAATTCTTGTCCTGAACCTCGTTCAAGGGGATGTGTGCGCTCACATGCCTTCCCCTCGCAGAGGTTACAGCGTCGTGGCTCGAGTCAGCAGGCCATCCCGCTTGGTCCGTAGGAGGCCCGTTCGTGGGGAATTAGTTTCCTTTTATCCTTGCTCACTTTAAAAACAAATCCCAAAACAAATGAAAAAAAGAGAAACAGAAATAAAACAAACAGAAAACCTTGAAAAAGTTTCTTCCAAGGGCATTTTTAGACTAACAATCTCCGGTTGTGTATCTGTTGCTTGCTATCTTCCTCGTTTCTTATTTCTCTCATTTTCTGCTGTGGAGAAACTCATATTTCAGATAGATTTTTTTAGCTTTTTAAAAATTATATTCATTTATACTCCACTTAATGTCATATTTGCTTTTTAATGTGCATTGTTCTAAACAATTTGTGATGCGAATAATATACATTGCATACATTTGGGGAAAAGTTTTTGAATATATGCATGTGTATGTAATACTGAAGTGGCATGTGCTTGGGAACAGTTTTATTAAGAGGAGCCATGGTTCACAATCCCATTTGTGCATACGTTCTCCTGTGATGCCGTCCTTGCCTGCCTCATCTATAGGTGCAGTAGGCTACATATCTAAATGCTGCCAGTAGTAAACACAATGAATTGCCTTATGGTCTTACATCTACAAGATGGAGGCTATTAAAAAAAAATCAGGATGAGCCCAGGCATGTTAAAGAAACTACTCATTCAGGCTGTAATTGCAATCAGGTCACTTTGCCAGCTGACTGTAACTGCTGGATGACAGACACATTCCCTTACTGCTTATGCAGGGAAATAATTTGCACCATCAGTGATGTTGTTGATCTTGAATAAGAGTAGGTAAAACAACAAAAGTGAAGATGGGTCTTGAGTTAATTGCTGTCATGGTCTGAGGGACTTCAAAGGAGTTATTTTACTGGAAGCCTCATTAAATGGATTTGATATTTTACTGCGCTGAACAGGTGGCTGAAGTGCTCTAAAGGGAAGTGTTTGAAGATGGGAACCACCTCTGGGACTCCCCATACCCATGAAGCTGCCAGGGTGGAGGGGAGCTCCAGCACCAGGGACAACCAAGGTGGGCCAAGGGGTGGCCACGTGGCAGGGAGGCTTGCGGGAGCTGCAGACCCCAAGCCACCCCGGCGGGGTCCATGTCCTGAGCAGGTGCTTCCCCATTTTGCTGTTTCTTTGAAGCATGGGCTCACGGGACTGATGCTGCAGATGCCACATGGGGCTTGTGTGGCCTCAGGGTGGCTGTGCTGCATGGCCAGGGTGCGATGGGAGCCTTTCTTCGCTGTGCCAGGGCTTGCTCCGATTTACGCTGTGCCTCTTACACGGCTTTTACAGAGCAAAAAGTCAGCAAGGAGAAGTGCTATATAAAATCTAGTAAAGTAACATGCTAGAGCAAACATATACAATATTTTGAACATATATATGCTAAATATTTGTTCTGCTTTTTTATTTTCTTTGTTTGCAGTAGAACTGTTAAATTAACAGTTGTGGCTTTGAGGAGAATACGGGGGGATTTCCACTGAAAGTACAAAACCTAAAATCATGTTGATCTAACATGTACATGTGCTTACTTATGTATATTTAAAATGTGATTTATGCATGCTAGATAAGTGGATATTTTGTATACCTTCATATATATAAGTATATAAATAGTACACAACAAAATTAAAGGGAGGGGAGAGTGTTTTGGTAAATTCTTGTGGATTGCAGTTAATTCATGCTGCTTATCATCTTGATGATGTTAGGAGGTTGTTAGGTGCCCTCAGGAGAGCCCTATTATATCCCCGATAAAGACACTTGTCCCTGGTTGAGAAGAGGAATATGGCTGCAGCCATTTTTGGGATTCTTGCTTAGTTTTGTAGCTACACCGCATGCACGCACGCACGCTGGGACGTGCTTGCTGGCTGCTGTCGGGAACTCTTTTGCTGACATCAAACATCCTATGGCTCCATCCTCCTTCTAAAATTTTAGTCTGTTCTTCTCAAGCTTCCTAAATGTGAGCTCTAACCTGTCTGCTGAGACCTTTGCTGTTCTTCCCACCAAATACCAGTTTGTCTGCACAAAGCTATCCAGTTCGTGGTAATAGTCAAAGCTTTGTTGAGCTGCTGCATAAATACTCTTAAAATACTGTAATTTTTTCTACCTCGCTTCAGGAAAAGTTTTGGAATGAAATTCCTCTGGACATTGTATTTTCTGTTCACCAACAACCCTACAGCTTGGGTTTGGATAGTCTGTTGCTGAGTGGATTTGTTGTAGCACGTTGCTTTCTGTAACAGCCAATTCTGTCCGGTCTTCCTAAAATTTTGTCATTTATGGAAAAGGGAGAAAAGTCCCCCACTGGATGGTGACAGCAATACACTGGCCACTGTTTTTCTCTTCTTCTCTCTCATGACAAAGGAAGTTTGGATTTTCTCTATCTTTGGTGTTATGTAGGGATGCTTATTAATCCCACAGATGTAAAATTGTTTGAAAAGTAAAAGGTTTGAAGTCAACACAGGCTGCTGAACATCCAAAAAGAGAGACCCACCATACAAATCAATTATTTGCCCTTGGGAACGCAGTTATCAGCAACAACAACAAAATGCTTCTCCTTAACTTTAAATCCCAGCAAAAACAAACAACAGAGAAATATGAGCTTCAAGCAATAAGGCAAGATTGGGGATATCCTTCTTATGGAAGTACCAGCACCAGAAGACCTAAAGCACTACTTGGTTTTCATGGAAAATGGATATAAATTACGCTAAAATTTATAAATAAGCATAAGATCTCTGTAATTTCTGCAGCCAGTGAAAATTAATAAAACCTAGGGCTAGCTATTTGATAAAACTAAGCAGACAAAGTGTGTGTAACTATCCATAGAGTGGCTGACATGATGAATGATGATGGATCCAAACTCATCTGAAGTTCTTTGGAATAATAGCAGCATAAAGTAATTTCTATAGGGGACTTAAATGTGCCTGAAACAGAACAGTGTATTGAAAGTTGCATATTATGCTAAGAATGACAAGTATTTATGATTGCAAGGTCTCTCTGTTGGGATTATCAGTTTTTGTATACCTTTTCTCGGTCCTTTAATCTTTTGACTTAAAGACGGATCCAGAGATAAGAAAAAAAGAAAAGGCTGATTCTTATAATTGTACTACAGAGATAGTAAATACCCTCTTACTTCAAGAAAATCAGCAGTCTGATGCTACACAGGTGTTTTTCTTCTGGAGTAATGCATGTCCTCCTTGAGGAGCAGCTGGCGAGAGAGGTGCCTGAGTGGCAGGCAGGAGGGTGGGCTACAGCTCAGCTCATTCCTACGAACGGGAAAGAAAAACCCTACCGTGTGGTGCCAGTTGCATCTAGTGAGTTTTATGTTAATGCAACTGTAGATGTAGTTGAGGGAATTTTTTTAAAAGTGTTTTTTTATACTATGGTCACAGCACTTGTGGCTAAATGTGGCAGCTGAAGAAAAATACGGGTGCAAGTATACTGAGTTGTCAGGGTACTAGAAATCTGTGTAATCACAAGGGGACTGAAGTGGAGTTTTAGAAGTAAAATGCCCCTCCCGCAGAACTCCTGCCTTCAGGTTAACTTTGTATCTCTGGAGCGTTGTAGACTTGTTCAAAAAAGAGCGAGAGATTTTGATTAAAGGTTTTTCTAAAAGTATGACGAATACAATCTGCATTTGTCTCAGGTTTGGAAGAGGAGAAACTTGTGCACTGCACAGATTGATTTGCAAGACCTTAAGGTTTTCAGCTTTCCCTAACCTTTGCCAGCATACTGCAGCAATCTGTTCTTTGAACGTGCTGATCCTCCTAGGTCTATAGCAGCCTTTGAGACCGAGCAGATTTTTTCAGCATTGACTATAGAGGCTTGTGATTTTAGATCTGAATGTCCCTTTTTCAACCCTGCTACCAGTGACCCACTGCATAGTAAGTGTCTCACATTATAAAGTGGTTATTCAGAGAGAGCTTTGACCAATGCTATCTGGAGGGTGGGAGATGCTTTCCTGGCAATGGGATGCGAACATTGCAGGGCAAATCTTTAGCTAGGATAAAAATCCTGCTTGGGCACTGCAGCTCAATGAGCATCTGTTAATTCATGTGGAAAATTTGCGACCCCAGCGAGATCACAAAGTTCAGTGTCCTTGACTGAGCGCAATACTTTGCAGTCAAGACTGAAATGTCTTTCTTCCTATAATTCCCTTGAATTTCGATTGTTCTATAATTCCTTTAAGTTGTTTTATACCAAAACCTACGATATTCTCCATGAAACCTTTGAGGAATGTTCCATGTGTTCTTTCTTTCTCTTTTATTAGGTTATTGCATACAGGCAATAGGTTATAGACACTTTTCTTTTGTGTCTTAGTGGTGAATTGAAAGGTGGAATCCCATGAGCAGAGGATTTGCAGAGCTCCCTTGCATTGATGCGGTGCAGCTGAGTACTCTTCAGGCAGTGCAGCTTTCCTCTGCTCCTTCTGAGAGCAAGCAAGGTATTTGGAATGATGAATCATCCATGCTTTGTGTTCAGCCTGGCACAAAATCTTTTGTCCCTTTCTACAGGAGTATTTTTCTTCTTTTGGCAGCATCAGACTGCCATTAGTTCTCGAGGTAAAGGTAATTTGACTTGAATTAAAAAACAAAGCCAAGAGGGTAAGATGCTGTTAAGGAGAGCAACAGTAATGACCATCAGCATCGCTTTGCAGTTGGTTATGTAGGAATTGGGTAGATGTGTATGAAGCTTTGCTATTGCACCAAAATACCTGTTTTCAGCCAGTGAACAAGCCCTTTGTCCATCAGTCAGTCATGTCAGCTGAGCATCTCCCCTCTTCCTTTATAATCCTTGGTTCTGATCCCATCAAGGCTGGAGGCAAAACTGCCGATTGGCAGGCGTGGCGCGCACTCCCGCGAGGCTCCCGGACTCCCGTCTCATTAACACCTGGATTACTTCACCCTTTAATCCAGTCATCGGTACCCGAGCGCAGATGTGTTTTGCAGCTTTGCCATGTTTGATTGATTCTGTTATTTGTATATGCAGCTGTACTGCTGCCTTTATTTATTTTAATATATTGCAAGGATGCATACAAACACATCTCGGAGACCTTCTCCCCTTCACAGACAACTTCTCATCGTGCCTTCTACTGGGCAGTCAGGCAAAGTTATCTTTACTACTGTGGATTTTATCAACTAGAAATCTAAAAGACTGAAAAAGAAAAGAAGCAGTTTCAGGCAGCAAGGTGGCCCTTGAATGCCTCAGTCAAGTTTTGCATTTATGCACTGAATTTTTCATTTCTTTTTTACATGATTTTTTCCCACTTGTTACTTTACATGAGTCCATATAAAGGATGAAATGGACTGTTGAGGAAATGTGGAAGCTGTTGGTACACAAAATGCTGTCAAATGCAGAAACCAAGCAAATGGACAGAGGTTTAGTGTTTCCCTGCCCATCCCTTCCAATCTTTCTTGTTCATAATGACTTTCCTTATTACTTACAACAATTGCAGATCTAGAAAACAGCAGAAAAGTTTAACTTTAGAAATTTGACTATTCGGGGTGTGAGTAAACTTTGCCCTTGAAAAGGTCTGTCACCTTTCGTGCAAAGATTCAACTTGCAAATGATATCTATATGGAGTTAATGTGGAAGAAATGTTGGGAACATGTCACAGTCATGAGCAGTGTGCATCGTAAATAGTTATAAGTTTATTGATAAAAAGATTTGTGGGTGGTTGTTCATAAACAATCTATTGCTCTATTGGACCTCAGAAAAGACAATTAAAAAAAAGGTGTCTCTTTTTCCAGTGTTCAACACTACCTTTCACCTGTGGTGGCAGGACATTTCTCAGTGGTGACCAGGTCTTCCCCACTCAGCTGCGGGCTGTGTGCTGTGATGAAAATCACTCCTAGCAGACAGCGAGCACCCGTCATCCGGAGGGGAACCTCCTCTCTGCTCTTCACAGGTGAAAGATTCTGGCTGGGGTGAAAACCAATCCCTTGTGTGCTGCTGTCTTGCCACGGCAGCGTTTCCCCCTGTCATCCTGGCAAGTGACACGGGACATGTGAGGCCATCTCCTCCACCTGCACGGCCCCTGTCTCACCATCAAGTCCCTGCTCTGGGCTGGATCAAGAACCTGAAAATGAAGATCTGTTCCTAGCAGTAAGCCCATCAAATATAAAACCCAGTTCCTATTTGAGAGCCATTTGTGTTGTTAACAGGATACTTAGAGCCAGCAATTTTAGCTGTAGGGACATAATTACCCTTTTCCCAAACACGACCCCAGAGCACGTATTCTTCATACAGGTGGTCTCTAGGTCTTCCTCCTTTTCACAAGCAAGAAGCCTTAGCTCCAAGCCAATGTTAACCCTACTGTCTCTCCTACCTTACCTTGTATGATGTATTTTCTCTTGTTTGTGCTATTTTGACCTTCTCAGCAGAAGGTGTGGTAGCCCTTTAGTGGAGCTCTGTGGAGGTAGCCTTGGGTCCTCCTTTCTCAACTGATGAGTGTCCCGCTTGAGATATTGCCTTTTCTGTTGGCCTAAAAATAAGAATTGCGTTGCTCTGTTGCAGTCACACTCTTGGTCAGTGAACAGAGCTTCTTGAAACCAGCAGGCTATACTGTATGTTCAAGCTTCCTAGATTCCATTAACATTTTGTTAATGAAATAGTGCTTTGTCAAAGAGTCTTGAAAACTTAAAAGGGTATTTAAGCTTCTTCCATGAGTCAATACCATGTAATGTCAACATTACCACGAAGGGATAATTCAGAGATGTCACACAAAGCATGTGTTATGCCATTTGCAGTCTAACAAAACAGCTCAGCATTTATGTTGTTTAATCCATCTTCAAAAATCTTTTGTTCTGAAAAAGTTTGAGATCAATCTTGTCAGTATTTACTGACACAAAGCTGATGTAAGTCGCTGTGCTCCTATTGACTTCATCTGAGTTGTAACGATTTACCCCAGCCTCGAATTAAGCCCAAATTAGGCATATGAAGAACTTGATATCAAACTTTTAAGGAATATAGAGCTGAATGACACACATCCTTCAAATGAAAATGTGGATAGAAGTGGAATAGTAAATAGTTTGCAATGATCTGGGACAGTACAGACACAGTTTGAAGAGACTTAAAGAAATAGAACATTATCTAAAACTTTGCATTTATGGAATAATGTACTTCTCTGGCTAGAAGTAAATAGGAAATGCAGAAATAAAGTTCAGATCTGAGCTCTGGCAATGAGGTTCAGCATGGTGACTTGTAGGCTAATTTCCAAAACGTATGTGCTACCTTGTCCCGCGTTTATGTCACTGTCACAGTGAGTCTGGTCAAGGTACATGAAATCCCTCCTTCCATTCCTCTTTTCTTCCTTTTTTTAGTAATTCTGTAATCATACCTATCACGTAAGGAAGTAATTTCGTCCTACTGGACATTGCAGTAATGCTGTTTGTTTTACCTTTGTACTTTTTAATCCTTTTCCATTAAAGCTCTGTATCATTGATGTAGTTGAATGTAATGAAAAGTAGCCTCAGCTTGCTTTGAAGAAAATAGACTGCCTTGCTTCATACTTGACTTAATCCAAAATGCTTTTCTGTGATTATTTCTCAGCTGCATTAAATCTGTTTCAGTTTCAGACTTCCCAGATATATGGAGTCAATTCTGCAATATATAAAGTGATGTAAAATTCTTCAAAAATATTTCACATATTTTGGTGGTAAAGGTTTGCATTTCATTCACATTCAGGTTTTTTTCATTCAAACCAGGCATTACGAAGACCAGCAGCATTACAGACCTGCTGGAGGAGCTCAGCAGAAGAGCCAGCGCCGCACCCATGATGTGAGTGGGGGAAAATAGTCCTAATGTTTGCTGTATTACTGCTGGTGGGTCAGGTACGCTGAGGTAATTTGCAGGTTCCTTCTAAGTAAGGGATACTTTCTGGCTTAATTGCACACAACAGGAAGAAAAATAGTATGAGGCTCTTCATTTATGCTTTTATGCTGTTTTAAAACCTGGGAAACATATGGGGCATAAACCAATTGCTCTTCTTGTGAAGACCTGTGGGGGGCTTGCAGCCTCATTGCTCCAGGTGAGGTCACTGCATGAGCAACAAAACTGAGAATAAAATACGGAAAAAAGGAAATGCATTGCAAATACAGGCTTTGAAACCATCTGAAAGCAGGTTGTACAGCTTAGTGTGTGTTCTAGCAGCCTTATGGTATGAAAGGGTCTCAAAATGGTTAGCTCTTCTTCAGAGATGCCTTGTAGCAAATTAAGCTATACATGATGACAGAGTATATGTAGTACATGCGTAATTCTACAATTAAACTAAGATCTTGGAATTATCTCCCAGATCCCAATATATTTGATCAGATGTTTCAAGGAATAAGGCATTTGCAGTGCTAAGTAGGAAAATTTGAAAACCCACAAATGTTACGTAAGGAGGGGAATCAGACAGAGTTTATGATCCGTCTTGGCCTGCTGTTACAAACCGAACTTGGAGTAAGCACACTGAATCGGAAATACCGCAGTCAGCACTGCAGCAAAATGAAGCACGTGGCAATGGAGGCAATGTTAAAAATCAGTTTAAAAGAAAAACAAAGCCAGGTACTTCTAATAAAAAAAATATGATACTGGTAGTAATGTATACTTATATATGTGAAGTGCCATTCAGACAAAGACTGTCCCAAAGGCTTTACAGATTTTAATGAGACCACAGTATAAATAGAGGAGTCTGAGAAAGGAGGATAGGGGCTGGAGTGTAGGACACTGTGCATTTTAACCTACTATTTAAAAAAAGAGAAAATAAGTTCTTGAAGACATTAGATACTGAAGAACTATTACAGTTATTAGAAACGGTATACAAAGATGGGGTTTGTACCTGCAGCAGTGAATGTCTGAAGGAAGACAGAGGTGGCTAGCACCAGCTGTGTGATGGCAATGGGATCAGAGATAGACCCTGTTTATGCAGGGCAGTGGGATGAAATCCCAGATGCCACTGCCCTCTCTCAGTAGCAAATATGAGACTTCCTTGCAGATGCAGAGCTACTTACATCTTATCAAAAAGCAGGCGTTACAAAGATTTAATCTAAATTGTTTTTTAAAAAAAAGTCAAGTGCCTGATACAAAGCTACCACAGATAATCTGCAAGACTATTATACTTCTGCTTCACTTAAAAATCCACTTCTGATTTCCTTAACATCATCAATGGCATTAAACATCTGTTGATCTACTTGTACCTGAACCTGCATTTCTCCCTGTCTCAGTTCTCCATGTATAAAATGAGAACACGACTTTCTTCCATACTTTTCTGTATTTCCCATTTAATTGATAAATTCTGGGGAAAGCAGTTCGTTATTACTCTGTGTTTAGACAGTGCCCATCCTAGCACAGCCTTCATGTTATCTGGGGGCTGCCAGGTCCAACCACAGAACAAGTTTCTGAACCAAGCAGAATATTTCCTCTATGTGGCATTAAATTGGGTAATTGAAAGAAATCAGTGTTTTTACCACTCTATCATACATTAAACAACTGCTTATTCTAGTTTCCTTGTTTCAGGTGGTTTGAACAGAGGTCTGTGGTGGTCCAGCTCGTTGGAAACTTTTGTGCTCAAGCCAGGAGGATGCTATAGATGGAGCTAATCTGTGAGTAAGTTTTCTGGAGGCCATTATGTCTCCTACAGTTTTGGGTTTTTTCTAAAGGAGACATTGCTCTGTATGTGTCTGTGTGTGAGGGAGAGAGAGAAAGAGCATTGCCTAGAGGGTTTCAGTTATCACACTGTCTAAATATCCCTTATTTTTAGTTGGAGTCTTCTGAATATGAGATCCCACTACAGGTAGGTGAAGTGACCTCTTCGGTTTTGAATCTGCTCTTCTCTGGCAGATGCAAGGCTGCAGCTTTGAACAGGAACCCCCTCCTGCTCCATGCAAAGCTCTTTGAATTGCCCCTGATATGCTTCTAAGGCTCCCTGGTTGTGTGCGAGGCACTTTGAAGATGAATGCCCCAGCATAAGGAAAACATGAAACAAAACTTACTCCCTTATGTCAGAGTGTGCGGCAGATTTCTCAAAGATCTTCAGTACAATGGTTGCTCTTTGGTGGGTGAGAGGAAATAGGCTGGTTCCCCAGCTTGTAAAAGCAGAACAAAATTGCACAGGGCTGTCCATTGGGTGGTAGAGCAGGCAAAAGAAAGGCAGTTGGGGGTCTCCACAATATTTAAGTCTGGCAAAACTTATTTCAGGTTGACTTCTTTGGATCTCACTTGATGAAGACAAATTTATTATTATTAAATTTTCTTCCCTGTGAAGTTTGCTATATTTTCAAGTTGACAGATACGCCATGTCCTCGTGAGTGGAATATTTTTCTCTGTCTCCATGAAAATCATCACAGCCCAGCTCCTGAGGCTATATGTAACCATCATAATTTTCTGGTGCATTTTGGATGTGACCTAGAGCCCTGGGAGCTGAAAGGCCCATGGGTCTTTGGGAGAGTGGTAAAACGGTAGACAGTTTTCTCTTATCTGTGCAATTCTGAATATTTCTGTGACAACTGGCATGCAACTCTTTGTTAATGTGTTTTTGAAACATGATGGATCAGTTCTTCTGGCCCAGGTGAGTGGTCATGTATGATCCAGAGGTTTTCATTACCATCAGACAAATGAACCCATTTCCTTGAGAAGTTAATGGCCTTGTAATGTAAAAAATTGAACTGATGTCCCAGGATAGACTAGGTGTAGAAACAGAAGGGAAGAGAAAAATTAGAAGAGATTAAAAAAAAAAAAAAAACAAACCAAAAAACAAAGAAAGAGAAATTGGTTAATAGAGATTGGTGATATTCTTCTCACCTCTTTTGGATGACTACTACAATGCAAAAGTGTAAAGTAAATGGAGAAAAGCAGAACCCTCTGGGCCACAATTCTTTTCCATATATGATAGATCTTTCTTCCTTCCAATCAATTAATTGCATCCTAAAAACATCTATTTCTCACCATTGACTTTAAAGAGATTTTAGATGACTAGCTCAGATATAGCTGTCTACACAGTAAGTGATTAAAGTTGGGTTAGATGAGCTGGCAGACTACATGGATTTTTTTTCTTCCTTCATGCAAACCCTAAATCAAAGCCATCTCATCAGAGCATTATAAAATACAGCCTTCAGAGGGATAGTCTTCTACTTCCGTATTCTGGCATCTGAAGGGAGGAGGGAGACTCCCATCAATTTAGAGAGAGGTAAAGATTTCATCTCCCCCCAGAAATCATGACCATAATGTGAAATTCAGACATTTATGAGATTTGCTTAGCCAAAGCATAGCCGAGCATGTGAAGGTTTCTGTTTGTCTTTATAGTATTATAACAAAAGCAGAATAAAAGACTATTTTTAGGGTTTTTTTTTTTCTTCTTTTTCCCTCCCTCTTTTTATTATGCTACCGGCCCAACATGTACCTGGGAGGGCAGATACAGCCTGTGTGACATTATAAACTGAACTCTTTACCCGCCCTCTCCCTGTGACTGCAAAATAGGGATAAACTGCAGGTGGTTATTAATGGGAAACCTCCCGAAGAAGCATTTACCAATCCACCGGAGAGGAATTCTCATAAAAAAAACCCCATGCAAGTTGTGCCTGGTTTATGCTTGAATTTTAAAAACAGGTAAAGTTGTAAGTGTTTTAAGCATGACCTACAAGTTTCTGGCAATTGGTGAATATTTCCCTTGGGTTTCAAAATTTGGCAAACCTGATACATTTTATGTGTGTGTGTGTATATATATACATATATGTATAAAGTCAATATGAATTTCAAGGACAGGAGAGAGTGAAGCAAAGGATGACTTATTTTAGAGTTAAATCAGAAAGAGACTCAATGAGACACAGTGCATGTATTTGTTTCCTCTAATCTAATTGTTAATTTCTTGACAATAAAGGGTAAAGTATCAAATTATTGTTTGAACGTACAAATAAAGCGAGTGTCCCCTTTCCTATGTGTAAGTAATGCTCTTCTGCCAAATGATAGGCATGACTGTATTTTTTCCTAATTGAATCTGCATATCTTTTCCTCTGATAGTCCACTGCCGAATATTGATGGTTGCAGTAATTGGCTCTTTATTGGTATATTGTGTTTTCTCTGCAATTTTTCAACTTTCTGCAGTAAATCCTTTTCAAGTTTTACTTCTTTTGTGGTCTGGTACTTACAAAAGTTGCTAATTCTGATGGAGCTGTAGGACTGTGAATAAGACTCAGTGTTTTGATTTGTTGTGCAAGTCATGTATTGGTAGCTGGTACTTCTCCTTTGATCTTTTCTAGTAGAAATGCCTCAGTTGTTACTGGCTATATTTAGCAAGTGAACTCGTCTTTCTCCTCTATCTGTTTTCTTCTATTTGTCCCTAGCTTCAAGGGTTGATGGCACTCGATGGTGGATAAATGCAAGAAAATCTAATAATACCTTTCTAATATACCCATTTATCTGGTACCATATTTTATTTTAACGCTTAATGCAACTTTATAATCATAGGTCCCTTGCTATAATTGGATTTAGAATTATATTTGTGCCATTTAATTACATCTATAGCATCTCTATAAGCTTATTCAGAGTAATTAGTAATCTTATAATTTTTAGCGGAATCATATTTTATATCCACTGTACTCATTTTTCTCTTCAAATTCTTCAACACATTTGCACCAATTTTGTTTTTTACACTGGAATTTCTGGCATAAATAATCATTAAGATTTTTTTTCCCACTGTGAATGTGAACAGAGTCTAATCCAGCTTTCATTGAAGTCAATGGTAGTCTTTTCATTTACTTCAGTGGAAACTGGATCAAGCTAATAGGTTGCAAATTGCATTCAAGGGAAAGTCACATCTTATCATGGAAATCGTTGTATAGCAAAGCACAGTGTATTGATGGAAGACACAAAATAGCTAGTTGTTTCCAGATTTTCTTGCCAGATAATGTATAGATTCTCTTTTCCATCTTTATTCATTTTCAGCTCATAAGTTATGGCGTTGCAACAGTTTTTAAAATATTAATTTTAACCTGATCTTTCTGACAAATTAAAAAACCCTTCCAGTTAAAGATTTTTATAAAAGGGTCTAGAACTTTGCTTTCCAGGCACCAAGTTAGCTACCTATTAATGTAAATTAGGATAGCTTGAAATTGGGCATTTTTTCCAGTTTTTAAAAAAATATTTTTTCTTCATTTTTAATTAAAAAACAAATATTTGATATTTTTTTTTACCAGCTCTCTGTTGTGTCACTTCAGAGCTGTGTCAGTTCGTTAATATAATTGGTCCTCTTGCTGCTGAATATGAAAACCTGTAAGCACTTCCATCTAAAAGTGTAATTCTAGCAAATTACATTCCCAAGTAGGCACAAATTTATGATGTTCACTTTTTCCAACATTTTAATTTTGCAGCTGTGGGGTGCTAACTATATGTGCCAAATCAGATTTTTTTTTTTTTAAACTATTGCAACTTGCTTGTTAAGGAGTTATTTTTCTCTTCTGCACTGCTCCCACTCTGTTGATTAGAGGTTTGTTGCTTTGGTAATGCATCTCTCTCCTTCAGGCAGTTAATGATTACAGACAACTCTCTAACCTATAATTTTGGGGGAAGGTTATTGAGAAGGTGATATGGCAATGACTGTCATTGTTTCCGTGGCTTAGAAATGCCCTTAGTCTTTGCTGGCCAGGTATTAGGTCCTGGGGTTTAGAGCAAAAGTGGTGTTGGTGTCCAGGATTAAAGACACTTTCCTGTGTTATTTGTTGCCAAATAACACCAGTTCATAAGCTTAGAAAGAACGTTGTGGAAGATGGTAAACTGCTATTTAATTCTTAATAAAATGTCAATGCAAATGGTACCTAATTCCATCCCAGGCAGAAAGCTTGAGGATGGAGCCCCTTGGACCTCCAAAGAGAGATGCTCAGCTGGTGGAGGGGTGGCCTATAATTCCTGGAATGATTTTAGAGCCTTGGGAGCCTTTGCGAGCTGGAGCATCTTCGGTTTCAGATGGCAGGATAACAATCATTTGTTTGTCCAGCCTTTTGATTGAAAATAGATCAATTGAACAACTTGTATTGGAGATTTTATTGTTCTTCCAGCATGGAGAAGAGTTGTTTATGAGCCTTAAATGGAAAAAACCTTAGCTTTAGTAATTTCATTACTAATAATTTGAACTGAGCAGCATGAGCACTCATGCACCTGAAATTCAAGTCCTAAATACTGCAGTTATTTGCATATTGTATGTAGGTGCCTTGCCATGGGAGCCGTGTTCCCACATCACGGGGACACTCCTCATTTGGATTTTTCCAGTGGATGCATATGAGCAATTTGTACTGAAATTTTGTCAAAAAATGACTAGTGTTTTGCCACTTTAAAACCATGGAAACATCACAATGTTCTTTTAGAAATGACTCCATGAATTAATTGCAAATTACTTATTAATGAAACAAATATTCAGCTGTCACTTGAACTAAACTACACGATATGCTTAATGATTATTTTTTGAGAAAACACTTTTGTGTTTGTTTGATCTGCCTAGTGTTAACAGTGGTAGAAAAAGAGGAAAGCATTCGGTGTCGGAATGGAAACTTGAAACTGGCAAAAAGGAGAGGAAAAACATCAGCCAATAACTGCAAAATAGGTGAAAAGCCCAAAGAAATAGCAGATCCCTAACAATTACATTGGAAAGCTGCTCCCCCAGACAGCCCTAGTTAGGTAATAAGGGTAAAATATGGTGACACGGGCAGGGAAATGTCGCAGCAAAGGTTTTCACAGTAATATTAATTTAGCCGCATTCCATGTCCGTAAAATGAGCATGAAGGAATTCACCTCACACGGGGTGGGTAAATGTTTGCAAACTGCAGAGGGACTCTCAAGTGAATGCAAAATATCATCTGTAGTTCTGCAAACTATAATACAAATAAATGCTGTTAATTAGGGAATGTGCATTCCTCATGGCTCTGACATTATTCTGGGACACCACCACCAAGCTTCACTGCCCAGACCTTCTGTGTCCCACTTGAACCAGCTGAGCAGTGGTGAGCCCAATGGGACCTTCATGGGTGACCGTGGTGCACTTGGGGGGAATTTTTCCACAGGCAGCTTGCTGAAGCCGTGCATTTTTTCCATGCGCTTTCCATTGCAAGGGGCAGATCTAAATAGGTAATAAAGCCTTTACGCTCTTTGCTGTGCTACTGATGCTGTTTACAAGAGCAGGAACATGGGGCAGTACATGAGCGAGGCAGGTCCACCTGCATTCTGAACACATCTCAGGTGTCCTTCTGCTGGTGCTGCTAAATTATTTACCGCTCAGCAAGCGTGTGCCTGTGTGAGATATTTAAAGGAGGGAATCTGAGGTGAAACCCCATCCGTTTACCCAGAGCTGACACTGGAATATTCATTATCACATTAAATCTAACCACAGTGAAAATGAAGGCTTCCGCTGATTATGTGCTTGCATAAAAGACTTCTTTGGTGGTAAGCCTCTGTGCCAGAGATCTGAATAGAAAATCTAGAAAGTGGAAACCGTTCTCTTTATGGTAAATTTGCCTTCTTGGAACTTATGAGACTTGGCAGGTTTAAATTATATTTTAAACCTGTGGTGGATTATGTGATTTTTCTAAGTGACCACAAGCAATGCTAGATGAGCACATATCACACATGCCCAATCCCAGCCACAGGCATGAGTCAGGATTTCTGATACAAAGAAAAAAATAAAATGCAGATTTGATATCCAGAGAACAGTACATATTTATTTCAGTATAATGTTAGTTTTGCAGGGTTGGTACAGAAGTCTCCTCTTCTGGAGTGCTGGGGCAAATAGCCCTGCCTGCCCACACCTGCCTTTCCTTCTCCCTCTCCATCCTGAGTTTGTGCTGGAGCAGAGTGAGCAGTACAGCTTGGAGAGGGGTTTGAGGAACCCTTTGGAGCTATGATTGCAGAAAAGTTCAGTAAAATGCATGGGATTGGCCCAAGAAGAGACATGAGGTATTTCCTCCTTCTCTTCATCCATCCCTTGCTCCCTCCCTGTCTTTCCCCTCCACCTGGGATCCCGTTGAATTTAAAGATTGAATTAAAACAACTTCTCTGGAGGAGAAGAGAAAATAACAGAAATGATGAGATGAAACACTGAAAGGCCACCTCTTGAGCAGGTTGTCCCCCTGGGAAGCAGGAGAGCTGTTTGCTCTAGTCCATTTAGGTCTGTAAATGAGCTTCAAAGCAAAATGGCATAGCAAGGGCTGGGTTTGGTGGAGGTGGGCAGCTACAGAGATGGGACAATAAAATCTGTTTCTGTTAATGCTAAGAATGGTGATTCACTCACAATTAGTGATTTATTGAAATACGTAACTGGTTGCATTGGCACAAAGATTTTAAAAAAACACAACAAACCAACATAAAATCAAGTTTGTCCATCCCATAATACTTACAGCAGACTTTCTGCTTTGGCAAATGACATGTAAGGAGCAACATGACCAGAAGCCAGGCTTGCCTAGTCAAAAATGGCAATTGATAAACCTTGGTTTAGAGTGTGGTTGCAATTTAACTATCATCTTCCAGAAAACTATGAGCTTTTTTTTTCTCAGAATGCTGGAGATATTTTATGGCATGTTCTTCTTGTTATGCCTCCTGTTTTCATCTTTAGTTGTAAACGTACTTAGTGAGCGAGAATAAAACATAAACGTACAGTAGATACAAAAGTGCCAAGCACCTTCAGCTTTCACTGATGTTTGCAGAGAGCATAGACAGAAACAAAACGATCTGTAACTATACATGAGAGGCAAAAAACCAATCTCGGTTTAATCAACATTTAAACGAGGAATTACAAGTCCCACAAATCCCCTTTTATATTGCACTTAAAACCCCCTTACCTGCCCTTTAGTTTTCGTGGTTTTCCTTATCTTCAGTGTCACTTAATCACATTTCAACAGGATTTTCTTCCTCACTGCCCATCTGCTCTTCCTTTCTAGTGCCATGTTAATGCCAGAACACCATCCCAATAGTTTCCTTTTACCACACTTTGATGTCAGGCACTCGGAGATTTGGATTTTTTTCATTCAGGTTCAAACAGAAAAGAAAAATACCTGGTTTGTGGGAGTGACAGATACTATTTTCAAATGTAAATGTCTGGAGCTAGAGCAGGGGAATAACGGGAGGCAAACACAGCTCTTGCTTGACTCCTGTTGATGTTTTGTGTTTGTCCTGGGGGAGCAGCACCGCTGGGACCCAATGGCTGTGATCTGCCCCGCTGCTGGCAAATTTGATATAAATCCATTCTAATTCATCATGTAACTATGAGTTAGTCCTTCGATCACTGATCGGAAGAGGTCTGTGAGTATAGCTGGGGATATTATCCTCTCTCACACATCACTGTCTTTTCTGGGCATTAAGCTCTCATGATAATTCATAAGAAAATGTATTTTTAAAAGACAGTAAATGTCTGCAGTGGCCAATATTTGAACCTCTGTTTTGAATTATTTTTTAATTAAACATAAAGGGTTTTTTTAATAAAAAAGCGTTCCAAAGTGCAGTTAATCCAAATTCTGAGGATTTTGTGTCAGCAGAAGTCAGTCTTACTGTTTTCAACTAATATTTGCATCATATCTCACAAAGCCAAGCATGGAGCTGCCTTGTTACAGGAGTCCAGAAAGTCCTCTGCATCACAGTGGCGAGAGTCACAAGCTCAGAAGATGCTCATTCATGGTCGGTGCTGTAATGGCAAAACACATCAGAAATTGGATCTGCTAAAACAGCACTGGACGCTCCCCCCCAGCAGGGCTCTGCCCTTCCCCTTCTGGAGGATGACTCTTGACTTTCTTCAGTGTGGTGTTGCCTGAGCTGGTTTCGGTGGGAGTGAACCAAAAGGAGATGGGTACTACCAGAGTACAGGAAGAGAGTGTGCACAGTGGGTAAGCGGAGGACAGGGCAGAAGGATGCCTGGGACAGACTCTTTAAGGACAAGTTTGGAAATAAATGGATGCTTGGAGGAAAGATTAAAGAGGTCTTCTTCAAGACACAGATGTGACAGCAAGAGGGAGGACATGAGGGAAGGCTGGGAAGAAGGTAGAAGAGGGTGGAAGAAGCCGAAGCAGAGGCTGCTGACAAGGCTGACAGCTTGAACAATGAGAGGAAAGGGCTTGTTTGACTTTGATTTGGTCAATGAATATCTGACGAAGGAAGAAATGCATGAGCTGATTGTCTGCAGGAGAAGAGGCTTTAGGATGAGGCATGGGGCAGATGTCTGAAGCAGGTGAGAAGCCACCACAAGGTTGTTCGTGGGACTAACAGAGATGAAGGAGTTAGCAAAGGAGGGATGACTGTAGCAGTAGAAACAGGATTTAGCAAGAAAATGGAATATGAAGAGTAGTATAAGCTATATTGAAAGCATTATTATTGTTATTGTTATTATTATTATTATTAACTAAAAACTGTCTTGTTTTGAATCGTAAATAGCTTCTGTCAGAAAAATAGAAAACAAGTTTTAAATGTTGGCTTTTACTTCTACTTTGTTTATTAGAGCAAAGACGGTTAGTTCTGTTTTATTAATATCTTGTAAGTAAACAGAGTGAGAACATTCAGTGTGATAGAGATGGTTAACCATTGAAACTGGGTTCCCCACTGAGCACATAAAAAGGAAGAAAAGGATGGCAATTAATACATTACTATAATGGAAACACTACTAATAGGTAGTAATAATGGTTCTCTATTATTTATAGTTAACTTCAGAAGAGAGAGAGTTAATTTTTGGCCCAAAGTGGTAGACACAAGCATTGAAGGAGGGAAAAACCTTTTAACTGAGTAGAAATTTTGGTCGTGAGCTGTAAAAGGGAGTTGAGCTGGATATTGAAAAAATTCAAAAAGATAAAAATGATTTCAGTTTGGTAGTTCTTCACTGGTTCTGCAGTTTGGCAGCTGTCAACATCTCAAAATATCATCTCACCCAAACTGTTGAAAGAAAGAAACCCTTTGATTTTTCCCTTGAGACTCCCAAGCTGAAAATGGACTCTTTGTAGTCTCAGACTCATTTCAGACAGGTTTTTTTTTTGAAAAAACATTCTTGCTGGCAGAAACAACTAATTCATAAATAGAGTCTCTGTTAATTAAATAAGTTTTATCATTTTAACTTGCCTTTTAAAATGAAAAAGAAAGAAAATCTCCAACATTTTCTTCTTTATTATGAATCTTAAGGGACTGAGCAGCACATTTCTTGCATCATTAATAATGCAAATAAGTTTTTGTTTGGGTTTCACTTAACTTTATAGTTAAAAGTAAATATTTAATGTACAGATCTGGGAAATCAGCTCATATATAGCAGAAAATTTACTTTATAGTTATTGAAAGTTAATGTAAGAAAGATGGGAAGTACTGTGGTTTCTGTTTATTTAACCTTTCTTGCTCTTGCTTTTCTTTCAGTAGAACTCTGTAACTTGTCATTAAACACTGTTATATTCCTACAGTATCTGTTTTTACTATCTTTACAGTAGCCACAGTGTTCAGCATTTAATACCATTTTAAAGTAAAGGTTAAACATATATAGCATACTTAGGGCTATATGGATTATATTTTTGGTCCTGATTATTGGCAGGAAAACCAGCTGATTATTTACAATAATATCTAAAAATGTGTTGACCTTGCAGCAGTTTTTCTTAGTTTGCTTAATGAAGCAATAGCCAGATAGCCAAAATAAGATTAAACTTCACTCGAGGCCTCTATATGGTGCACAGTAATGCCTCGTGAGGGTGAGGGTGAAATACAGTGACTTGTTTACTTGTTAGCACAGGGATAGTCTGCAGTTAGTGTATATAGCCTATAGTAGGTTTTTCTGCCCTGTGTTTTTACACATTGTTCCTGAGTATATTGTACCTCTCTCCATATGAAATGTCTGTAGGAATCATACTATTGCAGGCAAATTACAGACGTTTCACCACGACATCTGTGCTTTTTGTAGTGACTCTTTTTTTGGGTGTGTGGTGCATAACAAAAAATAAGAAGTATCCTGTTATTTTGTGCATGAAATCTGATAGTGAAAAAGACACCAGAGAGAATTCTTCAGTGATAAAAATTTAAATAGATCCATTTATCAATATGACAGAGATTTGACCTGAAAGTTAAAGTGTTTGAAAGTTAAGTGGGGTTGTGTAAAGAAAGTTGAAGCTGTGCTGCAGATAGACCATAGGTTTTGTAAGTTATTAAATCAAAATAAAAGGTATTGACAAAACAATAAATTGCCTGTATCACCCCATCTAATAGCTTCTGGGAGTACTAAATACATTCTCCACACTAAAGATGTGTGAAGCTTTTCCCTTTCTCATACTTTTGTTCCTCTACTCGAAAACATTCACACCGTGGTTGATTTTGTAACAGACTTGGCACCAAATTGCGCCTGCAAATGCTTTGCCAGAGAACTTGCTCGGAGCGGCGTCGGGGGGAGCAGGAGTAGTGGCATTGCTCTGCTATCAACAGGAGTATTGAACTTTGCAGGTGGGGTCTGAATCACTCTCTTGGGGATTAAAAAAAAATAATAATAATGGCACTAATATCTTTACAGGGAGAAGGGAGAGCACACTGCGGTGCTCTTTGCTCTCCCTGGGAGTCCTCAGCACCATTTCTGTGCTGGAAATCTGTGAGATTTGGAGGGGGAGCAACATCTGGCAGCAGCTGCTCTTCGGGGCGCGCTCCCCTCGAGCAGGGATGCTTTGGGGAGTGCGGAGCCATGAGGCCGTTCATGCCGCCTGCATAACGATGCACCTCGTCGGAGAGGGGCTGAGTTTGCTCAAGGGGGGGAAGACAAATGGCTGCGGGACCCACCGGGGACGGGGAGGCTGGGGAGCAGGTGGAGGGCAGCTCTTCACCCCCAGATTCATTAGCTGGGACCTGCTTTTTCCTCTGGCTCCTCCGCCTCCATGGGGTTGGAGGGGCATACCCCCTACCTACAGCTTCCCCACCGAGGAGAGAATGAGGCTGGCTCTCTTTGGCTTGAAAACTACACAGATTTGAGACTATTTCCCCTCCTGCAGGTTTTTCCATGGAGAGGAGCATAGAAGACATTACTATTTATAGTGCACAGTACGTGTACACAGCGTGACATCCTCCGCCTTTTCAAGCAAACATCCTACCAGTTTGGAGGGGGGAGGCTTTCCATCTCGGTGTCCCCGAGATGCCCTGTCCCCTCTCCTGGGGTGGTGGGAAATCGCACAGGGTAGCACCCATCTCCCCTTGTCTATAGATTTCTTTTACTTATTTTTAGATGAAGATACTTGCCCCCCTGCCGTGGAGCTGATCATGAGGTTCAAAGTCAAAGCAAGTTTTCAGCACAAAGAACGTGAGTTCTAAGGGGAGGGAGAGGAATTGAAAGCATGGAAGGTACAAGGGGGTCACAGAGCATCTGCAGAGTATTATTTGGGGACGGACCACTTGTGTGTGTGGGGAGAAATGAATATGGAAAAGCGGATTGGTTTAACTAAGGATTTTTGGGAGTTTTCAAGGGGATGAGGGTCAGCAGTGGGACTTGGGTTTCCTCGCTGCCCACTCCCTGCCAGACCGCTGGGTCGCATGGCATTTCTTTGCATTCCTGTATGGGTTTGGGAAATCAGAACATCTTCATCGTAGCTCGATTCTCGATGTGGAAAAGATAGCTGACAATAGCAATAAAAATAACAGTAAGCAGTTGGAAAGGCCCAGCTCAAATCGTGCTCTGTCAACAGCTTTGCAATCTGTATAAATATGAGCAGAAAGACAAACAACTCTGATTTCTCTTTAAGAATGTGAGTATCCATTGTCGTAGATTTAAATTAGGATGTTTTCCTTGTACTGTATGTAAATTCCTTCTTGGCAAATAACCCATGTCCACTAATGTATGTGTATTTTGGGTCTGTATAGTTTTGGTCTCTGCGAAATACAATGAAATTTGATAGCACACAGAAATACTTGCATGGAATGTCAAATTTTTTGTATGTGCTTCTCACATATCCATAAAAGAGTTTACACATTTCTAATTACTCATTCAAAAAGAGACTTTACAGCACTTTTAAAAGAGAGCCAATTTTTTCCCTACTGTGTTCTGTTTTTACAGCTTGTGGAAAGCTTATTTAACGAAAGTTTAAGTAATCAGCGAAAGTCATTTCTGAGAAAAGACTGACAGATATGAAGCCTCTTTTCACACTTCATAAGAGGTGGAGATAGTAGCCATAAAATTTACAGCTGAATAGTACTCTGTTTAGCTTAAGTTATAGAATTATTAGTGTTTCAGGCATGTGATAGATTTTAGGGAGGTTAAATATTTTAAGTGATTATATATGCTATGTGTAGCCGAGCTCAAAGTGTGCAATACTCATGAGAACCTATCCTTCCAAACCCAGCAACCTGCACTCTCCCATGGGGCTGACATTGCGCTAAAAATACATGTTTGCGGCTTACGTAGCTGTGTCATATATTAATAAAATACTAGCAATATGTTCCCTTCACACAGGCTCACCTCTGGCTATGGAAGTATGAATTCCTGGGCTATGGAAATGAACAGACAGGGCATGTTGGGTGAGAGAGGAGTCGGTAGGGAGGTCAGCACCATCAGCATCTCTGTCCCAGCTCCTGGAGAGCAGGGACACGTGAATTTTGCTGTATGAGAGACCTGGCTGTAGAGAGGTTGAGAATAAGTGAGTTCTTCTGCAAGTCAGGACCAATTATGTGTTATAAAGAGCTGAATAAAAGAGGAAGAACTTGGCTGTACTATGAGACTAAACAGTTCATGAGAAATCTCATATAAATGGGCATGCCTTTTAGAGATAGCAATAGGCATTTGAGTGTGAATCTTTCTAAATATTGTGAGATGCCCAGATGTTATGGTAATGGGTAACACATACAAATACTTATGGCAACATATAAATAAGCAAACAAAAGCAATTACTAAAGGCATTTAAATGTTACGCTCTCTGTGTCATCCTTTCAACCCATTTTCTTTGGCAGTGCTATTGATGTAAGTGCTTACCCAGGAACAAACAGCAGAAAAGCTTTCATAGTTCTTTAAAATAGCATAAATTGTGTGAGCTGGAGTTTAGTCCCACTGCAGTTACTTTAAGGTTTGCCATTGATTTCGATAGAACAAGAACCAAATCAGGGAGACCTTGTTCCTCCTCATTGTGGCAGCCGCGGTATAACATGAACACAACGCAGTGGCTTACCATACAACTTACATCAGTATGCAGTTTAAATATGTGTAGTGTAGTGTAGCGTTATGTTTATATTTTTTTTAATTCACTTTTATGTGAGCTTAATACAGCCAGCCTCATAAAGCTCACTCTTGCACCAGATTAAAGCGGTGTCTTTGTAGCATTTACTGGTTGTTCATAAATCACGGTGGCACTTTGTTACTGTCCACAAGCTGGTTTTCGTGCTAAAGGTTTCAATCATTAAGATGCACCGTATTATCTCAGGCATAGTTTTAGTCCTGGAAAAATTATGCTGAGGTGCTTTTGTACGTCTGGCGTTTGTGGAAAATGTGTGTGTGCAGCGCGCCATTTGAAAGCTGATACGCACGGTACCATTAGCTGCTGTATTAACCAGCGCTTTAACTAAATTTACAGAAAATTCTCCCATGTATTTCTGCAATGCAGGAAAAGTACTGATCATACCAGTTTGCAAGTTCCCAATGTTTTCCTCTGACATCTATTTCAACTCAATTTAAGGTTTTCTGGGCGTCAAACACTTAGATTTCAGGTACGAATCTCAGTTACAGGAAAAGTGCCTTGATTTGCCAGACCCTACAGGTTTTCAGCTTTGGTTGTTAATACCAACAATTCCTAAATCCTATTCAGTTGACTCTGAAAACTGTATTCGGGAGGCATTCAGTGATCCTGCATTCAAATGGTTAATTTGCACTATGTTCTGTTAAAGAAAAGGAAAACTGTCACCCTGTCATTTTAGAGTCTGACACTAAGCTTGTCAAAAGAGACAGCTGTTAAACTGAATTACTGTTGACATGCAGAGAAACGGCCCTTGCCAGATGTAAAGGACATCTGCGGCAATGAAGTGGTACAGGGTGGCTTTTAAAATGTGGTCATACTGGTATTTGAATAGAGCGTCTATGGCATTAAAACGTGGCCTTGACTCAGACAGTTTAAGGCAGCGAACCAGAGCCAATGAGAAGCACAAAGAAGTGCTGATCTGTTGCTGTATCCATAACTTATGCATGAATATGAAAACAGTGCAGTGTCAAAGCTATTAAGCTCTTATCTTGTATCCAGGAGGATGTGGGTTTAAAACACAGTAGGAAATATTTTGTATTTCTGGGTCCTTGAATGTGCGGGTAGGTGAGGTGTAAATTCATAAGGTGGATTATGCAGGGAATGAATAGAAATAAGTCTTCTTGTCTTCAGCGAACAACTGCTCAGACAAGAATTGCAAAGGGCATTAAGCTTAGGAAGTGAGGGCTGGATGTGCCTCGCCGGTGTTTCCGATAAGGCTGCCGGCGTGCGGAGCGCGTGGGTGGGTGCTGGGGAGGCTCCCCTTCGGAGAGGGGAGCAAATAAAAGTGGAAACAGCTTCACGGAGAGGTCTGTTAAATTTTGTCCGTGAATCTTAATGTGATTTACATTAAAAAGTGGGGATATCAAATTCATTTTGTGAAAAAATGTAGATATTATGAATATTTTATAATGTAGCAATGGAACAAACAGTAGGGAATTCTGCACATTATATAAGTGTGCAAGTCTTTGATTTCCATGTTTTTAGGGTAGAAATAAAGCTGTTTTGGAAAAAATTGTATCAGTTAAGCAATTTTGCTAAATGTATGAAAAATGAAATGTTATGAGATGAAGCATGTATTCATTACGAAATGAAATTGATGTTTGAAGCTAAAAAAAATATTCAGGCCAAACATCATTTTGAATATGTTAGCAGATCATATCTTGATGATTTATTTGTATGTTTAGTGGTGGCGGAAACCAAAGAGTTTGCCATCTGTGGGGAAGAAGGCAAATCTTATTTCTAAACCATATAGGCTAAGCTGCTCCTTTCTACAGGAGGGCAACAGCAACAAGAACTTGCTCTAGGCAGCAAAAATGCTGGAAGGGACAAGTGTGAGAGATGTTTTCTTCTTTGTAAGAGGAAAGTTTGCTTTACAAGCACCTGAGTTTCTCTATGCAGAAAAACTGATGTTGGCCAAGGTGGACCTGTTCCCCCTACGCTTCCTCCAAGGGCAATGGAAAGCCCAGGGCTCGTCTAGGGTTTGAGATGATGTGCCTTGCATTGCTCTGAGAGCATCCCTTTGCCACGGAGAGCATTTAGCATCCTGTGCTGTCCAAGCTGCATTGCTACTGTTGCGCACTACCACTATGCCAAGAGGTGGAGGTGATCCCGTGGTCCAGCTGACGGCTTCCAGATTGCTGAAGAGATGTGTGGTAGCACGTAATTTATGGCAGTGACTCTATGCAGCGTGGAGGGTCGCTGGGTAGTGCTGCTGCCAAATCTGACCAAAGGGCCACCTGCACATGTAACCAGCGGTGCTCCCACCGGTCCATATGGCCGTGGTTGGCTGGGTCACAGCAGGAGACAGCTTTACAAGCACAAATATACGTGATCTAACACAGCCCATCCTGAAACCCCATTTATCAACAGCTGCTGGAGGTCTGCCATGTACAAGGGAGGCAGTAAGTAGTGTCAGCGTTTAACCACCGTGGCATGGGCAGCGAGCAGAGAGTAGCAGTTGTGTTCGGGTGGTCTCCAGGAGTCAATGACTCGAGCTTTGTCCCAGTCTCTGCTGGGATGCTTTCGACAGGAGCAGTGAGGACAACTGTGCTCGCCTGGGGTCAGAGCACATGGGTACGTTTTAGTGTTCATGATGTTGGAAGACTTGGTTCTGCAAGAATAACTTTTATATGGGGACAATGTAGCTGCTTAACAACAGCTCCTTTCTCACCCTGTGGGGTTTGGTAAGATCTCAGGGACAAATACAGGAAAGGAAATGTAAATAAAAATATTTAATTTAAAAAGTTTTGAATGTATTTTATCTTGTGGATGACAAGAGAGCAGGCAGCTGCCTAGCAGAACCACCACCATCTCATGCGTGTGCTCTGGGGACCGCTGGAAGCCACTGGAGCTTCCAGCTGGTGGGGTAAGGGCAAAATAGACCTAGGAGGAAATTACTTTACGGTGATTTTCTGCCTTCCCGCTCGGCTGCCATGTGTGCCACTGTCTGTGCTGGCCCAGCAACATCAGTACTGAAGCGTCTGCAAAGGCAGCGGTGGTTCAAAACCATCCCTGTGTCTGTGCTGGGATGGGGCTTGGGTGGTCGTCTTCACCCTGCCAATCTGACAGGAGTTATCTGGGCAAAACATCAAATACCTCTTCAGAAGGGTGTTGTATGCTGCAATAAACAAGGCTGAAATCTCAATATCTGCTCTTCACAGATTAGGTAGAGCTGCAGTTCAGTGTCGCCGGTTTTACCCAGTGCAGACTCACCTATTTACATAAGTTTAACTATGCTGTAATTATTAACTTTTTACAAACAAGCACAAGGTGGAACATTTAAATAAACAGGAACAAGCTTATTATTAGATGACAGGTTTTTCTGTGGTAGCTCTTATAATATCATCATTAGTTTATTAAAGCTTACCATGAAAAATCTCTTTCTCCTAATCTAAGCTCTTTCATACAGCTTCCCATTTTGATTGACACCAAAATAAAATAACTAACCTATAAATTATCATGTATGATTTAAATGGTGTATAAATGCATTATTTGTAAGGCATTGCAAGGATCATCAGTGTGCTACATACACAATTTTAAGAAAATAAAAAATATTTTACCAAGATAATAATAAGGCAGAATGCAGCTCTTTCTGTGAATATTCTCACCGCATGCCTATATTAATTGTAATAATCAAACAAACCTGGAAAAAAAGCTCTATGTCAACAGCCATTTGAACTTCATCAAGTAATCAGTCCCAGGTCAAAAATTAAAATCTATGCAATTCTTCTAAGAAATGCAGCCCAACTTTGTGAGATGTCAAAAGCAAATTTCTGCCATTGAAGTCACCCTAAAATTCATGTTTGTAAATATGTTCCTACTCACCTGTTTGTTGATGCTGGAAAGGCATCTTTCTCGTTTTATTCAAGCCACGAAATGAAACTTTCTGAGTTTCACGTGTTGACTGGGAGAAGCTCTCTGCCTGCTGTGTACTGACACGGCGAGCAGGGCTGAATTACTCCAGCTGAAGATCTACCCCCAAGCTTTAGTTTCCCATTTCAGTATTGCAGAGAGCATGGGAACTAGGTCATTGAGAAACAGAAAATAATGCACAATGGCTTGTTATAATCCATCCATTTGTTTGGGAAACCAGTGATCTCCAGGGAGGGAAAGAACTCCGTGCTACATTTTAAATACTGTATTTCAAATTGGGGTTTCTAATTCAGCTTTTACGTAGCCTGATAACTGTTCATTACCGTAAGAAGGATCTCACCCAGATGGAAGTTATTCTATCCAAGGTCATCAGTGCCATGGGCTCAGAGTTTGCTCGGAAAGGCCACCTTATAGCACTAGTGCTTGGTGAGTACCATGAGCGTGCTTCAATTTGACTGTGCAAGTCCCATAGTGGAAGATGTGGCTCTTGCCCCTAGAGTGCAAAATGAGTTAATAGCACATTTTGGGCTAGGTCTGAGTACATATTATAAATGATTAATTTATTTCTTGAATTTAGCATTTCTCCCTGCTTAGAATGTGATTTCTATGAATATTTTCCTGCATAAAGGTATTCTTTTTTTCTCTGTGGTATGAATGGAAGAAATATGTATTTGCAAACTGAGGTGGTTGTTACCTTTGCTTGCTTGGATGTTCATGGCATGTTTCTGGCAAACATCTAAAATTCGGTTTCCAAGGCTGTGGACAGCAAAGGGCATGTCTTGCAGAGATAAAATGAGACCAATGCAAATAAATATCCTCACAGCATGATGGGAACCCTTCTCAATGTTGAAAACCATCAAAGGAGCTAAGATATGCATGTATGCTGTAGCTCCATGTACGGTCAAAATATGAGGCACCATTTATTCTGGATTTATACAGCTTAACACTGCAGGGAGTTTGGGATCTTCATAAAATATAACCCCACCATCTCCTAAACATTTTTAGCGGTGCAAAACCTTTTGTGATCCAAGCTAGTTTGCAACGTGAGTAGTCTCAAGGTAAGGTCATGAGGAATTATATTGTTTCTTTGGTGGAGTTTTTCCCCTGTGTGTAATTCTTGAAGGCCAGCTGCAAACTTACTCTTTGCTGACTGGCTTGGTAAACCACATTCTGCATAAATATACTGATATATACCCGGTATGACTTAAACTAAAGAAGAACCAAACATGTACCAAGAAGGAAGGTGGCTCCTTTTTCATCTTTGCATTGAGCATATTTCTTGTTTCAACGTCTTTTAATGAGAATTTAATCCTCTTGGAAGCACTGTGAAAAGCCAGGTAATATCTTTAGACCTGGCCCATGCCCATAAAAATCTTTTAAGATTAATTTCATGGGTACAACCAGCTTCTCCAAATATCAGCCTTTTCTCTTTTTAACCATAAATGTAGGTATTCTACTATTCCTGCTTTGTTTTCATTTTAGAAATGTTGTTTATTACACTGAACTGTGTGACCATGCACTGAATGGAAGTTTTCTCTAAATTAAATGGAAAAGCAATTTTTTGCATATGTTTTCTCATGTAATTAGCTATTATCTTGCTATAGGTTATCTAATTTCGAATAGAGGAATAGAGCTTTGATTATTTTTGCTTTTTCTATGGGAATTTTTCATATTTTATAAAGCTGTAGGTATAGGTATTGATGAGGAAAGAGGAGTGCAGGTATTGGTAGTGCTCACCGAGTAGCTGATTTACAGATCTGGGAGTCCCCTGGGGCTGACTTGCAGCCAGATGACCAACACACTTCGCATTTTATTTATTTACCTGGCTACCTAGCACTTCTTATTGTTTCTCTTATGTGAATGAATTTACCCTATAAAGCACTCTTTGCGATAATCAATGACTCATTACACCGAAAACCTGCAGGAAAAGATTAATTAAATGAAAAGCGTGCAAGAGGAATGCTCAACTTTAGTAGTGACCCAGATATTTAGTGCTTTCTTTATGCCGAGTTCTCATAAGTTACAGGAGAGGTTTTTACCTTGAGCCACAGGGAGTTCAGATGGCTTAGAGTGCGGTGATATTTCCTAGACATACCAAATCCAGTTCATTTATCATCAATATCCACAGGAAATAATAATCTATTTATACATCACATTTCTCTGAGCTCTGCAAGGCTCTTGTTATGAATTCCTTCCAGCTGCTTTTCTCATTCCCACAGAAGAATTGCATGTGAAGGGTTACCGCTTACCCATCAGTTACTCTAACAATTATTGACTGATAACCACTGGTAATTCCAACTCTCTGACAATCTTTGATAAGGATTTTGTGTAGTTATTATGCTCTAAAATGTCGCCTCACCCATAAAGGTCTCGAACTTCAGCTTGGGTAGTTGACACAGCCACCTTTTCTGGAACCTTGAATAGAAAGAGGTTAATAATATGGAACATGGAGCTTTTACAGCTATAGAAATGCCGCGTAGAACAGAGCTGGTTTGAAACTCCTGCTTTCTGCCTCATGGGAGTGATTGCATCCTGTTACCTTCGGAGAAGTGATGCCTGCCAGTCAGCTGCAGCTCGGCAGGCAGCAATCGAGGTTTCTTTTATTCTGCCCAATGATTTTTGGTGAAAAGTAAGTTAAGCAAAGCCATAAATCAAAGCAATTAGAACAAGGTAAAAAAAAAAAAAAAAGCAATGGCTAAGCTCATTTCCTTGACATTCTTTGCACTGCTGGTGTTGCAATATACACTGGCTTTCAGTTCTGGTTTGTTCCCTTCCAAATCACTGTTCATCTCTATTAATTTCCTCTTATCTACTGTAGATTTATTTTTCTTTAAGATTGGTGTGTACCTGCATTCAGGCAGAGTTGCACTATAGCAGAGCAGCTGAACTGCTCCCATTCTAGTTTAGCAATGATCAAATGCAAGCCTGGGAGATTTCCCATCCTGGGAAGGGTCAAGCTACACAGGCCAGTAATAATTACTTTACTTTTAAAGTAATCTGGGAAAAGAGGGAGAATAAGAACGAGAGGAATGAATTCTCTATTCAATTTTAAGGCAGCAAGAATTTAAGTTAATTTAGCTCAACATGTTAATTAATGTGTCCTAAGAGCTGTAAAGTATAATAATATAGAGGATGAATTCTTTAAATTGTAGGTGACCAACAGGAATCTGGATGAATATATGACACTGCCTCTACTTTTGGTTTTCAGCTAATAAATTGCATTAAGAATGGTGGCAATGCATTAAACATTTTTGTAATACTTTGTTCTCAACTGCAAGCAGTTGTAATTGCTGTGGGGATGTTATACTGTGCTGTAGGACAGGGAAGGCAGTACTGTAAGAGTAAGCTAGGAAGAAAAATCTTTAATTCCAAATGGAAGAAACCTGAGATAGAAATGCATGTCTTAACCCCTAACTATGAGTTTTTAGGGAGACAACAAACTAAATGGTATTAGTACTGTACTGAATCTATTTGTTCTGTGAATGAAAAGCTGGGTATTTTCCTTGCTTCTTTGTAATTTTATTGAAATAAAATTATAGAAAGCTTTTGCCTTAATATTTTGGCCCAATCTTTTCAGTGCTTCGGGGGATTGATAGAGGTTACGCAGCTGGCTTTCAGTCCGGTTTCTCCCTCACCAGCCTTTGCAACTCTGTGGGACTGATGGATTACAGCACTTTGGAAATCAGGCCCTAAATTCTGATGTCTACAAAACATAAAAGAGGTTGAATTGTGTACATTTAGCCCTCAACCCACACTATATTCCTTGAAGACAATAGCAAAAAAATAATATAAAATTGCTTCTTTATTTCTAGGTACTTTAATATCAGAGGAGACTTGCTTCTAGCTAAGAAAACATTTGTTACAGAACAGAAAATGCTTGATATCATGTTGTATCAGATAAACTTTGTTAGTGCACAGTAGCACAGTGCTGATAATTTAAGAACTCACAGGATTTTCAGCAGTAAAAGATCCTCAATGAGTGCTAAGCTCAGTGGGAAAATGCAGTATGTAAACCTGCAGCGAGAGGAGTGGAACAGGAGGGGAGCAGTTCTGCACTCAATTTCGGGAACTCAAACCACTGTTGAAGGATGTTAGAGAGAAACAAAAGTGAAGAGATGATAGTTTGGGGCATAAATGTTAATTTCAAAGAATTTTCATGTTAAATATAGTGTTGGGCAAGACCCCATCTAGAAATCCTCAAGTCACCGGAGACTCCTGCTGTCATTTGGCGTAAGGGGAGACAATCTGATCTAGTGGAGGAATCAGCCTCTAGCTGCTGCATAGTCCCAAAGTATACGGTCACTGGAGGTATCAAGAAAGGTGGAGAAAGTTTCAGGCAAGAAAAGCATGGCCAAAGTTGATGGATAAACTGGTTTCATGTGATGGGATGAAGAGCATCATCTTGTAAAGAAGAAATGATGTTCAAGATGAAGGGTCGTTGCATCCAGAGTCAGCCAGCCCTGGATGATTTCAGAAGTAATTATGAAGTTGAACCTGGGAAGAGCTAGAGAGGGAACAGCAAAGCCACCAGACAAATGCAGCAGAGGAATTTGACAATAAACTCTAGAGAGAAAATGCAGTGCCATGAAGAGGGAGGACGCTTGGGCACCTGTTGTGACAGCTGTGACTAAGCATACAATGACCAGATCAGGGTGAATAATGAGAGAATCTGCTCATTTAAGAGTGTATATACAAACCCAGCAGGGACATGAAACTGTTTTGCTTTGTTTTACTGATAATGTGTTATTGGAGTCATGTCTCTGACTGTGTCCTAGAGTGGGTTCAAAACAATTACTTACATAACACAGGATATATTTAAGTCAGGGAGGACTGGGAAGGGAGAAATGTGCGTATCTCAATTTCTGGTTAAGAAGCAAAATGAAATTATGTTTTTCTGAATAGATTTATTGATTTCTATTTGTCCAACACAGGAATATCCGTCTAAAGGGCTGGATGCCCCTTGCAAAATTTGAACTGCAAAGAGATCGGTGAATCAGATTAAACCCCATCTACATCTCTTGCCAGCTGACGGTTCATACCCTAACCTGAACTGCAGTGTTCTAAAAAGTAAACTCCTTTACGATAATCTCTGTCAGTGCCATCTCCAAAAATTAAGCCCATCTGTGGATGGCTCTTCTTCTAGTGCTCTGCTTTAGAAGTGGTCAGGCATCTTCTGGATCAGCTTTGGGGTTAAAGAGCCAGATTTTGAAGTGGCAAATGCACTGCCCTAGCAAAATTTCATCCATATGTGAAAGAAAATTACATTTGCTGCTCACTTGGAGAGCAGAGTAACGTGCAGGACAACATCAGGGAAAACAAAAGGAAAAATAAAACTCAGCAGAGCAGTTCTTTGCACCAAGAAATGGCATGGTCCAATGCAACTGCCCGCATTGCAAACCCGTTTCAGAAATAATGGCTTCTATGCAAGAATAACTGCTGCTACTTTAATTTAAAATGAAAATTGTATTGAGAAACTTTGAATACAAGGACAAGATTTGTGGAATGTAAATACCTGGTGGGTGCAGCCAACCAGTACAAAATATATTTAGAGGGAGCTGGAGCTCAGTCCCTACAAGAATGCACTGTGCTTACAGATCATCATGTACAAGGAATAAATTACAGCAGGGTTTGTCAACTAATTTGGTGGAGGTATGAATTCTTTATCTATTAATCAATGTAGGGAAGCATGAAGCACCTATAAACCATTCATCTCACTTTAGCTTCTTGTTTAAATTTAATTAGAGTTGTTCTGATTTGATTGGAAAAAATGGAGGTACCTTTGAATATAGAGGTATCAGACAGAGTATCTTGGACAGCACTTACTGCTGTGAGATCTTCAGGGCAACAGGTCAAGTAGTTTGGACTTTTTTCCAAAATGAACAGACATAAAAATTGCTTACAGGGTAAGACCCGTCACTCACAAGTAAATAAAAAAGATGCTCACGGTGCCAGTACTTCGCCAATGTGAATTTTGTAACAGTGTGAATTAGCTCATTTCTCTTTTATGCCTGCAGTGGTTTTCCCCCCTTTCATCAGTTTCTCCATTCCTTTATTGTTATATATATGTACAAAGAGGTTATTTAATAGAGAAACTTAATTTCTTCACCTTTTATCCTTATCCTAACTTTTTCTACTGCTCTCAGTGGTAAAAATTTCATTAATGGCAGTAGGGACAGAGTCAGATCAATGCTTTTTTTTTTTTTTAAATCCCTCACAAAATTGTGTATGTTTTCTTCCCATAATTTCCATGGGGATTGTAGATAAGGCTGTAACACCTATACATAGTTATGGTATGTTTTATACTGAACGTGCAGTATGTGATGCGGATAGTTCCAACTGCAAGCATAGAAAGCCTCAGTAGGTCACTTGCATTTCATTTCATTTTAGTTAACTTTAAATCAGTGACATTTGCTTCTTGTTTTTATAAAAGAATTCTTTAAAATGCTTTTTTAAAATGAAAAGTCATTGCTATGCCTTAGAGTCCTACATACAAGACTTGAAAACTGCAACTTCACTAAAAACCATGCATTAAATGTGATATACGCTGATGCATGCTTATTATGGATAAATATCGTTCTCTAGGTAGTGCCTAGAAATTTTAATTAATTTCAGATACACCCTATTTTTGTCCATGTATGCAGATTTCAAATCTGTGCCTTTGCCGATTTTGACACTGTGCAATGATATATCCGAGCTTTCAGATGTCTGGCTCTTAGAGTTGTGAAATGATAAAACAAACAAACCCAACAGTTCCAGCCTTGTCAATCTAGTTCTCAGTGGACAGATGCCCTGGCGCTAGAAAAGCATCATCCCATACAATACCTCTTGGCAGTGTCTAAAAAAAGCCAGAGATCTTCTAGACACAAAAGAAAAACTGGCTTCTCATCTCAAAAGAAATCGTGTTTATGGCCATGCTGAAGCTCATGGGCAAGGCTGCATAGGGAAAGGTGCATAACCTCTGCGCCTGCTGTGCCTCGTTTATGCACAAATAAGTGATTTCTGGTCTCTCAGATAATCAATCTGATCTTCTTCTGGAGCAAGTTGCCTTTGGACAGTGATGGATTAATGGGCGAAGGTCCAGGTTTGTGCATTGAGGTTTCTGGAATGAGCTGGGTTCATTGTTAGAGTTTGTTGATTACATCATTAATTAATTAAATGGTATCATTAATTATGGATTTAAATATTTTACTGGATACTTATCCAGTAGGAACTGACTAAACCTTCTAAGAAAATGGGAGGTTTTGAGTTTGTGTTGGCACATCAGCAGGGACAGCCCCGTCCCACTGGTATATGGCCATGGCTCTGTACCCTTGAAGGCCACTGCTGGAGGTCCAGCACAGGTCTCCTCTTGAGCAAAGCCGGGGCGGGGGGATGAAGCTTCAGGCTGGTCTCCTGCCCATGTAGTCAGTTCGGGTTCAGCTGAGTACCTGGGGATGTGCAGTCTTGGTGGGACAAAGCTCCAACATGGCCCAGCCTGGTGAGGCAGTACCTGCCAGAGAGCACAGCATCATCCTGAAAGTCTTGCAAAATGGGTTTAAAAGCACACAGAATGGACTGAATTCATCGTATGGACAACTGGCTACGACTGAGAAAGAAGACGGTGAATTGTTTTGGTACACATGAGGTTTTCTTTTGGCTAATGATTTGTTTTTAATGTCACACATGGTATCATAAGAAGTTGCAGCATTCAGGCATTTTTAATGAATTCATATAGCTTGCATATTAGTAGGAATATTTCCACTGCAGCAAACACCATAAACAGTTTCCACACTGGGGTATGTTATACTGCCACCAGAATTGGTTCTTCTGATGGTTCATTTCTTTTATGCTGAGAATTCAGGACCAATTCAGCTTGGTTTTATGCATCATTAGAGATTTACAATTACTTTGCTATAGTTTCTTTCTGGAAGCCTATCTCTCATGGTTAATGCTATGGGAGTCCTGTTGTGTAGAGGCTGGTATTAGCCACCTTATAGCAATAAAGCGTTTGAGAAGGATTTAGAATTATGAGTGGCTAAATTCTCCATGCAGTGACTATAATACGGTTATCCCTTGCTGAGCTTGGGTTGAAACATTTTTTTTCTTCTCAAATTAGAAAAAATGCTGTTTCTTCAAGAGGTTTTGAATCATTTACATGTAATTTTTTGTTGAACTGCTGTAGTCAAAAATGAGGAATTGTGACAAATTCCATTTGGATTTCATGATGCTTAAAATACATTTAGATTGTATTAGTATATAATGAAAAGAAGGCCTCCTCATTTTTTAATCTCACTTTTAAGAAGTGTAATCATTATTTGGGTCTTTCTTTTGATTTTTAGATTTTACGTGTGTTGCTAAAGTCCATAAATTTCACAAGCTTTGCCTTTGGACAATAAGCAGTGAATCTGTGTGTGTTATAATCCACATAATTAATGATTTATATAAATGTACTATTGCACTGAAACAAACATGATATGCAGCGGATAATATGGGCCCGATCTAAAGGCTATTAAAATCAATGAAAAGATTTCAAATTAACTTTTATAGCCTTTAGATCAGGCTCTAAATGGGCAAATTACAGTTATGGAGCTTCCCATTTACATACCTGTGTGCTGCATTTAATATATTTTATGGAATTGAAATTACTTGCTACTCTTTTTCATGCTTTTTTAGGATAAGAATTCGCCAAGGGCATCAACAGCAGTTTTCCCAGGCTTCAGCACAAGGATTATATAGTCGATCCACAAATGACTCAAATCTTTGAAAAAAAGGACATGGTTATCAGAGAGGCTTTGACGACAGCAAGGACGGGAGCGCTATCTGTCTTATTCCATCAGACATTCTCATTTCCTCTCATTAACATACCCAGGACATCAGCACTGGCCATCGGTCCCAGGGGAATTGCTTAAAACTTTTAAGGGAATATGCACAAACACTCAGCCCCTGCGTAATTTTAAATAGATCGAATCACATTTGTCTTGTGTGAGGTTAGAAGAAAGACTAGGGCACAGTAGCATTTAGGGGAGAGATTCAAAGGTTGCAGGGAATTTTCAAATCCATTGTTACAACCTGGTAATCTTTCTTCTTTTCCAGGGTTCTTGAATCCCACTGAGGATGCACAGAGCTGATCTATAAGTCTGTGATATCTGCTGCCACTGTAAGTGTGAAACAGAAATGCCTCTACCTGCTCTTTCTGAGTGCCCTGTAATGAAAAACCCTTTTGGAGCAACACTGGAAATAAGCCATCATGATATCTGATTAAACCTCTTAGGAAACTGTCACTAATCACCTTCTCTGCTCTTGATGGAATATATTTATGCATTATAAATATACTTACTATGTGTGTGTGCTCCATAAATCACATTCAGCACTTGTATATGATGTATAAGCATATTCTATAGAATACACACAAATACAGATGCCAAACTCCCACAGAGTTCATCACTGGGAAATGTTTGAAGGATCTGATCCTTAATATTTAATGAGAAAGATGCTATTTCCTTCCTCAGCTTTTATCTCTGGTTTGGCATAGTCATTAAATTTGTTGTTTCCTTGCAAGATTATATAATTTATGACCTAATTTTAGACTTTTGTGTAACCATGCTAAAATACTCGTGGCGTATCTGGATTTTTTCGTACGGAGTATTTCAGCATTAGACACCAGCTAGAACATGACTGCTCAGCTATGAGCTTCCCATCAGTAAGGAGTTACAAGCATTAAAGGAAAACAGCCCAACAATATCCAGGTAGCATTTCAGGATTAGATTCTTTTCCCTGTAAAAATACAGTTTAGCAGCATTTCCAAAGCCCGTCATATGCAGCGGTTGGCAGGAATCCCCAGGTAATACAGTAATCACCCAGCAGCTCCCACTGCTTAAAATATTTTCGTGTAGCAGCTTCTGACTTTCAGACCGTTCTGGGACAAATTCATGCAGCCTTCATCGCAGGGAGGGACGTACGGAGCTGGGGAAAGGGGGTGAAAAATGACACTTAGTGCTTTAGAGTGACTATCAGCTCCCTCACCCTCTGGAAGGAAGCGTTTGCTCTGCAGCAGCAGGCTGGCTGGGGTGATTTTTTTGCTGCACAAGGTGTTGCCAGATAACTCCTAAATGAATTATGCTAAAGCCGCAGCCACTTTTTTTTTTTTTTGCCTTCTTGTGTGTCCAGGGTAATTCAGTGGTGTCGTAAATAGTGCCATGAGTTTCAGGTATTTTGTCAATTTAAGCCATATTGTTTGGACCAGTCTTTCATCAAATTTAATATATCGGCTATTGCATTAATGCGTTTTGAGAGCACTTTATTCTGGTGTTTAAGAGAGGAGTGCCTTGTGGTTGAGGGTAAGGTTAGATGCTTGCTTTGTGCCTGCAGTACACTTATGAGGCTTTTTCCTCTTTTTCTACCTCACCCCAAAGTATCTAACACGGATGACAGAGGTGGGATGCCGCATCCTCAGACCAGCACCCAGAGCGATGGGGACCACGTACGTGCAGCTCAGTGCACCCCTCTAACACGGCAACTTAATGCAGCGCACGGGGTGAGGGGCGTGCCTACCTGAAAGAAAAATAATCCTTATGAAAAGGTGACATTATTTCTTGGAATAAGAAAGATTGGAGAGTGTATCTGCTCGGCTTTAATGGAGCAGTTCCAGGAAAGCAGCAGCAACCAAAGTGTTTTCAGTATCACATAATTCAAGAGTAAAATCGTAGTTCCAATTACTATTTCAGCTGTTTCTGGCCTTGGGAAACCTATTCTAATATTTATTATTATATGATTGACCTATGATTTCTTCATCATTTACATTAGCAGCTATGATATTCATAGTAACATCCTTTAAATCATACAAGCAGATGTCAACAGTGCATGATGAAGTCACATCCTGCAGATTTTTTATTTACTTAGTCCATCTTTTTCCTGGTAAAATAACATTGTGAGATGCATAATCTCACCTCCACGAGGCCTCTAGAGGCATATATAATCACAGAATGCATTTTCTATAATCTCACAAAATGAGTCAATTCTATCTGAGGTACAAACAGTTATACAAAGTCAGTATTTCACTTCCATCACTGCCTGACATCATCTTCCACACAGTGCAAGAAAATATTTACTTAGCTCTTTGACAGGAATTGCCACAAAGCCTTTGGAACAAAAAATTGAGGAAAGCAAGGAATTAAAATGGAATAATTTGATTTAAAGAATTTAGCCCCTTTTCTGGGTGCAGAATTTAGATTTGTAACTTTGTCAGATGCTTTCTTACAACGGCCAGACTGGCCATAGACACCTCGAATCTCTGTTCTTCAGTGAAGTGCCTATGCACAAATCAATCGGAAAATTGCCCGGAATATCCAAAGCAGGAAGCTGATCCTCTTTCTTCATCATCTAAGTATTTTCTTTGCACAAGTGAGCATGTCTGTGTGTGAATTAAGCTACTGCATTTATTTTCCAGACGGCTTCCTGATGCACGTTGTTTCTGATGCTTTCCGTGCAAAGTGCTGCAGAGCAGGCAATACTTGACAA
Source organism: Burhinus oedicnemus (assembly GCA_008921705.1). Lineage (NCBI taxonomy): Eukaryota > Metazoa > Chordata > Aves > Charadriiformes > Burhinidae > Burhinus > Burhinus oedicnemus. The sequence continues at coordinate 912,487 of VFFE01008954.1, read as the reverse complement.
TAATCTCCCTGAAAACAGCTTATTGTGCCTTACAGGCATTACCAGCTGTAATTCTTGTTAGCTCTAAAATGACTTTTAATTCTTTGTGCTCCTCCCAGCACAGGAGAGGGCGCAGACAGGCCCTTTGGTGTCAGGGCGGTGCATTCCCAGCCGGGGAGCATGGCCGCTTCTACACCGTGCAGGTGAGGTGCCAAGGGCAGCCTGGGGCTTCTCACTGCCTTCAAGTACAGCTGATATAATTGTATTTATCCACAAAGAGACAGTAATGTTTTTTTTCAGATTGTTCTAGCGATGTGTCAAAAAGTTATATTTCTCCGTTTGTCTCCCGTATCTACTACTCATCTTCCCGTCTCAATCCAGCTCTTGCTTTTGTTCACCTCCGGAGAGCACTGCCAGGTGTTTTTCAGCATCTCCTCTGGAAAAGTGCCACATTGGCAGAGCTCAGGAAAGTGGGACCCATCGGTGCCAGCTGAAGAGGGCTGTCTTTGATCGTCTTTGTTCCATTGCTTTTTTACAGAAGTTAAATTCTTCTCAACTTATGTTGCCTTAAAGGGTTTACCTGGCTGAGCAGGTGCCAGGTTTAAGTTGTTTCAAACAGGTTTTGGATCATTTTGGACAAATTTTTAGGGTTCGTGGGCCTTATACAGGTTGTCAGGCAGGTGGACTTTTTTCCACTCTCTGGGCATGTAGCCCTAAAAATGCTCTCTCATTTCTAGATGTAAGGCGAGGTAAAAAGGGCAGAACAGTCCGAGATCATGTTTCTGAAGATTGGTGGTGTATAACAATTATTAACAGTTTCTGTAATGGTGCAGGTTACAGACACAGGACCAAACACCTGCAATGAACCTCCTCGGGCGAAATTCTCCTCGGCTTCAATCACGTTTTTTCCGGAGAAGAGACCGCTGGCTGCGCTCAGGGCGATCCACGTGTTCCTGGCTTAAGAGGCACTTATAATCTACTGCTAAGAGACTTATTAGCAATGTAAAAGTGATTTGAAGCAAGAAAAGTATTCTTCCTAGAAGAAATATATTTTTTGTAAAATTAGTTTTGCTGACAGAAGTAATTGGGCTAACTCCTTGTGACTATGGATGTTATTTGTTGCGCCTTATCTTACCAAAGCAAAGGGTGCCAAATACTTTGAACTTTGTAAATAATTGTTTCCAAAGTAGGTTGTTTTCGGGTTTTTTTCCTCTATAAATTCTTTAGAGGAAAGCTGCCTTCTAATCCTTTCTCTTCCAAAGCTTTTACAGCTCAGCTTCTTCCCACTCCAGATATCTTTTATTTTCCCTTGTCGGGTTTTAATATTTCTTAGATATTATAAAAGTCTCTTTTAAGGGTAAATCTAGAGCTTTTGCTCAGACTGGAAAAGTCATTCCTAAGACTTTAATAGATTGGAGAGAGAAAACACCCACCAAAATGAACTTTTTTTTGAACTGTCACAGATGCTGGGGCTGTGGCTTGGAGACGAACATCTGAGATCCTGACTGGTGCCCAGAGCAGCGGTCCTGGCCATTGGTCTTGCCATTTTTTCTTGCTCCAGGAAGCCGGCTGGTGCAAACACCTGGCAGAACGGTTGGCCCTTTGCTTTTTGTTCATGTCTTCTGGGCTGGACAGGAGTTGGGGGCTGCTCTGCCCCCTCCAGCCCACCCCACCAGCGCTAGCTATCCTCTTCTGGCAAACACAATTTTTCTCAGTTTTATTTCACTTTTGCAACTGCAGCAACAAATATTAACCCAGAAACAAGGCAGAAAGGTCTCCCAGAGTGTGCATTATTAAAGCAGAGTCAGAGGCCTGCAGGAAATCCATGCTTATTATTTGCATAAAAACAAGCAAACTCAACGGATGTGGGAAAACTGAAATGCTGGAAAAGCAAGACATGACTGACTTCATCACCCTGGAAAGTTGAATGCGAATGTTTTTACTTATCTGTCTTTCTGCTATCTATCTATTTGTTTACTTATTTTAGCAAAAGACACAAATAATGAGAAATGTATGTCTCTAACCAGAGCAGTTACCTCGCCTTGGGTTCTCAAAGCTGACAAGGATGGTTTGGGCAGACCTGTATGGCCCAGAAAAATAAATGACAGCTTCCCATGCTTGCACTGCTGCTAGAGCAGGGGTGGGTGTTACATCCCGGTGTTCAGCCTAAGGCAGCAACCTAAACCAGGGGGCAGCAAAGCCCAGGCATCTGTGGGCAACTTCTGGAGTCACAGGAGCTTCACAGCGGATCCCAAAGGAAGGATCCTTGTTGAGGCACCTTGCTGTGTCAGTCTCAAACCGAGCACACAAAACCCCCACGGCCAGTGTAGGGCTCGTCAGCCCTTTGTCTGGTCAAGATCCGGCTGCAGTTGAGGGATGCCGATGTGTTCGTACTGTGGTGCCATCCCCCAGCTGTCCTCCAACACCAAGGGAGGGAAAGTAATTCCTGTTGAGACCAGCAGTGAGACTTTCTATGCAGTCTTCGAGTAAGAACCTGATGGTAGGCGGCTCCCAGCAAGACTCATCTTCTCTCCTTCCCCTCCTCCAAAGCCAGTGGTGTCATGTCTTAGATGCCACCAGCAGCTCCCCAGGCACTTGGCTGATAGTTTTCTCCTGACCCAGCTGAAGCAGGAAGGAATTTAAGATTTCCAGTATTTTTTTTTCTTAAAAAAACCCAAGTTCATGATTTTTAAGAAGGGACCTTACAGCCCAAATGGGAACGTTTGCGTTTGATACCATCCATCAACGCCATGACACCAAGGGAGCGGCTCCTCCAGCTCCTCGCGTTGCAGTGGACAGAAGGAGCTGTCAGGGAGCCGCGTGCGGCCGCCGCGCCGAGCAGGGCGGGAGCCGTGCTGGCAGAGATCCCTCCCGCAGAGGGGATTTCTGCACTGACAATTTTTGGCTCCTTTAGGTTACTTTAGAGCTGCACAGAATATGTAATGTTCTGCACCCGCGGAGGGGCTGACAGGGAACTTAAATACAGATTGCAAAGATAGATCATCTCCCAGCATCACTTTGTTTTCTGCTGCTCTAAAATCATTTTACTTGTTCCTGCAGCTCCTATAAAGCCAGAAGAGCTCTCTATATTTGCTTCCCGGATGCCTTTTTCTCCTCTGCTTACAACTATAAAAGCAGCTTTTCATGCTCCAAATCAGAGATAAATTGAAATCGCTGCTGAAGAAATAAAACACAAGGCTAATCAAATTGTAGCACAGGAAGCAGCCTTCAGCCAGTGCATTTTTTGAGAGCTATTTTTAGAATATATTTTTATTTTGTCACTCCATATGGGAAGTCAAACCCATATGGTTTGGGAGAATGGAAGGTTGTGCTTTTATAGGAATCTCGCAAACCATCCCTGCTCTGCCACGTACTTAAACATGTGCTTAAATCCAATTGTCTGCGATGGGACTGAAGCACATGAACTCCTCGTGACTGGGGCCTCGGGCCCTGTCTGAGGTTGTAAGAGTATTACTCCCTCCTGAGATGTAAAACTATTCTATATTCGTTAAACCAGTCTCCAGTTAACTTGGCTCTTCTTAATTATGACATTTCTTATTCACACGCCGTCTTTTTTTTTTTTCTTTTTCTTTTTTCTCTTCTTCATTTCTTCTCCATCGTTTGGATGCCCTGATGGATGCGTTTGGTCCAGTACCAGCCAGGATCCAAAGCTGAACATCCATAGCCATCGCTCTCCTGCTCTTCACAGTAGATGTTGCTACCCTGCAAATATCAAGATTAATGTGGTGTTGGGGAACGGGACTGTATTCTGCCCACAACACTGTGTCATCTTCTGAGTATGCTGATGAAGCAATAAGTGGCTAGAAAAGGTATCGCACTTCTGGTAAACTAAATATATAAGATTAGAAATATGTCCCATGTGTTAATCCACCAGAATATCCATTTTATTTGTGTTTTAGGTTATTTCATGAGGCTTAAACAAAAATTTTGTTTCTTTTAAGGAATGTTGTGGGATGATTAAAAACACTGACATAAAGTTTCTAACCTGGTAAATTCCAGAGGACCGTATTATGAATATTGTTTTATTGTAATCCTGGAGTTCCTTTCCTGTACAGTTTTTCAGAAGGTGAAATTAAAAAAAAAAACAAATTCAGAACATTTGTTATTTATGAAAATTTGAAAGGCAAAATTTACCTGAGCCTGTGTTCCTTGTGCTCCCAGCTCTAACACTGACGGCGGTATTGAGGTACTATTTTTACAAGCAAGTAGGGATGCCCCTAAAGCAGTCACACACGTGAGAACAGTCATGGGGGGACGTGAGTTTTTCAGTCTTACCAAGTCCTTAGAGATGTGGGTGTCCGGAACAGCCTGTCGGCTGCTGAATGCCCAAATCTATAATTAAAAATCATCTTTGAAATTCAAAGGGCTCCTGAGGTGCTCCGTAGGCAGACTTTGGCTGCCTGGGCTCCCCCCAAGCTGGCAGGCAAGCTGCGGGCAGGAGAAATGCAAATCGGGAAGGGTTTTGTCCTGTGGTTCACCCCAGCTGTATGCACAGAAAGCCAAGCAGTGCCGTGTGGCAGGCAACAGGCAAAGTTAAATTGCACATCAGTTAGTATGAAATGCTTAAATAACGATTTTAATATGTCTGAGATGATAGCTGACTGTCTACAAGTGTCCTGCAAGACAGCAAAATGCAGTGGGGTGCTTTTATATGTAGTATAATGAGCAGAGGCTCAGACATTTGGGTGGTGTGGATTACACAGGTTCAGCTCAGCAAACACCCTGCAGAACTGCTTTCTGACTAAAGAAGTAATTTTCTGTGTTACTTTTGATTCAAGAGTTGTATTTGGCCTCAATGTGGAAGCAGAGCTAATGAAAGAGCAGGGCATTGGTAGTTAATATTTTTATGCTTTTTTTTTTTTCCTTAGGAAACAACTCTCTTCTCTTGTTTTTGGATAAAACGCAATGGGAACAGGACTGCACAGTGGAGAATTCAGTGTGGCAGAAGGATGGAAAGCATGGAGATTTCTGAGATGGTTTTGATGCTGCTTCCACCAAGTAGAAGGGATGTTATACTAAAATTGTTCATCAAAACTGAGATCTCGTATGGATTATTTTATTGGAAAGTCAAGAAAACAACCACTGATTTTTTTCCCCCACAAATATAAAGCAGAGATCTTGCATAAGAGGAGACAATGTTAAAATAACCAAGGACCAGAAGGGGCTAAAAGGAAAAGCCTGAGGTTAGAGCAGAGAGAAACTGTGAAAAGTTTTAAAAGAAAATTTATGAAGCGGTATTTGTATTCAAAATCTATGACCATTTTGAAAGCAAAATAGCTACTGTTAGATTATTTGCTCAAAGTAGCTTTTTAGTCAGAAACCCCCCCATTGCTTGTATCCCACTTTAAAAAATATATTCTATACCATTCTGAAATCCCAAAAGACAATAAAAGACACCTGGATTTATGATGCTTGAGTGTATTGGAATTAGATGCAAGTAGCTGGGTTTTCCCAGAAATGTTATTCTGGAATATTTGAACAAATTAACTTTTGGACCAGTGCTTGGGTTGTGTGTGTGATGCAGGTACCTGGGCACTATGAGGTGGAATTGTTCTGTCGCTGCGTTTCCTGCACATCACTTAGCACAGCTGAGCATCATGGCCGCAGTAAAGCCAACCAAGAGTTAGCCAGTGACTTCAGTGCAGCCAGAATTTCATCCGAGGCCAGGAGCAGCTGATGGAGTGTGACACGGGCTGGTGACCTGAAGCAATTTCAAGTCAGTGACACAGAAGTGAAAAAATTCCTTGTCACATAACTGATCTCATCGGCAACCCAGGGTACCCAAATTTCACTTTGGATTTTCTACTGAGTTTCCATTCACGTTGCAACCATGTAGATAATATGTTAAGGCATTATTCTTGAAAAAGTAAAGAATTAATTTCTTGAAGAGATGGGCGATTTGTAGAAGACATTTGTGTATTTTTGCATTCTAAATGTGATTTATATTTATAAATAAATTTGCATAAAATCTCCAGCTCTCGATGTCATAGTTCTATTTTATCTTTAATTCAGATGCTCAAGAAATGTAAATTATTTTTACAGCTAAATAAAAGCTATACAAAGCTGCCAGGAAAGAATAATGAGATACACATTGTGCCATGCAGCCATGATAAATCCAGCAGCACCATGGTTACAGTCAAAATGTGAGGCCATCAGCAGCTAGGGAATATCAGCACATAGATTCCTCTGACTAGATTTAGCAAACTAATCTTAACTGGTGAAGCTCATGACATTAGGTCAGCAAGAGAAAATATTTACCTGAAAGATAGACAGGCACCTAAAATGTGGAGGAACAGTTGGTTTATATGGCAAGGGTTTATTATAGATTAAAAACATCAGCTATAGCTGGCTCTATGTAGTATGGCTCTGCATATGTTCTTTGTAGAAATAAAGATATCAGCATTCCTGTAACGTGGTGAGGCTCGCAAATTATTGGTGGGTTTGCTAATGATAATATGGGCTTATAAAATGCAGCTTGGTCATGAGGATGGCACCAGTGAGAAGGCATCTTTGCACCTCCTTAGTCGTTGTGGTAAAAGGCTCCAGTGCCATGGCTCTGGATTGACTAATATATCAAGAAATGGGTTGCCCTCATTAGAAATTAACTCAAACACGGGGAGATAATTATACCAAATGAGGATGTGAAGAGCCTCAGCTGATGGTAGTCAAAAGAAAGTAAATAAAAGCTGCACCGAGTCTACATGCCCCTTTCCTGGTGAGGAGGCTAAATAGATAAGTTGCCTGGGTTTTCAAGAGGACAAACCTTGCTTTCCGTGACTTGCTGCAGCAGATGCAGGTAGGTCTCATACTTCTCTGTTTTTGTCTAGTGTCTGACTACATTTCCCAGTAATACTTGCATTTTTTTGGTGTGTGTTTTTGCTGTTTGTTTGCTGCTGGAAATGTCTTAATCTACCCTGCTCTTTAAAGTCTACATAAAATGAACTAAAGCTGATATGTGCAGCACTGCTGACTTGTTGCTATTCCCTGTTTGCTGAATTACAGTGGTCTTCCTTTAATTAAATTCAGTGTTGAGGTCAAACAGCTGCAAGAGTGGCTTTCCAGGAGCTGGGTGACTGCTCTAAGGCTCTTTGCAGGAGGAGGTGTGCAAAAGACCAGGCAGTGATGAAGGGGCGCATTCAGTGTTTTCTGGATGACCAACCACAAAGGATGTTTAGAGAAAGCAGCTGAGATGAACTCCCCTGTAGTGCCTACATTTTGCAGAATCTGTTTGCTCTAGAGCTGTCACTATCCAGTTTCATTTTGTGGCAAAGTGTATGGGTTATACAGCAAACCTTGTGGTTTGGGATCTGCTGCCTTTCCCCTTTGGGTTTACTCTTCCAGACAAAAAAGAAGCAACAGTTTTGTGATGTTTTGTACTGGCACTGGACAGGACACTGCGTGATGCTGAGCACCTTGTCAGGAAGGTGCTGAGCCTTTTAAGCCCTGTGGGTTTAAGGGCCGCTGGGTCCTCAGCATCCTGAAGAAGCGAACCCTGTGATGCTCAGTTTTCCGCAGCGTGTGGACAACAGTTTGCAGTGAATAGGGACAGCCTAAAACTTGCGTCAAAAGAAATGCTTTGTCTTGCTGAATCAGGGCAGTGAATGCATGTGCATCTCGGAGAGCGTGGACAGGCCTGTTGACTCCTAAGGACCACTCATGTGCCTTAATTGAGTATGTGCATGAATGCTTAACTGGTTGGGAACAGCATAAACATCCCTGAATGTCAAGCTCTTTTCTGTGTCTATTTTGTAAAGCTAATGACCACCAGGCATTAAAAACCTGGTTCTGGTCTTTGCAGATGCTGATGCATCTTATTTCATATTTTTAAAGGTGAATTCCTTCACCTTAAAATAAAATGCCTTTATTTCAGAGACATTGGAGCATAGAAAAATGGAGAGCTGTAAACTTAAATGTCCTTGGAAGTTTAGGATTTTTTTGAATGTCTGTAACTTAAAAAGGGAGCTAAATAATGCTGTTTAGAAACATTTAAAAACAAAAAATCATGCTCAGCAGACAGCTCTTATGACAAGGCTTTGCCCAGAGTAAATTTTTATGCTTGAGTTATAAACCCTTGAAAAATGGGGATCCTAATGCAGAAGCTGACGCAGCTTTAACTGAAGCAGCTCTAGTAAGTGCTGCTATAATTATTTGCTCATTAATTACAAATTTTGCAAGACACGAGAGTAACACAAATTGGAAAATAGGAATAATTATCAGTAATAATGCCACAGAAGCTGGACACATTGAAAGTATCTTCCTCTTTAAATTTAATAATAGCAAGACAGCTAGGAAACTAATAAGAAATACATAATTGAAAATTAACCTTGCAAATCTGCTGTTAATAAACCATGGTACTCTCGCGTTACAATAATTTTACAGAGCCCTTAATTTGCATTTGAAGTGTTATTCCAGGTAATACTTTGTGTGTTCACAACAATTAGTATGTCTTTGAATTAAAACAAAAATGCGAAGGTAAGATTTAGCATAGCTGAAGAGTACAAAATAGTATATACTGTAGGTTTTAGTAGCTCAGAGCTTGAATAATTGGAAATCGAACTTACAATGGTGATTTTTGTGCTGGCTGTTGTGCCTGAATGCTGTTTTGTTATTGTTGAATTCGAGTATTGTGGTGTTTTGTGCTTTCATCCTTAGCTTGTGTAAATATATCAGTTGGGCTGTTGGCTGGCTTGCACTTTCTCATCCTCCGAGGTGTGAGGCTTGGTTACTTGGGGATGCTTGAAAACATCCAGCGTGTTGGTAACAGGTAGCGTGTGGTCCTTGAAGTACTCTGCTGCAGTACATGCTTTCACCATCGTGTTTGAGTAGCTTTAATGGATGTAACGGGGGCAGGCTGCTGGAGGCACTGGGTTTGCTGAGCAGGGTAAGTCAGCGTAGCCTGTGGTTTAATGGAAAGGTGCTGCTTTACTGCAAGTTGGCACCTTGTGCCTGAGGTTTGCCTGTGGTTCTCTGTTCAAAGGGAAATGGTACTTCCTTAGGGATGTTTTATATCTGTTGCCAATCAACAGGAGTCTGTAAGAATCTGTTAAATCAATCAATTTGCAAGTAAGGATGAAGAGAATTGTTTATTCAAAACTTGGGCTGAGTCAACTGCTCTTGCTAAACATCTCCCACTCATAAAATAAACCTGACGCGTATTGCTGCCTGCTCCTTGTGTTCAGTCACAGAAAACTTGTATGTTTGTAGCCAAGAAGTGTTTTACAATTTCAGAGCTTATATCTACTGAGCTCTGAGTGCTCAGCTGAAAAAGAGGATGGACTGTAACAAAGAGGAACGTCCCTGACTGCGTGCTTGTACTTACATCGCAATGTTAATGGCAGTGGAGGTATATACAGGGTTTCGAAGTTGTGTATGGCCAAGCAGCTTAAAAAAAATAACAAAATAACCCGGAGACCTACAGTGTTTGGCATCAGAGAGGAGGAACATTGTACACAAACAATTGGGTTAAGAGTGTGCACTCCAAACAGTGTTTCTGCACAATTCCAAACTCCATCGAGGGCTGCATGTAAAATGTTGGCTTCTTTGTGCAAACCCACAAATCCTAGGGAAAAGGCCATTAGGGGTCAGCAATTCAGCTGTTTGTCTGCTCACTTTATGTAAGAGGTTAGCAGCAGTATGCTTTTTGTCCAAAGCCAGCAATAGCAGGAACAGCTTGTTTCTGAAAGGGCTGTGGCTCCCCTAGTAGTGATAGAAGAAGGGGTCCTGAAATAAACCTTGAATGTGGATAGTCTTTGATTTGACCTTTTGTCCATTTATTTGGCTATAAGTGTATGCTTAGCGCAGCATTTGACTCCTGTCACTCCCTTCCCTAACAGCCTTATATAGCTCAAGCACCACCAGCGCAGACACTTTTCCTCTGTTTTGGTATGTTTCAGGGAATTTGGAAAACGTTGCAATGTTGGACAAGAAGGTGTTTTTGCCGCTCAAGCTCTTCCCCCAGAGGGGCTCAGGATGTTGTATGGAAAAGCAAACCTCCCATCTCCTCACAGCCTCTCAGTAAAGTCCCAACAGCATTGCAAATCTCAGTGGCTTCAGCCCATGGGAGGAGAGGACGGCAATGATATCCTCCTCCAAGGGCCTTTGAAATCAGTTTTCATTTTTCTATTTTTTAAGATGTAAACTGACATTAAAGTCTCTTCTGCTTCGGGGGCAAACCATGAAAAGCTCTCAAAGCAGTGGAATAAAGCTTATTTGTGTGAACTCTGTGGATGTGTCTGACTTGAAATGTGTTGATGTGAGGAGAGCTTCATTTCATCTATGAAGCTTTGCTGTGGAAATGGAGCAGAATGAGGATGGGTGTTCCTCAGCTTAACCCTGGACAGGTTGTAACCATTGCGTTTGTAAATGTAAGAATGAACAGCATGGAGTTAAGAGATGACCCAGTGAAGGACTGTTGAAGACTGTTTAGATGCAGTGTCCCTCCCATGTGTATCTGTAGGTCCTATGGGCAATTCCCTGCAAGACCAGAGCAAGTGCTGGAGCTGTACTGAATTTCCCACGGAGGTTCAGAAGCTCGGCCAGCCTCCCAGCCTAAGAGGCACTGAGCAGAGCTTTCCGTGTGAGCAGAGGCATGTCTTGGATAGACAAAACTTTGAGTGCTGAATGGATGAAGAGAAGCAGGGAGCAGGCAGTCACTGCTCCAACCTTGAGAAAAAGGAGATGGAAAATACCCTCTCTTCCATCTGAGAAACAGGAGGCTGTGGGAGAAATGTGCCTCTTAATGATGCTCCTGAGGCAGCCTCTGCTAGCAATTCCCGATCAGTATTCTGTTCATCACTGCTTTCTCAAGGAAAGTCATAAAGGAACAACGTAGCCAAAAGGAAGCTATTTTTAGAAGATGGAGAGATCATTTTTTTCTAACCATTCTGCTGTTATTTATGTTGCGTAGTTCTTGAGTTATTTATTTCAGTGGGAATTGATGCAAAGTGGGACGGTGTTTAATGTGTGGAAGGATGGTGAAATCCATCCTACAGCTGTCCTTGCTATTTCAGTGCTTGGCTTTGATAGTCTTTCCAACCTGCAAATTGGGTGGCACTTCTTGGACACTGTCAAAGTGCAGCTGATTGCAAGGGGTGTTTCTGGTCTCCAGTCCCTTCAGCTTCCAGTGCACTGACCATGCTTCTGCAGTTTGTCACTGCCGTATATTTTAACCTGCCACTTAACTCAGCCATATGCATTTTTAAAACACTAAAAAGCAACTGATAATTCAAAGTGCGCTCCAAGGTAAAAATAAAAAATGTTAATACTTTTCATCGATCAAAGCTAATTTATGCGAACTGGGCTCTGCTCGCAAATGCAGCAAGGTATAAATGGTGACATCATTGAGCATGAGCTCTGCCAACCTGAGTTAGTGTTGGAATGACAATGGAGTGATTTAACTATTATGATCTCACTTAATATTTCATACTTGAAATGTAGCCTAACCTGTAATTCAGGGTTATATGAAGTACACATCGTAGAGTTGTTTCAGAACAGATTTTGACACAAACTTTACAGTTGAAGGAAATGTTTGAGTGACACACATACTACGTATGCTGTTACTCTGTAAGGCTGGTGGAAATCTTTTCAGAAAGGAAAATTTACTGTGGAATATTTTTTATTTTTTATATATATGTATGTGCATGTATATAGACACGTGCACACAAAAGGAGGGGGAAATCTGGAATGTTGTCTAAAGCTTTCTGATATGAAATCATCACAGGAGAAGAAAATCACTTGGATCAAACAAATATAGCTGCAGTTTTTAAATCTCAAAAGCCAACATTCTCACAACTGTGACAACAAGAAAATACTGTAGACATGATGGGTGATGTGTTAGAACTTTTAACACCAATTTTAGTTTCAAGCTTTTTTTACAGAAACAGTGCTAAAATGACCTCACATTCAGTGAGGGAGGTATTGCAGCTGGTCTGAAAAAGCATCAAATAAAGCACCAGGAAAAGAAAAGCTTGTTTTACTTGATGCTTTGGTTCCCCAGGTGTGCAGCTGATGGGGGGAGGATGTGCTTCCCCTCTCCATGCCTCAATGCCAGCCTCTGCAGGTTGGAAGTCTTCAGTTGGTTTGCTCATCTAAGGTTTTTTTATTGTATGTATGACAATTAGAATAACAAGGTTTTCTTAGTTTAGTGCATGGTGAGGAGAAGTGGAGCTTAGGCTGAGTTTGATGATGGAGAACAATACCTAAGCCTGACCTATAGGACAGTCTGACAAAAGACCAAATGGTGAGCGATAGCCTTCCACTCAAAACTGTGTAGCCAAGATACTTATATTTCTTTAGGATGAAACTCAGCCGCCCTAGGGATTAGTTGCTAACCTTGGCCACTGCAGTAGAAGGTTGGGGAGATAAGTCAGGAAAAGCTTTTCCTGTTTGTGTGGGTTTAGCCTGTCTTCTGTCCCTGGCACTGTATCTAAAGGATCTATGGCTCTGCAGACATGAGATGGCTGTGGGGATGACACCAAAGTGGGGGAAGCAGGCAATAAGTCAAAGGACAGGAATGCCCTCCAGCACAGTCCTGGCAGGCTGGAGAAATGATCTGACAAGCCTCATGAAGGCCATCATAGACAATGCAAAGTCCTTTACCTGGTTTGGAGTGACTCCATGCAACTGTACAGGCTGGAGACAGGCTGAGGAGCAGCTTTTCAGGCAAAGACCTGGGGGTCCTGGTGGAAAAGCTGAACATGAGCCACCAGTATGTCCTTGCAGCGAAGAAGTAAATACTCAAATCTTAAATGGAAGAGCCTCTGTCTTTGAAGTTGGCCCTCTTTTCAACAACAGGTCCAACTTCAGAAACCCCTTCCAAACGAAATTATTCCATGATTAGTTAACAGACCCCCTTTGAAACTGCCTTTAAAGGATAAGAAGGAATGATTTTGGAGGTAAGTTTTTCTCTAGGAATGTGGTATTGTTTGCACCTGCAATTCAATTTGCAAAGATTAATTCTTTGTGACGTTAAAGGTCAATGTTGCTGCTTGTTTCTGTAGAGAAAAAGGACAATGAGTATCTCAAAGAATGCGGTTAAGCCTTGAATCTGCAAACTAGCCCATTGTCTGGGAAAATGGCCTTTTTTCCTCTAAAACTGTCGCATTCTATGTCATGAAGCCAGGTCTGGTTGCTCATTGCTGGCCACTAGCAGCCCGTATTTGAAAACATGTTTCAGTGGTTACTCAGCGTGTCTGAGTCTGAGACGTTTTGTACTTAGGAAGAGTGGATTTCATTGGGTAAAGTTTTTTGCACCCATGTTTGAAAACGCTTTGCAAAGACATTTTCCATACCAGCAGAATGACCTTGTCACTGCTATAAATATCAAAAGCGATCATTATTGGTTCAAGTGTTTAAAATTTAGTGACAGAAGAAGTACTCATCGGTATCAGTCTTTCAGCTGAATTAGGGTAAGAAAAGGAAGGGGGGTTGAAAATCTAGAATTCTAGAGGCTTTATTTGATTTAAATGCTACTTTAGGATTTTTTCAGTCCAGAATGAATTTCCAGTGTTCCTTACAGCTAATAGAAAATTTTATGGTTTTTTAATCAGAATTACTTTAAGCCACTAGAAAACATCCTTTGTTTGTATATCGATAAAAACCCAGTATTCTCCTTTCTTCCTGTTTGGCCTCCCCTGCCCTGGATGCAGTGGGACTAAACACAGTAGAATGATTTGTATTACCAGCAAAGAAGAACAATTGCAGCAGTGTTTAAATTCACAAGGTTTGAGGATTGTAATTGGAGTTTATTGGGAGGGGCGAGGGGAATGTTTATCCCACTTTATTTTTAGAAGTTCTCCTTTTGTGTTATCCGTGCTTATCACAAATGGACAAACGTTTTTCCATAGAACAGAAACATTCCTGATTCTATTCCAAAAATAGCTTAGAAGCCCTGAGATCCCAGGAATAGGTTTCTCCCTCTAGTGGCAGCAGAAAGGAAGATACAGAGCTCTCAGACCAGGTAGCTTAAATTTTTTAGAAAAGCGTATGAGGTAAAAGAGCTGCTGTTTGTTTACAACTTCAAAGAAAGATTCATATGGCACGAAATATCTGCAACCTCATGGTTCTCCTTAGTCACTGAAATACTCGTAAAACCGAGATACTGAAACAAGGATGTTTCTCTGATTTTTAAAATGACTTTGAGGCTCAAAGTACAACAGGGGCAACTTGATAAACACCAATGTTAATGCGTTTGTCCTACCCTGTCCTGTTGGGAGAACCACAGAGCAGACACTGTACTTGGGAGTAACTGCTGGAGCTCGCCCAGCATCTGTCCCTGCAAATAATGCCTAACACTGGGAAGCCTGCAGAGAGGGAGGGATGGGTGATCTTCAGAGAATCGCCTTGGTGAGCATTTGAATCACATTTGAGGCTACCATGCTAGTTTGACAAGTAAAATGTAAACCCACATGCTCTCAATGACTAAATTACCCCTTGTGCCTTTGCAGGAAAGGTAAAAACGTATTGTATCTATAGGCAGAAGAGCCTGACCACCTGTAAGACACGTAATAAACACAGTGAACCAAGTCTACCACTTCTCACCTATTTCTGGTTTCCATCCCTCTCCTGTTGATGGCCTTACTACCTGAGATGAGCAAAAAAACCCACTAATACTACTTTTACACTTGGGCAGAAAGGTTGATCCGTGTAGGGAAGCTGGCTGAAACCCTTGATCCCTGGCTGGCTTCTGCATCTCAGTTGTCAGTGTTTTAGTCCCGGTGACTCAGTTGCTGTTTCTTGTGAGTCTATTCCAGTGAAGTGTTACTTTAATAGAAGAGATTACATGAATGAAAGGAAAGATTGAAGCAGCATCTTAAACTCAGGGAGAATGTGTCCTTCAAGCTCTATAGTGCTGAAAATGTTGTTCAACTGTGATGTGAGCTGTTTTCAAAAGAAACACAATAAGACACCTCCGGTACCCCTGTGGCTGGGGTGCCGCTGATGGTAGACAGTGGAGGTTACCTTTGGTAAGGGGCAGTAGCAGAGGTGCTCCATGCTGGGTTGGGGTAGCACGTGTGCAAGCTTGCCTGCCTTCTTGGTAAGCTCCACCTGGGCTCTGGGAGTGAAGAGCTCTCTCTTGCAAAGGCCCAAGGAGGAAAATAGGGCCAGTGTCTGTAATGCACCTTATTACATGCATGGTGTCCCCTGGAACACAGGAAACATCCACCTGACCTGTAAGGTCATGTGCATTAGTCCATGAATTGGCAGTCTTCCATCAGGGAGAAACTCAGCGACTTCAGAGTGAAATGCAAACTCTGTTCCTTCCAGTTGGGGTTGTGAATTAGCAAGGCAGTCTAACCGTATTTTCTTTCTGTGAAAGTTATCATTATCTCTTTTGCCTTTTCTAAAGGCTGTTGCTTTGGAGCCTGTTTCATGTTAGGACTTCCTGAGGAAAGGACTTACCATAGGAAGTCTTGATTCTGGCAGGCCTGTGTGTGCCTGCTGGATTGTTGTGGCTGCCTGAGCTCGCTGAAGTTAGGAGACCTCTTGCCAAAGGGTCATGTTTGCCTGTCACCTTGTCCTCAGGACCAGGTCAGCGTGTTGCAGATGTTTGCCCAGCAGCCATCATGCTGCCTGGAAGATTCCTTAGGACATTAATTAAGAGCAGTACAGAAAAAACATTGGGGCTTATTTCTTCCATGCTGTCTTCTGTGACAAGGTTTGAATCTTAGTTACTTTCCAAATCATAAAGAAATAATTCAGTCTTTTAAGATGGTCACTTCTTTGGATAATATCTTACCCTTGCTCTGGCAGATACCTGGACTGCTTTTCCAGGCTCTTGTTTCTGCACTGTACCTGAAAACTATTCTAATTTTATTTTGCCTCCCTGTAAACTTTCCTTTCATTCACTGTCTTTGCTTTTCTTATCACTTTTTATGCTCTCAACTTCATTATGCAATTGTTCCAATCCTGCTCTGTATTTGATGTTTTATAACTCGTGTCTGCCTTTTTTCCACTGTTGATTACTTTTTACATTTCTCTGTTCCTTCACACTGGCTTTAAAAATAAAATAGCAAAAACAACTTGAACATTCCCAGTGCAATTACTGCAAGGTGCTACGCATAACCCTTGGGCATACATTAATTTATCTTTGAACACTTTCTATTTCCTCTGTCCTTTCTCCCTTCAGCTTTATCATGTTGAATTTCACCCTGTACTTAGTCTCCCAACTTTGCTCTGCTAAAATCTAATCTACTTGTTTTCTAAGATTTAGTTGAACATTAATCCTAGTGGAATCCTTAAAGACTGCAGTCCTGACTCTCCACCACACCTGCATCACCAGTCATAGTTGTTACAGAAACCTTGCTCAAGAATTACTCCTTACAAAAAGCCATCATCTTTCTGTACTTCAGATGATGAAAATAATAGCTGCAGTCAGGACCCACTGTAGGACTGTGCACAGTAAGGTAATAATTTTTTTTCGCAACATCCACAAGCATTGCTCAAACTTCTTCCCCTCTCCAAATTTTAGGCTTTCATTTTGCCATTGTCTCAGCTGAACATTTAAGCATCATCTGCCTAACTTTGAGCAACTGAGCAATCTGTCGCAACTATAACTATTTTCCTTCCATTCGGAGTGTTTCTCTTGCCCTTTGGGCTACAGCTGTACTATTTCCCTCAGCTGGTGTCCAGACCAAAGTGGATGAATTAAATGGAAAAATGATGAGGGTGAGAACATAGCAGGCATGGACAAGCTATGCAACAGGAACACTGGGGACGTTCCCACCACTGCCACCAACCCTGGGGCACAGTGCTTCCTCTGAAAGGTTTTTGCAGCTTATGCCGTGGAGCAGACATGATTGTGGGCCATGTTCCTTGGAAAGGAGTGAGTGGAACATTTACTTGGACCGTGCTAGAGTGGAATTAAAAAAAAAAAAAAAAATTGCATCAGCCCATCTAACTCATTGCTTTGGGAACCAGCTGGACCAGGGTTTGACTTTGCAGCACTATGCGAGTTGCACAGGAAGCACTTTAACAGATAAATTAGCAATAAATGGTCACTTCCATCCTATAAACACAGACTACTCCCCTCTCAGCTCACCAAATGCAGTGGTAAACTGAGGGGTCCAGTGAGACTTGTGCTAAAGAGAAGGGACACTCTGTTGCTGGTGAGGGTGTTCGGTGGGTGATGCTCTGCAGAATGAGTGTAGTGTCCAGCTTTTCTTCAATGCAAATAAGGGAATAGAAACATATACTACAGACCTCAGAAAACAGCCTTTTGCATATGACTTCAGATTTACTGGTAAAACAGTCTTCCGCAGAGTGATTTCAGCAGATAGCTGTAGTCGAAGAGATACCTTTGAGTGGTGAGGAGAGCCAGCCTGGCCTTGGCAATCTCCATAACAAGTCTCTGGTGAAATGTGCCTACACTGGATTATGCTGAAGTTGCTCAGGGCTGCAGGAGCCACTGAATGATGGAAAATGTGTCATCAGGATCCATGAGAGAGACCACCCACAGAAAGTCACACCAGCAGTAGAAACAAACTGCCTAGAGATGGTTGGTAGTGCAAGGAATGAAGAGGATTTTATGTCCATAAGATGTAGCTGTACCTGGAAGAAAGGCAGTAGTATGTGCTGTGAGCAGGAACAGCAGCTGGTGGAGGAAGGGAGTCTAGCTGCTACATGACTTCCTTGGACCCAAAGTCTTTCAGTGGGTGGCCAAGCACTCTACTTCTGGGACTTTAATAAAGCCATGGATGAGGTGCCTTCAGGTGAAACGTGAAGACAACTCTGGCCCAGCAGCAATAATCAGCAGAGACATCACATTTTTCTGAGGACTGGCTTTCCTACCAGACATCTGTGGGCTGGCAGGAGAGGACAGTGGCTTGTGGAAGATTAGGCACTGCTGGTCAGCCATGTCTGTGGTGCTGACCCTGGAGCTGGTGAGCAGCAACTCAGTAGGAACCCATGGCTCGTGTCCCAGAGGAGCACCATGACGGGGGAATGGTAGCACCTCCCAGAGGCACTGGGACATGGGTCTCACCACAAATACTGGCGTGTCAACTGCAGTTGTGACACTTCCATAAATTCTGTTTAAAAAAAAAGAGCCAGGTTAGAGTGAGAAGAATAAAGTCTATATGTTAGTCAACACAAAGGACTTGAAACAGACTTCAGATGAACCCTGGACTTGTCTAGACATGTAAAACTATTTCCTGAAAACTCCCAATGGCTATCTTTATTAAATGTACTTCTTTGTAACACGTATTATTTCACATTGATCATTTGGTTGAAACTTTCGGAATGCATTTGTCCTTGCATTATCATATGTAATTAATACATCTAATAAAATATTGACTTTAGGTGACCTTATCAATGTCATGGCTTATTAAGTTTTGTTTTTTCATGTAATATTCCTTTTCCTCTCTATTAGATGATTACATACATCTGTTTGTCATAATCTGAGTACATATATTCTGAAAAATAAAATTGAAATGCCAAGTGATTTCAAGAAACACTTTCAAGCACAGTAAATGATGTATCCGAGAGTATTTAATTTTTTATAAAGTGCAACATGAAAACATGTCTTTACCTTCTTTGCTTTTCTTCTGTCTTCCACCTACTGCATTTTTTTCCCAGAAAGGCAGCAGACAAAAAGAAGAATGAAGATTTCTTGTCTTAAATGAAAACAACTTAAACCTCTTTTTTTTCCTTGGCATTCTATCTCAAGTGAAAATTTGCAATCAGAATGCATGTTTCCAGTTCAAATTGAAAAAGTATTCTTCACAGCTAAGTATTTGTTTGGGGGGGAGAAAGCTCTGATTGTAAGTGTTGGTTCTCACAAGAAATACTTCTGCAGTGTATTTGAATTGATTAATCTGTCACTTTTTTCAGTAAAGTGCAAAATCTGATCAACCCACATCTTGCTTATTTACATGACCAGCTTTAATTTATCATTAGTTATATTGAGTACTAAAGCTTTTAGTGCAGAAGATACCTCTTTCACTTAATGGAGAATCATTTAGTGGCATATAATTTAAAAAAATTTATATGGTATCTCTGTCATGGTTGTAACCTAACCTCAACATGATAAACTTTCTCTGGTGGAAGGATTAGCACTTTCTGGTGTCTTTTGCCTGGATATTTGTTTAGTCATTAGTTCAACAGCCAACTTAGCCAAAGTATGTTGTGATCTGAAATCAGGTACTTGGCACAGTAAAAATATTTCTGGGTTTAGCTGTACTTTCCATTAGACCACTTTGTGTCAAGTAATGCAACAGGATTTCACTCCAGATCACTGCATCTTTTTAATTAGAAGATAAGAACAAGCAATTCAAGGCAGACTCTGAGAGAATTGAAGAGGCACTCTACCCCTGCGTGCAAAACAAGGGCACAGAAGCTGTATCTGGAAAAAAAGATGAAATAGCAAATGAAAACAAGTTCTTGAGCAAATTATGGGAAGAGACTGGGCAGATCATGATAAGAAACTTTATTTTGAACTGTAGTGAAGGACCATGGGGAAAGAGCTGATTTTTCTCAGCAGTTGCTTTTCTGGGGACTAGAGCTGTATCTCTCCAGCCTCTGAAGCACAGAGGAATGGAAGCATCAGCCTTTTCACAAAGAAGCACTCTTAATTGGAGTTACAATTTTGCTGTAACTTTTTTACACTCAGATATATATCAAATGATGAAGAAATCTGACTTCAACCTGTTTTCTTTCTTCCCAATATCCTTGCTGAGCTGCAGAAGTGTTGTGAGATGGCAATGGTGGCACTGCCATAAAACCAGGACAATCAATTTTCAATTTTAATGTTGTTCCAGCACATGGGAGTGTGGGTGGTGTGACTGGTTGAGTTTGCATTAAGGGACAAGGGTTACCTGCAGGAAGGAGCTGAGAGGAGTGCTGTGTAGGTTCAAGTGTGGCTCAAAGCCTTTTATGTCCATGTGTGAGAGGATATTTTCAGTGGTTTTTGGACTGGCAGGCTGGGACAGGGACCAACGGTGCTTTAGTGAGGAAGACTGCTGAAAGCTGGACCTGAACTCACCAAACTAAAGTTTAAGGGCAAAAGCTTTGAATTAATGCATCATTCAAAACTGAATGAATGCAAGACTCATCAGCAGCATGAGTTGACTTTGCTTGTTGTGCTAAATGTGGAAAAAACAGGCTTCCCAGGGTCTTAATTGGGCTTTGCTTCAGTTAGCCTGTGTTCGCCTGTGTTTTGGAGCTATCATTACGATGGAGTAGGATCTCCTTTCCAGCTCCTGCTGAAGCTCAGTGTCACCTGTGTGTGTTGTCCCTGGAAGTGACATGAAGGTTTTGATTTTTAACCTGCTGCTTTCCTCCAGCTCTTCTTTCCAAAGCCCACCGTGGATTTCCTACCTGCACTCTTGAGCTCTGATGCTGCTCTAGATCTGTTTCTTGGCACGGAGAGGTGTATTGCATGTTGCACATGTCATCTTCTTTCTGCTAAGAAAGAACACTTAAAAATAATCAAAAAAACCCCACCCACCCACACCCAAAACTACAGGTTACATTTTTAATGATATCTTGTGTGTGTAGTAACTCAAAGCAATATTTATAAGCTTAATTTTGGAAGGGATTAACAAAGATGATTTTAATATATTTCATGTAGTGTAGAGGCTGCTGGAAAAAACCCCAACAATCCAGAGGCAGTTAAGTTTTCATTGATGCCTGGAGTTGAAATACTGGTTGATTATTTTTTTTGGGGGGGGGCAACTTTTCTTGAGGAAAGAACTTCTGAGTGCAATCAATTAAAGAAAGGATCTGATTTGCTTTGTAATTGTTTTTCTGTCTGTATGAATGATGTAAGGGCATATTGGAAGAATTTACTTCACTACTCTGTCTTTTCTAAAATAACAGGTTTACTGGTTGATTTATGGGTTGTTTGTTTTGTTTTTGTTGTTCTGTCTGTAGGTGAGAAAAAGGTTAATTTGCTTGAGAAATCATGTCTATGCCAGAGAAGGTCAACTTGTTCCATCATCGTGTACTGCCATTGGAGGCTGACCTGAACCTGAACACAGTGGTTTAAGGGAAGAATTAGGCGTCCTGTTTTTCTGCATGCTTTTCCCAGCATTTGTTTTCTCCTTTTTTTTTACAGTTTCTCAGAAAATGCAGGAGGGTGTGACTCAGTGGTTAGTTGCTTATACCCTCCCAGAACTCATTTTATTCCCTGTAAAGTCATATTTTTGACATTTTCCTTCAAAAACTTCAAACTTTGCTGTGGCTGTGCCAAGCTCATGGCATTTCTCATCCTCTGACTGACCAAAAGCCAAAATACCAAGAAGTCCGTTTGTGAACTGTGTTAAAAGCAGTGAAGAAATGCACAAGTATAACAACCTGGAAAGACAGGGAATATTAAACTGGTTGGAGAGCTGTCTGTAAATGAGAACATAGCAGCCAGTGTGGTTCATGGGGATGTCCCCAGCTCCTCTTCCTCGGCTGCTTCGCTGAACTATTTCTGTGTCTCGTAGGATGTGGACTACAAAAAATGAAGAACCAAGGCGTTGTTGGAGTTTAAACCTTTTGCAATGCCATAAAAGCTAATTAAAATGAAGGGATATGGTGTTGTGTGTTTTTTCTAGTAGAAGTTGTTCAATATTAATGTAACAGAACTGGGTGTCTGGTTCCCTGCTCTATCACCATCGCTCACTGCAGTTGAACGCGAAACATCAAAGTGTTTGAGTCTCTTCTGTTTTATTTAGGTTTTTTTCTGCTCCTTTTTTCTTTCTCTTCATATGTTCAAGTTCATGTACATAATACATATTTTCAATATGTCTGTTCATTGTGTGTCAGAAAGCAGAGTGATGGTGATGGAATATCTTACAGTGATAATTTCAGAGAAATGTTAAGTCTTATAGAAACAATTTTGTTTCTATTTTGCAGATATGTGGTGAGGTGAAAAGTTGGTTATTGGACTTGCTCTGCGTATTTTGCCCATGTTAATTTTATAGGGTTATTTAAGTGTTATTGTTATGTTTTGATTTCAGTATGCTTTTTTCCCTTTGTTTTATATACATATTGCAGTAATTCTGTAACTTTATTTTTGTAGAGTAATCATTTACTTGTTTTCAGTTCTGGAGAACTGTGCTCCTAGGTTTAAACTGAGTAAATAAACTCTCAGGGCATGGCTGTTGTGCCCAGACAGTGCTGTCAGTTTGGAAAACTGGCTCTAAGGAGTCTAATTTAGGAAAGAGAAATAAAACCTAGAGTATTGTTAAAATAAGTTTGCCACAGTATTAATTGTCTTTGTATATGTTTGACTAATTTATGTAGATTTGGGATGTTAGCCTGTGTTAAGTGCTACTTGTTCAGATCCCACAGGCCAAAGTGCCGGGGGGCTCAAGCAGACCCCACATGCTGCATCCCCACTGCACCCATCCTGCAGCCACGGAGCAATCCTGGGAGCATCCAGGTCCTGCCCCTCAGAGCAGCGGGGCTGCAGGGCCTGTTTTCAACTTCTGTCAAGGGGAAACGCTCTGGGAGGTGATTAAGAAAGATGAAGCAATCTCCCAATAGTGTTTTATCTGCAGCATTTAGCAGAGGTGTTGAGGGAAATATTTAATTAGTCTTTAGGTTTTACTTGCATTCTGGTTTGGATGTATCAGAATTCACGTTGGCTTCTGCCTCTTTTCCTTTCTTGCTCAAAAGTCAGTGTTTCACCTGAAGTATCAGAAATATGACTTGGAGGTTGTACATCTTGCACTGATGGGCTAAATCTGATTGCTTGGCTCAGGAAAGTCTTTCAGCTCTGGATTCTGTGGTGTAGATACGTGGTTAGCCTTGGGGGAGAGCAAATGTGTATAGCACAGGGGTTTGGAAGAGGACAGGGCACTGTTGGGGGCAGAGCAAAGAAAAACCAGTGTTACCTCTGAAGTTGGGACAGAATTGCAAGATGCAGATGATGGAAGGATCCGTGCTGTCTTCTCCAGGCAAGTCTGTTGCCTCTGTGAGCTTCTTGCATGGACCGCTGTTTTTTTCTCAGCTGTTTGTGGTCTCCTGGGGAAATCCTCTCTGACCAGAAGTGTGGTTTCTTGGGATCGGCCAGCTAGTCTCCACTGGTGTGAGAAGGTGGATGCTGTGTAAAATTTCCATCTGTGTACGGCCATGAGAGGGGCTCCTTTACTCCTTAACCTCTAGCCAGCCTTGTACTTGAAGGCTGAGAAAAGGCAGACCTACTCAAGATTGGCGAGACAAGAAAAGCTGTTTCATGTCTTGCTGCTGCCTGTGCAAGGGCTGGAAGATGAGGCAAAGGTCCAAGTTTTTCTGCTGGTGCTGTCCCCTCTGCTGCTGAACTTCAAAAGGCAGGGAAGGGACTCCTGATGGTGGACCTTGGCCTGGGTGGAGATGCTTTGTGGTGGAGTTACAGGGAAGGAACCAGGTGGATGACGATTCTTCAGGAAGCTGGAAGCAAAAGGGGATTACAAGAGGCACGTCTGACTTGGGTGGTTCTGCTATTAATTGTAAAGCTAATGGAGTTCATGTGTAAAAGCAGAATTATTTAGGCAGAACATAAGTTAGAGAACAATATAGTCATCGCTCATAGTCATATAAGATAACTCATATCATTGAGGGGGAATATGATCTTTTTTGTGAGGAAGGGACATGTAGTCTATTATACTGATTAAAAGGGGCTGGATGAAGTGGTTTTGGGAAATTGTAATTTCAACTACTTTAGTGGCAACTGAATGATAATTCAGTGATGATGGGGCTATGTTGGTAGTGTATGAATTTGAAATGCAAGTCAGCAGAAGTCCCTTTTCTGTGTGCATATTTTTGGTGTGTTCTATGTTGTTTCTTAGAAGACCTACAGGGAAAAAGAAGCAATTCAAGAGATACTGAGATTTTTTTTTTCTAGCTAGTCTGATTCCTGGGGTCCTGCTTTGTGCTTTTGTGGATGTGCAATTGGTATTAAGGTACAAGGGACACTGCAGTGCAAACTGGAAAGAAAATACAGAATTTTATTTTTTTCTTCCTTTTACTGGAAAAGTATGTAAAATATGATTGGAGTTTGTCAGTATGGAGACAAATGTCTTAATTTCCTTGCAAGGGCTCTCAAGACTTCAGGATCTTCAACGTTTTTAGGTATAAAACACCCTGCAGTAAGAAGCACGCTTACAGGATTTTACATAATTTACTATTTTTGATGAAAAATAGCATCAAAGTGACACCTGAGGCACCACATCCATTACCCTTTGATAAGAGATGGAAGTTGGTCAATTCTGTTCTTGTCATTTATTAGTACTGATTCACAGGGCAAAGAAATGACAACTAGGAAGAGTTAGTTACACAGTAACTTCTGAACTATAGTGCCATAACTGGTATAAAAGACTCTTTGATTTCCTTTAGGCTTCCTGTACATCAATACACAACTGCGGTGGTCTCTTCATAAACTTGCAAGTCAAAATACTTGATATTTCTTTCCTTTAGTAGTTTCTTATATGAGCTCCTGATTTTTTTAAAATTCTTTTTCTTTAAGTAGTTCTTTAATCACTTATTCTGAAAATGTTTTATTTAGAAATATTTATATTTGCACATCTACTTCAAAGTTTGGGGACACATAGCACAATGCACAATAGTTCCTATTATAGCTTTTAACAACCTGCAGAATTGCTCTTTGCTTTCCTCTCCTCTGGGTAGATCATATATCGTGCCCTGTTTAACTCTTCAAGATGCACATGAAGAAATTTCATGTATACAGAGGCAATCTGGCCTCCCCCTGTCCTTGAGCCTTCATGGAAAGGATGTATGAGTTGGAATTTTCAGCTACGTATTATAGAGTTTATTGTCAGTGGAGTATACATAGATCAATATTCAATATAGCTGTAAACATACGTCCTTTGGGCATGTGCTAGATGCCCTTTGCTGCTCGCAGCCTGGCCAGCAGCTCACTGAAATACCAGCTTACAGCAGCCCAGCAATAATAATAACATGTTTCTGGTTGCCCCAGCCCAGGGTTAATTAAAGCAGATGGTCACAGGTGCGACTTGGCACTTCTGAGCCATAAAGTTCCACCTACTATTTGATTTTTTTTTTTTAGGGTGAAATATTTAGGAGAGAAGAGGGTCTTTCCCCAACATTTCATGGAGCTTTTACATTGCTGGTTTTTATTATCAGTTGGTGTTTTCTGTTTGTTGGATGAAAAACGCAGCTAGGGCTACGTATAGGTCTTTTTTGCTCTGCTAATAGAGACAGCCCATGGATAACCAGTGTGCAAGGTCAGCTGGGGCCACGGGTATCGTTCTGTTAATTAGCATTTTCCAAGGAAGTTACCAGAAGTCTGAACTTTCCCATTTAATAAACTACAGTTAAATAATGCCAAATCTTTGGGAGAAGTGTTCTCCCAACCCAAAAAAAGGTCTTTATCTTGCCTCTAAGTTGAGGGTTATAAATACCTTCCATGTAAAACAGAGGGGAGGAAATTGTGGTTGGTTATTAAAATTGTTAGGTTAAACTGGTATGTATGGGATTTTTTAAAATGTTGCTATATGATCTCTTGTTCAGTTTGAGTGTTTTAGATTGGATGAGGAGTGTTTGTAGGGGTCTGAGGGCTGTCAGTGCTGTGAATGTTTTTCTTGTTATGGAGAAAAGGCTTTATCCAAGTGCTTATCATGTGCTAGAAGGCCTGTGCACTAGAAATAATTGCCAAGGAATAAAACTGCTGGCAGTTCTCATTTAACCCACTTCCATGGCACATACTTCAAGTGCCATACAAGCCTAAACAAGACTCAAAATAAAACAGGGATTTGTTTCCTTCTGTGTGAATTTCCCGGTTTGAGATGTCTTGTCAGGCAGGCAGAAATAATTATTACCGGGAGAAGATGGGAATTCTTCCCTCAAAGATATCCATTCATTCATTCACCAGGAGAACAATTAATGACAACTCACTAATGGCTGCAACGTTTTATTTTCTATTTCCAGTGGCATGTGCAGACCCAGGCTTCCGAGTGCCTGGGTACTCCCTGCCTGGCCCCAATTACTTTGGCAGGGAGGCACGGTATGCTGCAGGGACCCGCGCTTCCCCCGGCAAGCCGATTCCCAGCCAAGAATAGGTTTGAGCTTTTGGCATTGAAGTAATGCATATGAGTAACGCTGGGTAGTAGAAATCGCTGATTGTTTCCAGCAAAGGAATGGCAGTTGTGTTTTAACTGTGTAATTAATTACTGCAGATTTGGGGGAAGAGGGGGGAGAGTATTTGGGTTTCAGGGCTGAGCAGAAGTGTGGGAGACTTCCTAATCGAGCAAACATTTCCCTGCTAGATAAAACCAAAATGAACCATGCAAGGAGGCAGAAATATCTTAAGCCCAAATCTTCAAGAAGATAAAAATAAAACCTAAATTGTTTTCTGTCTAGCTTCCTTGTTGAGGCTTTTGCCCTGAGCGTATGTGTAGAGCATTGGTTGGTAGGTGGTCAATCTCCCAGTATTTAGCAGTGTTGACTCTGCTTTTCTACTGCCTTTTCTCTCTGCTTATACCAGTTTTGGAGTGACTTTATACATGAGAGGTTTGGTCAAGCAAAGGACAGGGAGAGGCTGTCTGAGGTGGGATGAAACGAGTCTGCAACTGTATGTGTCATGCCTATGCAAACAAAAAAAAAGTATGTGCTGTGTCTAGTGCTCTAATACAATCTATAACCTATGGCTGGGAGAGACCCATGTCCCTTGGTCTGTTTTACTGACCTGGTGTCCCAAAGCAACTATAGACCTGGGTTTGAAAACAGCCGCTTGGTCAGCCTGGAGCCTTGTCTCCTGAGGCGCCCACCAACCCCACCACTAGAGAGGGGGAATTAAGCAATGTCACTTTGAAACTGCTTCTATACAGCTGGTGTGGTGCAACAGTGAGAAACCTGGTGACTCAGTTGGTGACAGCCTGAAATGTGCCCAAACCTTCCTGATCACTGGGTTGTTGCAAAAGTGGCTAAGAATTGTGTCCAAGCTGTTTAAAATAAATCCTGTTGGATAAATTCAATAGCTTAATAACAAAGAGATGTCAGCGAAGGCCAGGAGCTTAAGTCTTTCACGTCCATTGAAAATGTTACTTTTAATGCCTCACCTCTTCAAACTTGAAAGGAGAAAAACTCAGCGCTAGGTAATAATGAAGTGATTAACTGTAATAATATGCTGCACATTTTGAAGTGAGCAGTATAGGTGCAGACAAATCAGGAATTAATTTATACATTAGTACATATATAAAAGTATATTTTATGATTTAATTACAGTTCTAAAAGCAGCAACCCAGAGAAGGAACATAATGCCCTGATGTTTGCATTACTCTTGCACATGAAAACATCCAAAGTAGACTTGTTACTTGTGTTAATTAATGGCTTCTGTGTAATTTATTTTTTTCTGCATTGCCTTTTCAATGACGCCGCTATGGCTGATCTTGGGAAGCGGAGGAGAGAGTCTGAGTTCAGGAAGAAATGGCTCCTCGTCCCAAAAGTGCTGCTGTAGCAGAAGCAGCCTTTGATCCCAGAGAGATGGTTGTGAGATTTAGGACTCTCAACGTTCCCATTGCTGAATATGTAATTTAGGTCACTGAACTATGTTTTGGTGGAAGATACTTATCTATTCCACTTCTTGCTGATGTCATGTGCTGGGAAATCAGATGTTAGAGTACAAAAATACATGACAGGCCAGACTTAAAATGGCATAAAATATAAATGGCTGGGTGACTGACTGCTTGCAGTTTGCGATAGTGGTTCTAGGGGATGAGGGTCACATCACTTCTGTACTTCATTGTCCTGCTCTCTCCAAATTCTGATCTAAACAACAAAAAAAAAAGACTTATGTCTGATTTTGATGTTTAGTTTATATGTGCAGAGGGTGAGCAGAAGACCTAGAAGAAATACTCTTTCCTACTTGCTACATAGAACTCACCTCTGTTGCAACACCTCTGTTCAATCTAGGGAAGCTGAGAGGGTGTTAAATTCAGGTATTTTCCTATGTGTCCTACAGAGATGTTCACTACTAGCAAGAATGGCTAATTCAATCCAAAATATCCCTCCTAAAGAGAACTGACTTCCAGATGCATGATAGTGGGACTTTGCCAAGAAAGTGATGGAAGAGCCCAATATTGCTCAGGTGGCTGTCTGCATAAGTTGGGTTTCTTTAACCCTCAGGCTAACCATGGATACCTTATTCTGAAAAGAATTAGTTAAATCATAGCATCGTTTAACCCAGTCATCGGCTTTGGCTAGTGCTCGGCAGTGTTGGGAAGCAGTATTGGTCTGGAGGTGAGCTCTCCTCCCCCAAGCTTTGCTCTGTGCACTGGGTCAGCTGCAAAGAGACTGGAGGTTGATTGACTTGCTAGAAAAGTCTACCTGGACTTATGTAGTTTTCTGAAATTTTTTCCTTTTATTTCTTTTTCTTCTGGAACCTGTTAAGTCATTTACTTTGGGGAAATTGTTAACAGGGAGCAAACTTGCAGGAAGATATGTAGGTGCTTACCTTAGTTGTAAAAGTACTCAGAAGTTCAACTGGTAATAGCATTGCAAATTTAAATAAGTAATAAAAAAACCCCCAAATCTCACCCTTGGGTAACAAAAGGAAGATGTGCTTCTTAGATAATTCATCAGACAGCGCTCAGAAAGCAGCCAGAGAAAAAGAATTTTTTTTTCTTAAGTCTCATGATACAAGAAAAAACACGCAGTTTTCCTGTTCCCTCTACAAAAATTCAGCAAATAGTGATCAGTAATGCAGCTGTGAGAAATGTCAACCACATATGCTAGCTAGTATTGAAAATCTCCTAATTTACAGCAGTAGCCAATGCCAAGATAGCAATCTGGATTTTGCAAATCAATCTTTGGGTTTGTAGTTGCTGAGATCTGAAGTATCACAACTAAGTTCACATTTTCTGCAGTTTTTTTTGTCAGATTCCAACATGACTTTATATATAAAAGCAACCAGCTTTCTAGTATTGTGGTTTTGGATGACATATTGAACAATATAATTCAGCATACCTGCAAATCAATAATAGTTCAGCTTTTCAGTAAAAATCTAGATTCTAAAAAGTTAGGAGCAGGATTTGCCCTTCTTGTGATCTCCCCCCATTCCTCAGAGATTTACACACTGTAAGAATGTTTGTATAAATAATACATATCTATAGGCATTATATACAAATGTACATATTTATATTTATTATTAGTTGAATGTACTTGTTTGTACTTCCTAATTGCTAGTAAATTTGGCAAAAGCTCACAAAGCTAATGATGTATATTGCATTACATTGCACGCTAAATCAAAGATATCACCCTGGAATTTACTGTGAGATGTTAATTGCTGAGGTTATCGTCGAGTAGAAGGTATATGCAGCTTGGCATAATTTGTCATTTATAACAACTCTTCTTTTACTAAAAGTTACAGGATTTACAGATGAGTTGATCCAGATCACCTTTGTACAGCAGTTAATTATTAGCTCCTGGGCTACCAGCTTTCACTTTAAAATTACCTTCTTGCTCATTCAGTCTTGCTTTTAAAACCAGTTTAAGATTATGGAATATATTTGCCGCTGAGGTTGCTGCATTTATCTTAAGCATTGGTGACTCTCTTAAACTCTATGCTAAACACTTTCAACATACCTCAGAGTGAAGCTGTCGCTCTGAATTTGTCTCTCAAGAATTGATTAAAGTGATAATTCTTTAGCAGTTGTGGCATAAATACTGCTGGTAATCTCCCTAATAGACAAAAGGCACAAATAACCACTGATGGCAAATAAATTTGAAGAGTTTCCCTTTTCTTCATTAGCTTGCCATTCTGAAATAAAGAATCATGTCCAAAATAACGAGCAGGAAGATTTCCCGTCTCTGTAAGAATGCTGCAGAATTCAAAGAGCAGTTCAAAATGTTCCTGCGACTCTTCAAACACACTTCTGGCTGCATAGAGCCTTTCTGCATAAACACCGGTACAGTGGGGTGGAAAATAAACATTTGAGATTATTCACCAAAAAAAAAAAAAATCTAAGTTCATATTCAACGAGACAAGGGTATATTTTTCCTGCCGGGGTAGGAGGAGGTGGGGAGGGAGAACAGGCACATGCAGAGATTTTCTCTTTAGCGCTGCAACTGTATTTCGAAGTTGAACATATATCTGGCATCTTGCAAAGAAAATGTATTTTGTAATACCTTATCTCTCAACCATTTTTCGTTATGTTTCCCAGATTATAGTAACTTTTTGTTTGCCAGTAGTTTGTTACTTTAACAAGTACGATATATTGAGACATAATTCAAAATGACAGGAAAGGAGTAACCAATATATGGTGCACAAATGACTCCCTGTTAACATGTCACGTATTACATTCTTTATTAAAAACAGCCCCTGCTCCATGTCGGCAAACAGCGCTTACAACCCTCACCCCAGCTCAGCTTTATGATGGATTGTCTTAAAGCTTACTAGTATGTGGAGTACAATATTAGCATCAATAACACATACAATAGTGTTTATTTTATTTTATTTTTTTCCTTTATATTGTCTTCATAGAGATTTACATTCAAACAGTCTTTTTAATCACAGCTGATAGTTTTAAACAGGCTTCCCTAGGCAGCCTGGATTCCAAACCTTGGAGGTATTTCAGCATCCATCTTCTGCACAATCAATTAATTTGAGGGTTAGGGCATACCTGGCAAACTGGTGTCTGTCTGTCTGCCTCAGGTCTGCAACTTCCTTGTGCTCCTCTGACCACCCTAAGTTTTCATACAGCTTCCCTTGTACCTGGGATAGTAACTTTTCAAATAACGCTTTTTTTCTTTATTATGACATTTATCACCCAACTTTCCATTCTTTTAAAAAAAAAAATAAATAATTTTGAAGTGGTGCATAAATCCTGAATTGATATATAAAGGATTCAAATTCCCACATCCTCTGCTCAGTTTTACCCTCTGTACCCGACTGTTTTTCTTTGTGCTGAAACTGGAAAACCCTGACTCCTTATTCCGGTGTTAGTGCAACAGATGTCTCTGGTGAGTCCCGTCCTCGGCAAACTTTTCTGAGGCAGCCAGTGAGTAGACACACTGTTACTGCTGAATAAGGGAGGACTAGGGAGTACATGGTTTTTCAAACCCTGTGGATGTATTTCTGGTGTCTGCTCACTTACACACAGATGCCAGGCGTTGTTTTAAAACTGGCTGCTAGTATAAACAAGCGAATGTGCTATTATTTATTGATTATGTTAATGCCCCTTATGCATTACGAAAGCTTTCATCAGAAAATAGGTTTTGTAGTACATAATCTTTACAAACACCCAACGCTCAAAAAACACCCCCCCGAGGGGTCTGTAAGCGTGGGGAAGGGGATGGGAGGGGAAGAGCAGACCCAGTGCCGCAGACTGGCTGCCGGTTGGGATGCTGGCAGCGCCTGTGAGGGAAGCCCACCCTGGGGTATATCCCTGGCAGTTTTCCATCACACGGCAATGCCAGCACGCTGAAAAAATGCCACGTTCTCTTGGTGAGAAAGGTGACGGTATGTTTATCACGCAGTGAAGAAATAAATGGTAGCCATTACAAAGGTGTATAATTCGGCAATTACAGTTATTTGTTTTTTCTGACACCCCCTGCAAACAGTTATCGCTTCAGTCAAACATAATTTGATTATCTTTTTCTTTTTTTCTTTTCCTGGTACTGTATATTAGCAGGGCAAATAAAAGGGAAAATAGTGCAGTCCCTTGTAATAAAGAAAACAGCAGCAAACTATTAATGCTCTTTGAAAAGAGTAGTTTTAACAAAGTAAGCAAGAATCATTTTCTTTGGTTGAGTGTTGATTCCCTAGTGTGCTCTCAGTAAGTAATTAGAATGGCCCAGTGAATGTCAGCATCAGCTTGTTTATTCTCATTATTTTATCATTTTAAAAACCCTCTAGGTGATGAGACATGCAGTATAGAACATAATTACCATTATTAGCATACTAATTGGACACAAAAATAGGCCAACTACAAGGTAGCCAACTGAATAATTTCACATTAATCAAACACCATAGTGAATAAGCCTATTGTTAAATTGACAGCTACAATAATTGGCAATATTTCGCTGCGAAATATAAGAAATTCCTTGTAATATCTCTGCAATGTTATATAATTTAGTAATTTCCCATATTTCCAGCCTTAACTTTGTACACCTAGTTCAAGTTCAAGAAAACATCATGATAAGATTATTAGTCTATTATCAAGTGGACGAAGTATATAAAGACCTGCTTGTTAGCATTCAGGAATAGATTCACACGATAAGAAAACAAAAAGGCTACCAATTTAGTTACTTGTTGCTTCAGCATTGAATATGTATAAAGGTTCACGATAAGATTTTTTTTTTAACTGTATATTAAAGTCCAACTGGCACCTTCAAGAAACACAGAAAATGGTAAAGAAATTAAAAAAAGCAAGCGCTAAAATACAAAAAACTCTAGTGGGAACTGTGACTTTCATCCTCTAGGATAATTTTCTGGCTGAGGCTGGTTGGATTTTTGTTGTACATTTGTTTTGGTGCCGTCCCCGTCTCGTTTAACAGCAGAGCAGAAAGTTGCAAAGCCATCACCAGAAGTGAAAATTCATGAAATGCTCAATTAGTAGCAGGCAGGAAGGGAAAACTGGCCCGAGCTGTGTTTCACTTTGAAAACCTTGGGGGAAACGGGACAGGAAAGGAGCGAGTGGAAAGGCGAGGAGAAACAAAGACAAGGAAGGTGTAAGTGGGGGAAAATGAGGGTTGCGGCAGAGGGAAGGAGACCGATAAGGAGAGCAGAACCAGATGGTGAAACAAGAGGAGCAGAACTAGGAGAAGACGAGAAGAAAGAAAAACAGTGAGGAAGAAAGAAAATAGTCATCAAGAAAAGAGAGGAAGAGAAGGTAAGGTGAGAGTCGGGGAAAGGAGAGCAGATTTGGAAGAGTATGAAACAATATTCCGCTTTTAAGAATTCAAAGGCAAGGGGAAACACAAGTATCTCACTGAAAGAAACGTTTCCTTCCCACTCCCCAGGCTTTCAGAAGTGCGGAGACTAGGAAGAGGGCAGAAAGGATTCACTTTTAAGCTTCCGTTTATTTCAATAAGGGAAATGTTTTTGAAAAATTGGTGTAAAAACTATATTTCATAAGGCTGCTCACATAGGCACTGGGCACTCATTAAGGACGTGCACCGAGGCTCCGGGGCACATGGCAACAGTACCGCTTTCAACCTCCCCGACCATTCCTGGATGCCTTCTCCATTATAAGTGCGTTGATGAAAGCCAAAACCATGTGGGTAAACTTGACGGATTTAAAGAAATGAAAGGAAAGGAGGGGCAGAAAGAGAAATAAAATGCTGGCATAGATTTACAAAGTGCCTGTTTTCGCAGAAGCAGAACTGGCACCCACTGTGGCTGCTGCAAGCCTTTGTATCTGGCCTTTCTTGCAGCATTTGGAGAAGGGAGACTGCATTGAGCACAGGCCAGCAACTGCCTGAAATATCGTTATTTCAGTTAAATAATTGAGTTATTTCAGTTTCAGTTGCCAAAGAGGCAATTTTGGCCACTGAGCAGTTCTGGTAGGGGTGGCTCTTGAGACTCTCTGCTGATTTAATTAAAGGTAGAAGAAGCTTTCTGTAAGGAGCGACCTCTAAGTTTATGTTGAAAATCAGCTGCCTTATTTTGAATGAAGCCGTAGGGAAAAAAAGCACTGTCTTACAAGCAATAACAACATATTCTTTCCAGTTGTTCTTTGCTTATTAATCTGCTAATGGGTAATTCTCTGCTAATGATTGAGGGTGCCTGTTAATATATCATAATCCCGGTTTATTGATTACCTGGTCTATTTCCCTTTGCATAGCCAATCTCTCCAGTAGCAAACCCACTGTAAAAAGTACATAAGACTGTGCTTCAGATAGCTCTTGGCACAGAGAGGAACTGCCATGGGAAATGTCAGAGGGTACTAAAGTCAGCTAATATGTGCAGTGTGTGCTCAGACTTTGTTTAAAGCATGAGTGTACAAGATGCAGCTTTGATTTACTCACTGAACTCGAGAAATACATCTGTGGGCACTCACTGCCGGGAAGTCTCTTTCCTTTATCTAACTCTGTATCTATAAATGACCGTAATACCTGGGTCAGGGGGGGCTTGAAAGATCTCTCAAAAAGTGATACAATCGACCCTTTATGGAGGAAAACTTAGAGCAGGAAAAAGGAAGTGCTCTGTGCCAGGTTTACAGCAGAGTTAAGGATAACAGCCAAGGCCATATTTTTGCTAATACATTAGGATGGCTCCAAAATGTGCCAACCCCGTAGCTTGGAATAAAGAAAACGACAAAACTGAAAATATCCTTGACAAGACGTCTCTCTTAACACATTAAGAGGCTGTCCAAACTGTGGAAAAAAAAATCCTCAGCAGTTCCTCTCCTTCTGTCACAGAGTCTGTGCTCTGGTGGTTGAAGTTGCAGGGCTCCGCCAAAATGCTGCATGTTAGATTATACATGAGTAACAGCTCGTGGCCAGCATGTTTAACATACATCGTGTCTCACCTGCTCCTTTATATGCCAGCCACTGAGAGCACTGCAAGATCGTGAAAAACACCCTGGTTAACCCACCATCTAGGTCTGGGCAGGGCGTTTGCCATAGGCACATGCGTCCGTCGTACATCATAAACTGTATCTGTTATAAAGACATTGCAAATCTGATGTTTTCTCATCCCTTAAATACACCTGGATGATTAATGAAAGCAATCCCCCACCACTTACCCCCCAAAAAACCCAAATCAAACCCCACGGCTGAAAGCAAAAGGAAAGAAAGATATTATGCGCGTTCAGGCACAATAAAGGCAGAAGAAAAACACTGCAAAGGATAGTTGTTGAATACATTTGAATAACAAATACATTTGAGGAAATCCCAGTCTGCTTGGGGACAGAGAAAAGGAAAATAAATTCATCACATTATTCACTGGAAATTTTTTGTTCAGCTCTGCTCCTTAATGTGTCAGCTAAAGATGATTTCTAAGAGTGAAGATTTTCTTTTCTTGCTCAAAATGACTCAAAAAGAAATGAATATTCCAGCCACCAAGTGAGGTTAATATATGAGTTTCATAGCCATTTACTCAACACTGCTGTTCCCTGCAGAGTAATGGCACTGAGATGCATTCTGGGATTGCCAGGGGTGAAACCGTAGTAGATGTTCTTGAATAATTTAGCAATGTATGAAAGCTTATTTCATCATCATCAACACAGTAATACCTTGCACCAATGGAGTGCTTTACATTTCTGGTCTCCAAAGCTGTGCAAGTATTCTCATTTCTATTTTTCAGTTGGGGAAACTTGAGAACAGAGAGACAAAAAACATTTTCTGAAGGGGGTGGAGGCTGTGGCAGACCCGGGATAAAGATTCAGGCCTCTAGGAAGAGGCATCCGTAATGTTTGGGTTGAAATCTGTGTGGGTGAAGCTGCCGCAGTTTAGACCTGTTTATGCTTAGTAAAAAAAGAGAAAGAGATAAAAACAAAAGTATTTTTCTCTTCTCTTTCTTTCCTGGTGAAGTAAGAACTAAATGAAGAATTAAATTTCTAGAATAAATTAAATTTAAACCTATTGCTAGTATCTATGCATTGGTTATCGTAAAGTGGCAGAGCAGACTCATCCAGTTCTTGCAATGACAGGAGGCTGCACTCACATCACAGAGTGATTATTAGCACTGGGCTAAAGGACCAGAGGAACTCTCGTGCCTCTCTTTGGGCTGTTTACACATGCATGTAGTTGGTAACTTTTTTTGTGTTTAAAGAGTCTAACAGCTCATCAATCTTATTCTTCCCTGAATGTAGATTGGTCTTTAATGAGATCAATGAATAGTGCTGGTACCTCACTGGCCAAAATTGTAAATGTGCTGTTGCATTTCCTATTTAGCCTGTAGCACAGGGATTTCGGCGCATTATTG
Source organism: Burhinus oedicnemus (assembly GCA_008921705.1). Classification (NCBI taxonomy): domain Eukaryota; kingdom Metazoa; phylum Chordata; class Aves; order Charadriiformes; family Burhinidae; genus Burhinus; species Burhinus oedicnemus. Next base: position 876,675 of record VFFE01008954.1, on the reverse strand, counting down.
CTAATGTGTTTTGCATTCTATTGCTCTCCTACAAAATTTATGGCCAGAGAGAGGCTGCAGAAACAGTACGGGCAGTCAGAGCTAGGTTGTATTCTCTGAACTACACTCAGACTTTTTAAGATATATGGTTTCAAAATAGTTGAAGGAAAGGAAAGGGAAATACAGAGCAAAGAGGGAGCTGGGAGTGGGAAAGAATTTCAGATTAGTTTCATAAAAACAAAACTTTGGTTTCTGAGACGTTTCAGAGACGGAAAAAAATATGGCTTAAAACAGCTTAAGAAAAGTGATCTTAACAGTGAGATGCAATGGAAGCGCCCTTAGTTAGCCCAGACAAAAGGCAGGAAAGAGGAGGCTGTTGGGCAGGAAAATAAGTGGTGGAATACTGTACGTCGTTAGTTATAGCTCAGGCGTAGCTTGAAAAGACTACCGCTCTTCCAGCCTGATCCTTTCTCTTCACTGTCCTTGTTAGCACTGTGTTTGGTCCTGTTCCAGCTGTGCATTAACCTCCGTAACTAACACCCTACTTACTGTAGGTTTTGTTTCTCTAATGCGGCTCCTATGGCAAAAGCCTTACGTACGCCCCAAAGGTCTGCCCTGGCAGGTTTTTCTCTTTGCGTGTGGTGATACAGGTTGATGTTGAAGATACGTATCCAGTACTTTGACTGTAAAGCAGCGAGTTCTGTATTTTATTTTCTTCTTTGGAGCTTTCATCCATGACCTACCATCCTGGAGCAGCTCCCAGGGAAGTTGTATGTCCTAAAGAGATAGACCTAGAAAGCCTCACTGTGCCAGGGGAAGGAGACATCATTTGGCATCCTTTACATATAAATCTTTTTTGGTGCATGGTGGTCCAAAGCTATAGAAAAGCTGTAGTCTGAGGCCTTGACCTGACTCTGTATTATATGGGAAATCAGTGCAGAGAGTTGAGGCGAGATTGAGAGGCTTCTCTTGGCCCATTTGGTCCAAGTTGCATACTGAATCAAATTTCCTACTTAACGACAGCTTCACCCTGGGTGAGTACAGGGGTGACGATCAGAAAGAGTAGAAAATGTAGAGGATTTAATTCAAACAGTCAGATGAGTTGGACTCTTCAGAGGGAAACTAAAAGGTCTGAAGCGAGTTGTGGTTGAGCCCAAAAACCTTGAAAGAAGCAGAATCTCTATGTGTGGAAAAATCTTGGAGAGATGAGAGATGTCCAACAGATGAGCAACAGGAATTGCGTGTGTCAAAGACAAGTTGGAGACCTTGCATGCAGATGTGTGGGTCAGTCCTGCCTGTGCTGCCATGGGATGTTCTCCTGAGCTTCCGCTTGGGGTGAGTGGTTCATCACCCTGTAGCTCTGGTATTTTCCATCTCTGTGCCATTTCTAAACATCATTAGCCTCGCTGTTATTGTACTATTCCCAGTGACACTACCTGTGAAATAGTACCCGACAGGTGGTAGTAAGGCTAGATAGGCTGTTTGATTAACTCTGTGAAACGATTTCTGGAGCTCCTGCCTCCCAGATGAAATGCAGCATGGTTAGTCAGGGACCCTGCAAATATACAGGTGGCAAGCACAGTATTGCTAACCCAGGGCACATTATGTCTATTAAATTTGAAAGGTGGAAGGGACCCTCTCTCTTTGGAAGGCAAGCAAATACTTAAGGGGTGTTGAACAATCAGTCAAATCAACCGTATAAAAATTAACTTGGGAAATTTGAATGTTATTGTACGTGTTATCTGTCAGAAAAAAAGTGATATTGTTCTGAAAAGGACAAAACTGAGGAGGAAAAATGACTCTGCATGTCCTGAAGCCTGGACTGATTACAGTTAAATGCATCCACAAAAAACGAAGGGCTCCTTGAAATCCTTCCATGCTGTTCAATGGTGCCAAGCCTCTACAAAGCCAGTAGAGCTGATTTTCTGAGAAATCCCTTAGTAAGGGGGAGCCCTCAGAAGCAAAGAGCAGACTGGTATCTGCTCACCTGCTGATCTCTTGGCTTTAGCAAAGATTGGACGGCTTGGATTTAAAGGACAAAGTACAGAGCTGGGGCATAAAAAGAGCTTCTGCATCCTCCCGCTTACTAGCAGTGGCCCAATGACATGTGGAGGTTACTGGTGGGAAGACCCCATTCACAGGAGCTTCAACTTCTACCCTTACACCAGGGCCAAACTGTGGCCTCAGCTCACTGTTTCTTTTGCTTGATGCAAATTTGCCAGGTCAGCAAAGTTGTGCTCCAGATCGTGTCATTTCATGGATTGAGTGGAATAACGTAGATGGTGGTAGGAGAGAGAAGGCAGAAAATGTGAACAGCTCTTTTGTGGAAATGACCCAAATTCTGTTTGTGGTTACTGTGATATAAAAATGGAATAATTCCCTTTGGATCGGTGGTTTCCTCAGATTTCATATTAATCTTAATTGATTGTAGTATTTAGCTTTCATCCTCTGAATAATAAGACTTTCCATGCACTTCTTCCATGTTAGACATCTATGTCATATGTTACGTTCTTACCCAAGTTCCCTCTGCAAAGAGCAAATTTTCTCTCCATTGCTTTATCCAGGATTTAAGTGCACATCCTCCCTTTAATTCTCCACATTTCTTTCTTCTTAACAGTCTGTCTTTCCATCCTTAAGTATCACTGAGTTGCCAGATAAAACAGTTATTGTTCCTGTTACAAGAAGATTGTAATGGATTTATATAAAACTCAGACAGTGCCATTGTTCTTGAAGTCCATTTTATTGTAATGAAGTTCCACTCTTAATATTCCATGATCTTCAATGTCCTTTACAAGTAACTTTTTATAAATTAATCTATAATAATCTAATTCAAGTCAGTTAAAGTGGATAACTATACTCCAATTATGATATTGGGAAGAGTTTTTACATAATGGGGGCTTTTATATAGATGGTTAACGCTAATACTGTAGTTTACAACATACTGTATGAATCACTAATTAAATGCCTAAGTAGCAATAATGGAAGTGGAACTATCAATACAGAGAAGATATCAATGATGTAAGGCATTAATAAAACTTTATGGTACCATTTAATCTTTTTTTATAGGCACTCCATTATGTCAGTGAAAAGAAAGGCAGAAAAACAAGAAAGTGAGAAACAGTGGAACTTAAAGGGACCAGGAAATGGAAAATAAAATGTACTTTCTCTTGTATCTTCCCCACAAAATGAGCCAGATAAAAAAGTAATGAGAAAACTGCCCAGTAGAAATAAATTTATCACATTTCTAAAAATATAGCTGTTCATTACAGCTGAATGGTTTAAATACTACTTAAACAACCTATATTCTATGACATAAATGAAGGACAGCATAAATAGTATCCTCAAAAGAGGAATACAAGTTTAGTAACACACTGACCAAAAAGGAACAGCTAAACTGTCATTTTCTTGCTATAGGCCAGCAGAGATGACTAGCAGGGTAAATATATAAACATTTATATTGGAAGGAGAAACTATTAACAAAGGTATTTTATTTTTAAGCCAAAACACAAGCTTGGCTTTTGGTGCTGCCCAAGGCCCGTTCGAGGTGGCCGGGCTGCTCTCCTGACAGGACATCTCCTCTGTGTTCCTTGGACGCCGTCCAGTGTCCCCTGCAGGAAAGCAAGCTGCCCATTTGCATATCAAAGCAGAGGAATAAGCCAACCCCAGTAGACCTCTAAAGGGAAGTGAGAGTATATGGGAATTTTTAGTTTTAACAGCTCTCAATAAAAAAAAAAAAAAAAAAGACCACCTCAATTCCTTTCATGCAACAGTCACTTCAAATGCTTTTGCAACACATTTGAGCAGAAATGAGTATTTAACCCTTCAAATCCCCTTGCAGGGTGTTTCAGTCCTAGTTGTGTTTTGACAAATAAAGGGGAGAGATTTCTTTTCCTGAAAAATGCACTTTTGATATCAGCTCTACACAGCACTTTGAAAATTGTTGCACTGAGACCTCCTACACACCTTGACATGTATTAGAAGTGTGCAGTAGTCAGGCTAGTGTTTCATGCTCGCTGTTGTTGAGATGACATGTTTATTTAGCACAAGATTTCTAGCCTCATGCCTTTCTGTGCCTCGTAGGAGGTTTTTGACATCATCTGCATGGGTTGTCTTTGCTGAGGTTTGGCTCTGAACTCCATCCTTCCTGGGTGTCCATCACTGGGCAAACTGGGGCAGACAACCTGCCTTACAGCTTCTAATAAAAATAAATCTTTCTGTATTATTTTAAAACTATGACTTCAGTATGAGTAGATGAAGAGGCTATGAAAATTCTTTGCCAATATCAGTGAAGATTAGATCCGAGAAATAATGTCTCCCTGTGATAAGAAATTCATTACTCCCCTTGCCCATCAAATGCAGCTGCTGGCAACCCTCTGCCTCGAATACACGGGAGCCGAGGACATCAATAATCCTGCAAATTTGCAAGTGAAACCAAACCTTGGTGCAGACTCCCCCTTCCTCCCGTGTATTGCTTCATTTCACAGCCACCATGTCTGCTCTCTTTGAATAACTTTGAAGAACTGCCGGAGTTTAACTTAACTATTACATTTCCTGTGTTTGAAGCTAACCGTACTTCCACTGAATGGGCTTTGATGTATTTTGTTGAACAACAAATTTAACTGAAATGCATGAGCAAATACAGCTCTGTCTCTTTGTACCACCAAATAAACCCTACGCATGTCATTAGTAATATGATCAAACCTAAACAGTAATTAAAAGGTACCTACAAAATGATGTGAGGTTTTCCATAAGTACAATCTTGCCCTGTGTCATGGTTATCATGTAAGCAGAGCTCATCCATGGTCACTTGCTTTTCTGCTGATGTTATTCTGATTTATCAGCAGTTACTCTAGAGCAACCATTACCTACTGGCTGCCACTAACAATCAACCATAGAATAAACTTCTTATTAAAGATATAAACATAATTCAAATGCCTTGGAGTGACCATGGGTTTTTCTAGACTTACACAAGAGGCTGTGATTGTCCTTCTTGTTCTGGAGTTCAATGAAAGAAGTTCTGGCACGAAGGTTCAAGTAATTCAACCTTTTCCAGTCTTTCAATAGCTCTTGTTTTTTCACAAGTCTCTTGGCAGAATGTAAAGAAAAAAGGAGAAAAGATCAATAAAGGTTTGCGGTTTAATAGTTTTAGCTATATCATCCTCTGTCTTCTGATGTTCTTGTCCCTCATGACAGCTGAGCACTGTATGTTGTAATATGCCATAAACCTGGGACTCCATCGTAGCTTGTTTCAGAAATCTAGAAATGAAGTTAATGGACAATAAAAAAAAACAATCGATGAGTGGTATGGAGGCTCAGCCGTGTCAGCAAGAACGGCTGGAGACCCTGAGCTGAGCGCAGGGACCGCAGCAGGACCTGGCCCCACTTTTCTCTGCACAGCTTTGTGTAAATGAAGTCATGGTATGCAGCTACAGAGGTAAGATGACAGGCTTACACTTAAGCAAACTGAGGCTGTGACATAACTTTTATCTACAATTTTTATATTAATTTTTTTTTTTTTTGGTATTGTGTGGGGAATATCATTCTGTCTGTCTGGGAAGGTCTGCAGGCTTCGTACAGGGTGAAAGTTTCTGTAGGAACTGTGTTCAGCTGGGTCAGAAACTTCTTTGCTTTTTTCTTTATTTTAAAGAATGTTTGCATATACATTGAGATTTTCAATGCTGCTTGTTATGCTGTATCCCCGTTTCCTTCAAACACCCCTACACATTGAGCATCACCTCCATTTGGTTTATCGTCCAATAAGATGTCGTGTTTAATTTTATTTATGGGCTTAATATTAAAGTTTTTCACAAGTAATTTTTCCCATATGGGCTTTTAGAAATATGTTAGAAAAATCATTATGTACTGCTGTTAGGAGTAATGCATTAATAAGCAGATTAGCGTCCTGCTGATGGGCAAAAATCTAGTTTCAGCACCACGTGAAGGCACTTGGTCCAAAATGAGCCACGAACCAAAGAGTTTACAAGTTATGGATGACTGGAGCATTATAATACTTTGTGCACGATCAAGTGCAATTCTCCCTCCCCTTTTAAAATTAAGATATCCTCTTAAATGTGCATCACTGAGTCTTCCTGCCTCTGTTAACAGGTTTTTCAGCCTGGTTTCTCTCCCCAGAGAGGTCCCACGCTCTTTGGGAGCCTTGCTTGGCTTGGCCAGAGCCAGGGAGGTGCCTCTGTGGCCAAAGGACTCCTTGACTTCAGCCTCTGGGTCAAATCAGGAGCTTTTTGGGTTTTGAGCGATCCCTTTACACAAGTATGAATGAACGAGGCTTGCCTGAAATGCCATTTTTTGTATAATTCATCAAGAAGCAAATCTGGCACAAGCACCTAATGTGATGACAAAAATCAATTTTCTGTGCTGGTCGCTTCACTGGCAGCCTGTGATATCTCTGTTGGCTGGTAGAGTCGGTGCTGTCCTTGAAGGGTTTGCTGTTAAACTTCTCACATTGCTTGTACGTGGCTCTCTGTGTAGCACGCTTTTGGAGCACTTTAGGCCCTTCCTAAATGAAACCTGTTGCAAGTTTGAGACTGGGATTGACAGGGTAAGGGGAACAGCTGTGATGTTCCTCTAAAGCTAAATGTTGCTGGTTTTGCATAATCTGCAAAAATATGTTGTCAGGATGAGAGATCCAGCTGGCTTTCTGCCACCTTCCCCCTCCACAGTGTGTGCTGCGGGAGCGGGTGTAGCATCTGGGGAGCGGAAGGTTTATCTCTGACACCGAGATGTCAACCTAATATAGAAAAAAAAAGGAGATACATGTATATATATTTTAGTAACTTGCAATTCTTCTTGCACGATAGCTGCTAAAAAAGAAACAAAGGGAGATGCAGTTTCCAGCTCTGCGATGTTGCAGGGTTAGACGTAGCCGCGGCGGGAATAGAGGGGCTGCATGCTCACTGCACGCTGTGGTTGTTAGCATATGCACATCGCAATCTTCTTAATACCCATGGTAAATCCTGCTGTCTGCTACAAGCTCTGTTTTGAATGTTAGGCTTGTTTGCCTTCTGTTTTTTAAGCTTATAAACACTTTGGGGCTGAAATTCCCAGAGAAGGTAACAAGAGCTATGTTAACCCTCTGCAATGGTCTATTAAATGAGATTATCTTGGGCAAGTGGGGCAAAAGGACTGAGCAAGCAGGCTGGCGCTGAAGAGTGGGTCAGATTTGGGACTGCAGTTACTCCAAATTCGCATTTTCAGCAGCATAGCTGTGTTGAACTCGGTGGGGATTTATGGCAAGATATGAGTATAAGATGACAACAATTCTGAGTGATTGATAGGTTGATGTAGCTCATCTGCTTAGACCCAAGGATCAAGAACTGTTGTTTACACCTGAGCTCTTCTTTTAAGCATGCTGTTACTATTTGTGGAGGCTGACAGAGGGTTTGATGTGAGTTTTCCAGGATTATGTTTACTAGTGTCCATATATAAGGTTTTGTGGTGTTATAAAATGCTCTTATGCTCTGAGATTGCAACCAAGCAGCTGATTTGGTGTGGCTCTTTGTTCCTGGTATTGTACCAGACGTCTTCTGGCTTTGGTGGAATGAATAAGGAATCAAAAAATCCCCCGCCACATTTTTTTAAACAATCCATGTGAATGTAGTACTTGGCTATTATTTTTAATTAGCATAAAAAAAATACGATGCCAATATCCACACCTAATTTACATCTTAGTCCAAAATACTATTGGCTTCAAAAGATGTTAGATAACAACTGAGAAGAGGATGAGAAAGTAGGTGTGCTGATCCAGCTGGTGTGTAAAGGAGGCACGTTTGACTTTTGCAGTGAGATTCATAGAATGGTTTAGGTTGGAAGGGACCTTAAAGATCATCTAGTTCCAACCCCCCTGCCATGGGCATGGACACCTCCCACTAGACTATGTTGCTCAAAGCCCTGTCTAACTTGTCCTTGAACACCTCCAGGGATGGGGCATCCACAACTTCCCTGGGGAACTTGGGCCAGTGTCTCACCACCCTCAGAGTAAAGAATTTCTTCCTAATATCTAATCTAAATCTACTCTCTTTCAGTTTAAAACCATCACCCCTTGTCCTATCACTACACTCTCTGATAAAGAGTACCTCCCCATCTCTCCTGTAGGCCCCCTCTAAGTACTGGAAGGGGCTATAAGGTCTCCCCAGGACCTTCTCTTCTCCAGGCTGAACAACCCCAACTCTCTCAGCCTGTCTTCATAGGAGAGGCACTCCAGCCCTCTGATCATGTCCTTCTTACGTTGGGGGCCCCAGAGCTGGATGCAGTACTCCAGGTGGGGTCTCACCAGAGTGGAATAGAGCGGGAGAATCACCTCCTTTGACCCGCTGGCCATGCTTCTTTTGATGCAGCCCAGGATATGGTTGGATTTCTGGGCTGCGACCACGTGTTGCAAGGTCATGTTGAGCTTCTCATGAACCAACACCCCCAAGTCGTCCTCCTCAGGGTGCTCTCAGTCTATTCCATGGAGAATAGTGTAGGAAGGATTCAGAATTGGTTAAGCTCAATAAAAAGATTAGTCTTAGAATTGGTTTTACTGTTGCTAATCTCTATCAATAAACAAAATTCCTGAAATGGGGCAAGTTTGAGTAGTGGGTAGATGTGATTTTTCTTTTTTTACATGTGTGTGTGCAAATTCTGGATCTATGGCTTGAAGAAAGAAGAGGAGGACAGGTGTAACAGGCTGTTTCCCAAGACGTGGCAAGAAAAAGCCTTTCCTTGGTCTATGGACCCTCTCAGTGAAGAGCTCCCAGCTCTCTCTTCCCAATCCATGCTTGTGGACACATCCCTGCAGGCAAGCTGGGCTGGGCTTTGCTTCCCTGGACACATGCCTGCAAGGGCAGACAGTGCTCCTAGGTCTCACAGCGGTGCTCTGAGAAAATGTTAAGTGCTAAAATACTATGAGACCATATAAATACCAAAGGTGGATTCCACTTTATCTTATCTAAAATAACAGCAAATCCCTTCTTTTCTTTTATTTATAACCCTGCATATATAGAATGTGCACATATATATCCTGGAGTCTAGTGAAGAGGCTGCTTAGAGATTGCTTGCCCTGTGTTGTGAGCAGACTAATAGCCAAATCTCCTCCAAATTTGTGTATTCTTCTTTTGGTGATTCTTGCAGTCTATTTTATTTGCTACCAAAATATATACTTAATCCGATGGAAATGTGCATGGCCTTTTTTTCATCTGACTGATTTCCCTCCTTTGGGTTGTTTATCCTTCAAATGTGTATTAAAGGGATGAGGAAAATATTTACTGAGCTGTTAAAGAATGGGCCATAATCAGGAAAAAGTAAATTCACCATCCTCCTTTGGCAAGTACATTTCCATATATCTCCTAATAAATCACCTATATGAATTGAAGGTGTGAATAACAACTGCTTATGTACTACAGAATAATAAGAAAGTAATACTGCTAGAAATGGGCTTTGGAAGAACTGGGCTTTTAGTTGTGCAGGTAGGGTTTGCAGGGTGAGGCTTTAAGAAGGTTTTTTCCATCCAGGCATTTTACCTTGCAATTATAATATTATTACATAATCATATATTCCTAATATATTAAAATTGTTATAATAATATTATAATTAACTTACAATTATAATACTATAACACCCAGTGTAATAATGCACCAATGATGGATTATGGATTGAAAAATAGCCTATAAATCAAAGAGCAAATGAGTCTACCAGAGTTTGCGAGAGAAGCAGCTGCCTGAGTTATGTTGGAGGGCAGTCACCACCCTTAGGGAAGAGAAAGAAATAAGTAAAAGAAATAAAGCAAGGTCTTCAGAAACACTGCCTCTCTAAATCCATGCCAATGCCGTGATACAGAAAATAATTTAGAGGTCTGACTTTAAGTAGCTTTTGGCCAAAATTTTAAGCTCAGGTATCTCATGTTTCAAAGAGTAAGATGGTTTTTTTCCTTTTAGTGAGAAATTTGATTACATGCCTATGCTGAGCAATTTCTGTTAGGATTAGCAATTTCTGTTCTGCCTGCTCTACAGTCTCTGAATCTGATGATTCTCATTTGCAAATAATTTCAGCATTTCTTCCTATCTGCAAGTCTGAGAAGGATGGATCAAAACAAAATGTGCTTTCAAACAGATGCATGCAAAACAATCGGTAAACAAAATGACTCAGAAAATACAGTTCTTTAAAAATTCTTGTTATCTGTACTTCTTGTTAAATGTTTATTAGAAACTGATAATGTAACATTTTCAATGTGAAATCCAACAGTATCTCAAAACACTTGTAGAATACCCCCAAATGCTTTAGTATAATGATCTGTAACAAAAGATTTTAGAAACATCCTTTGTCATCTCCAAGTAAAATAGTACTTGTTCTTTTTTTTTTATTGATACTTCTGCCTACCAACTAAATTGCCCACAAATTTGTTATTAAATTAAATAATGAAGGATTGAAATGTTAGAGGAAGAAAAGGCTACATCCACTATTGTTCCTTCCAATGTACCCAGCTTGGGTAAGTAACTTCAGCTTTTTCATTTATTTAATATATCTCAGATTGGTATCTGCTTAAGTCATAACAGCTTACCCCTGCCAACAGGCAAGCTCTGCAGAATTTACTACAGTAAAATGCAGGCATGCTTCACGTAGCCTTAATTTGTTTTGAGATCCCATCTTTTATCTATGGAAACCTGCTCTCTCAGCAGGATGAACTTCTCTCTGAGAAAGTAAATTGGTTGTAACGTGGCGTGGGTCCCAGCATGCAACGCTTATTACAGCTCTCCCTTCTGATGCCTCGCAGAAACGGGTGGAAGAAAGAGTTAAATCAGCCTTTAGCATCTCACATAATTATTCCTGGCCAATTGTCTCCAACTGGAAACTCACAATTTGTTACCACTTAGTTGGTTTCGGTGAATGAAGAGGATTCATTGCTTTTTGCCGGCATTCAGGTCTTTTGTTCACAGTTTTGAGAAAATTGCAATCTCTTTTCTTGCTACTGTTCCAGCTTTAGCCATGCTTGGTTAAGCCAATGCTCAGGTTTCTCTGGATTCACATGTGATAATCTGGTAGCATACAGCTTTTCTTTTTTCTTTTTACTGCTTTTTCTTTTTTTTCCCCAACTGACACTCGCAGAGCATTTCTTTTTACAATCTTAATATTGTTATGGTGACTCCACTTTCTAAAAGTTCCCCGTCTTTATGGGGTGGCCATTTATCTGAATCATTTGTTAATCTTTTCTGAGCTTCACAAGAGACTAAATAAATAAAAAATAAACCACTGGTATAGGCATATGGTAATAAAATTGATGTGGCAATGTTATACAAACCAGCATCCGTGTGCTTGTTTATAGGTTAGTTAACTTTTGTGAGTGGTGACAGTAGCTCCTATGGGATACGCATGGCTTGTGTCTTCGTGGAAAAGATCCTGAAAAATTTTGTAGCTGAAAGGTTATTTTTTTTAATAAAAAGTGAATGAGTTGTAATACACTGATCCTGATTAACCGACTGCGAGAGATTTTTCTTTTTAAACGTGGCTTAGAGAAATTAAATTCAAGGTGATTTAAGAACTCTTTAAGAACTGTTGAAGCCAGCTTAAAGAAAAAACAAAAAGCAGAACAGAACACCTTGAAGTTTGCCTTGTTTGCTCTTGCAGAGGCATCTCTGAAGACAGGGAGTCAGCTTCGTTCCCAGGAAGTTGCAGGGACCTTTCCACTCAAGTGTAGTTTCCACTTTTTTAGTGTGCTGTAGTATTGGCCCAGGAAATTTGTCTAGTCATCCAACCCTCTTTTTAACCTAAAGAATAGTAATTTATTATTATCTCAGGAAATCATGCTACTCAAGATAAATGTTTTGGGGCCAGGGGAGTGACTTATTACACATTTTCTAGGAGATTGGTTAGCTGAGTTCTGCAAAACTCATACCATATGACTTTTGAAAGCCTATTTGGGGGGGTTGGATCAATAAAGGAGGGCTGAGACCTTCCCATTCTGTTTCTCAAATCATCGATTTGTATTTGAGATTTAAAGTGATCTCAATTTACCAAGGCAAAAACAATTGTGTTCATCTGGTTTCATACTAACAATCTATGAATAGTTGATAGATTCTTCATCAAATTGAATCATCATAAAGTATAAATACATCGTCTCAAAACTGAACTCACTTTCACTCTAAAGCTATCTGAATCTTACTGTACAGCCCAATTAGATTGCTTAAAACAGGATATGAAATGTCAGACTGACCAAAGTTTGCATTTCTTTTTATGATAGCTATATGCCTGCATGACTTACACATGTAATCAAATTGTAAACCTTTGGGGCGTTTTTGCTAATCGCGTTTCTAGAAATAACACAGAAAGACAAATAATAGGCTTCATAATTCTGATTTTTAAAATCATGAGAAAGCAACTTGTAAGTGGTGTGAGAGTTATCTTGAACCTAGCTGGTAGAAGAGCCTTTTGCTGATTGTCCCTAACAAGTCAAATACAAGATTGTACCTGAGCAGGAGCACTCACTGCTTGTGGCAAGACTGAGTCTTAATATCAAGTCTTCTATGAAGGGATGTATCCCAGTGGGAGCAGAGCGGTGCATCCCCATGCTGGAGCAGAAGCGTCTGAATTCTTGCGTGTACTCCTATCCCTGCCCTTTGGCTGGTATGCCCATGAAGAAGAAGAAAGCGAGCCAACTCTAATGGTGTGACGTTTAAATTTTTGAAGGTTTCCCAGCTTTCCAGGACGACTCTTTTCAGCTATTACCCTGCATGTAGCTGAGCTATTCTAGTACAAACATAAATCTTTATTTATAAAACATAGTGTTTCAGCTATTTTGTGTTATCTTGGTGTCAGTGGTTTCAATACGATCTCTTGAAATTGCTTTTGTCAGCTGTGGAGTAACTGTGAGTTGGAAATACATATCTATTTATGTGCATACTTTATATTCTGCTCTACACAGGCATAGGTGCACATATATATTTAGACCAGATACTGTTTTCATTTAAGTTTTGGTCCAATTCTTGCACTGAATTTACAAATTATTAGAAAATTATGCACCACGCATGGCACAGATTTGGGGATAATTTTTGGCCTCGTTGCTAGCTATGGAGTTTGAAGCACAGGTTGCTTTGAGACACAAATGAAGTGTTCGTTTTCCCTTTTCTGGTTGCATGAGTTTATTTCTCTGGAGAGGTTTCTAGGGTGTATGTTCACAGGTACTAGTTGAAAACATTAATTTTCTGTTGGTATTCTCCAATATGCACATACATTGCTGGCTGTTTAAACAATCCTAAAGGCAGCCTTACAGGAAAGGAAGGAGTTCTCTTCATTCTCTGATGGTAACTTTTTCCTGTAAGACTTGTGCATGTGCAATCTTTCAGGGTAATCCCAAACTGCCATTTTTTTGGACATATTTTCCTATGATACCAGTGGACTACATTTGAGAACTGCGACACTTCTGCATTCATAAAAAACATTAAAGAGTTTGAGCAAATTGGAGAAAGTTTGTTAAAAATGTGAAGAAATATTCCCAGGTTGTTGGCAGGTGTTATTTAAGGCTCCTGTTCGTTAGCAGTAATGCTTTGTGTTTTAGACAGTACCTGGTACCCAGGAATCTGAGTGCCTGGTAGATACTGATCCAATCTCATTGTGTCTCAGAGTAAAAGGTGAAAATTATTGTACTTAATTTTGAAATGGGCAAATAGAATCATAACACATGTGGATGTTGTGTCCAGCACTGTGTAAAGCTGAGGTGTGACATACATCCCTCGCTGGAAAACAAGCGCTGAACCACTGATGCGTCTTCTCCCTCCTGATCCATACAAGTGGGTTTGCAGCACCTCATGCTCTGCAGGTGCCGATGGAGGTGGGACACGGACCCACCAGCACCCATCCTTGTCCTGGTGCTCTGGGCGCTGGCATCACCTATCCTATTCCTCCAGCTTCTACCTTCTTCCTCCGCCTATCTGCAAGGGCTATCCTGCAGCACAGAGCCTGGTCCTGGAGTCACGAGCATCCTCTCTTTGTCCAGCCATGGGCAATCAATGTGCTATGTCAGACCTGAAACAGCACGCTCTGATCGACTGTGTGGTTCAGGGTGGCATCGTGTAACCTAGTAACAGCAAAGCTGGGTGCCTTTCATTATTTTTAATGCTTGCAGAGTGATTTATTAATATGTATTTTATATGTATTCTAACATCTTATGTGCATCACGGAAGAGTATTACAACTGTTATCAGGCAAATCAAACAGCCAGTGCTGAGTGCATTTAAAGTAGTACAGCACAATGTAATGGTCGCATTAATGGCAAGTGATAGCATTTGTAGTCTGAGATTTAAATATATGATGATTCCCGTGAAATCACTGTATTCTGCATTTTGAGGTTTTTAGGAAGAAATTATAGACTTAAATTAACACTTGGTCATTATTCTTCTATCACGTGCTCTCATTAGTTTATGAGGATTAGTGAGATGGTGATCATATATCTGTGTTCGCATGTGCCAATTCAACATTATCGGTATTTACTCTGATTACCCTGCTGGAGAAAATACTTTACATTATCACAAAATGGTCTTAAGTGGGAAGATTTTGCAACAAAGCCCAGTAGTGCTAATCTGATGAAATGTTGTGGAGTGTTAATACGTTCAATAATCAATATTTAATAAGAATTATGGAAATAGCTCTTCTTCATGAAGGGTGTTTGATGATTGTATTTGATTTTGATAATTGTTTGCGAAGTGTGTTGGATTATTTGTTTTCTCTTCTGCACTGAATTCAGTTTCCAGGGGAGAGTGAAAAAGCCTCAAACCTTGACGAATATTTCTTCTCTGCACTCTGTTAGCTCCAATAGGCTTATACAGTTCTTCAAAAATCTTTTTTCCTTTTTTTGCTCTTTATTTGCTGTAAAGAAAAGATGTTTAAAATCATGTTTCCCGCCTTTAGAGTGGCATTTATTGGTAGCGAGTGACTAGAAGAGATGGCTATATAACAAAGTTCAGCTTTATTTGTCTTCTACCTGCAAAGCAAGAGAGAAGTGCTACTGAGAGATGGAAAAGTTCATTCTCTCTAGCAAGGTTACTCTTCTTGATAAGCATTAAAAGATAGCTTTAAGCCATTCACAATTATGACCTTGACTAGGAAAATGTAAGTTAATAAGGCTTCAACAAATTATGGTCTTTTTGGTCGATTTGCCTAGTGAACTGTTAATTGTAAAACTGAAAGACATTATGTTCAGCTTTCTCTATCACATCTTTTGTGTTTTAACAGTGACACTTCATTGAGTGCAATTAACAAAGCCTAGGAGATTTATTAACACACTTCTTCATGGCCAATGATCCATTCCACTTAAGACATAACACTGTAAAATGCACATTATCTCCTTTTGGCACTTACAATAATGCTTCATGAACTAGGAAGGCATATGTTAAAGCAGATAAAATAGCATTATTAGCTGACAAATCTTACAATTTATTAGACAGTTAATTTATCAGCTTAAAAGACACTTAAAACAGCTGTGCATTTAATGTCTTTTTAATGTATCCAGTAAAACTTGCATAATTGCCTGTAGTGCAATTTATTTTTAGCTATGTTGCAAAATGTCTGCATTTACTGTTTACATCTTCTTTAATTTTTCCTGCAAGGCTCATCACATCTAGGCACAAGCCCTAACAATGAGCGCAGATAATCAGATAAAAAGACTTCTTGTACAAATGGCTGCCCATGAATGAACTATTCAAAAGTGCATGCTGAGCTGGACCAAAGAGTTCTTGCATTTTATCTCCACCCCAAGGGCAAGAGGGAGAAAAAAAACCAGGGGTGCCTGGTAGGCAGCGCGGTCACGGACTGCCAAGCACGGCACATCAGAGACTGAGGATGTCTGCCTTTACTGGCATTAGCATTTGGAGCCCATTCGGAGCCACATGTCTGGGGTGTAAACTAACAAGGCTCCAAAACTGCATTAGCAAAGGTGTTTCATTTTATAATTAAGGTAACTGCTCCCTGCAGATCAATCGTAGCAGACCTAAGTACTATCTGTGAAGAAAGTGGTGGAGAGGATACACATTTAATGACTCTGATGCATAAATTGGCTGTGTTTGTTTATTGCTCTCTAATTTAATGGAACCTTTTGTTAAATCTTTGTGCCTTTTTTTTTTTTTAAACTTACTGCTAGTAATGATTTCTGTGGGAACAAAGGGTGTTGCTTATTAAAATAAAAAGTCAAACATTGCCGTTTCCATTAATTAAATGTCAGATTAGCTTAATCTTTTTCTAAATATTGGATATAATCTATTTACAGAGTGAAATCAGATCTGCAGATGCTGGCACATGGAGTGGAAGTGCAGTTCTCCTCGCTTTGCAGAATCCAGGGAGGGGTGGGGGCCGAGGCAGGTCGGACCTGTGTCCGCAGCTGGGCTCCTGAGGAAAAGCAGGCGGGCAGTTTGCAAAACACCACGAGTACGGGGATATAGGTAAAGGAGACTCTCCTCTTCTTTGAAATGATACTTGTTTCTGTCTGTAGTATCCTTGTGCAGAGACTGGAAGTGTAAATGTGGAACTTTTCTGCAGTAATAAGTGATGCCTGCTAAAGGGAAAAAAAGCTCTTCTGGAGAGTTCAAGCTCAAGTTTCCAGATTCAGGAGTCTGAGAGTAGCCAGAGGCCGAAAATGGGTGGAATCCGTCAGCATGGGCTATGCGCCAAAAAAAACCACCCCAAAACCAAAGGAACAAAATACCATTTTGGAAAGTGGTAAAAGAAAAGAGGTAGTATTTTCGTCATGCGGGGCGATCTTAATGATGTGAGAATCAGAGAATCCAACGCTAAATCCTCCAAAACTCCTTTTATCATGTCAGGATGCCATTTGTTTTTCCTTCTAAATGTAGTTATCCATTCAGAATTGCTGGATTCAATACAAGTTTCAAAATTGTTGAATATCTATGGTGGCAGCATTATAATCCTAGACAGTCTAGAAATTACTATTAAAACTTTTCCTGTAAATGACTTACATTAGTAGTCTGGCAATATGATAAATTGTCCAAACGAGTGGATGTGAGAAAAATGGATGAATTATTGGAGTCAAGTATAATAGAGGCACATGGATACCTATATTCATTACAAGAAAATTTTATGTATTACATTTAATTAAACATAAACATGTAATAGTGCATTATTCATGCAGAGATAGACATCTAATGAGAGCTGCTTCGCAGTTTGATTAGTGCAGCATTGTTGGCTATTTTATTGCTGTACAGTAAATTGTTAGAGAGATTTCTTTGTCCCAGTATCAGCTGAATTCTGATGATGTCAGGTTTCTGGTGAGGAGTAACCTAGTTGGCAACTGGTAATTCTTAAATTACAGATCTTTATGAGATATTTTAAAGGCTACCACTGCAAAAGTAAGGTGTTTTTAAAATTCTCCGTCAACTCTACTTTCTAGCAGGGTATCATCATCCAGTTCATATTCTTCCAATGTTTCATTAAGAATTTAATTTCCATTTGTTTAAAGGTAAAATGTATTGGGAGGGAAACTACCAGAAATGTCTGTTCTTATTTAGGCTGGCACCGTCGTGGGGCAATGTGGTAGCTGAGGAACAAGTTCAGATTTTAAAGTACTCTTATGAAAGTAAAATCTAACCTTTGAAATCTTGTTTAGGCATAATCTGCCTTGTTATAGTAATAATTACTTTACAGGCTAGTGAAATTATCTCATTTTGTGAACAGCTTAAAAATAAGCTCATCTGTAGCCACAAACACTTGTGAATCTCTTCATATTCCATGTTAGAAAGCTTTCAGACATGGAAAGAGGACGATTTATTGCAAAATGATGGGTTGAAAGTGCAGTTGTGCTCATCTGCAATGTTTTCTGTTATTTATTAAACAGTAATTTAAGAAAATAGATAAAAAGTTACAAAACCAGTGGATTAAAGAAGGGTTTTTTTGGTGGGTTTTTTTTTTTTTGGTCAAAACTTTGTCAGTCCTTCTCTCCAAACTTTGTGGGTCTTTAGGAAGACAGTTTATAAATAAGTCTGGCTGTGGGGTCTAACTCCCCAAGTCCTCTACACAGAGTGTATGGCTTGAGATATAACCTCTCTTCAACGGCTTGTTTCTAACTCATGAACTACGACTGTGTGTGGGAAAAGCATGTGTTGACTCTGAAATTCAGTCTTCACTACAGACCTGTGCACCCCCTGTCACTTGAGAGGTAAAAAGTCAACATAATTTGTAGAAAGCTCATCTTGACATGAGCGCACAAAAAATCTTGATATGGGCTTCTGACCAGCTGAGCAACTGAGGGAGGTGAAGAACTGGAGGCAATGGGTTTTTCCCCCTGTTCTGTAATTTCACCAGGTTGTTCTTTTCTGTCTTTCCTACTTAGGGCCATGTAACTTGGAGAGTTTAAGAAAAAATAACGACAATCTGGAAACGGGTTAATAGTTCCTCCCTGGGATTGTTAGTAGTTTAAACAACTAAAACTTTAGTTCCTTTTCACGTGGGGCAATTCACTACCATAAGCTAATTACTAAGACCTTGTGTCAGAGCCTGAAAATAGTTGGTTTCACTGTCTTCTAATAGCGTTTCATTTGAGATTACTTATTAGAAAAATGTTTAATTTCGAGGCTATTGTGCCATACTTCGCTGTCTTATTAGGTGGGATTTGTCTTCGTTGATGTGTGAAATACCTCTTCCCAACACTGTTCTCTTAGCAGTAATCTTTATAAAAGTCTGTTTTTAGAGCAGACATTGCTAGTTTCATAAGAAACAGGTTTGGTGTTGTGGAGAACAGTCTGAGGGAAGCAGGAGTGCATACAAATCCCTGTCGGTGCTGGAGTCTTCTGTGGAAAGGAGGTTGGGGACCAGTGATGCTTCGATCCCACTGTGTGGGATTCTCCAAAGCGTTAGTTACTCATACAGCTTTACTTGTGCTAAAGACCCAAGGAAAGAAAAAGAAGCAGCTCTTCCCATGGGTTTTATAGGGAGCAATTAGAAAACCATATCCACTGAGCTTCCCTTGCAAAATCACTTGAAGCATGTTATATAGAAAAGTGTATATCTTGATCCATCCACTAAAATAGTAAATAAACTTTTGTCCTTTCTTCTACTCGTTTGTGAATTTAACCTACCCCCATAGAATATGAACCTGTACTTAAAACTAGTTTTGGATTATGTTGTTTTTCCCCTTGGGCATGAGAAGCCAGATGTTTTCAGGGAAAAGGAAATTACTGGCCTAAATAATGAATATATTGAAGTACTGTAGCCACAGTCCATCTGCTGCTTTAGGCGGTGCTATTAATGAATCAGGATCAGACTCTTAATTTTTGGAGTATATTTGTTATATATCTTGTAAATGTGAATAGAGGAAAGATTAGCCTATTCTGTGGGTAGCTGTTAGCTTCCATCTTTAACAGTTAGGGGCAAGGAATTATGTAAAGGGGGTTGCACCAGCTTGGGAATAGCTGGAGAAGCCGTACAGACCCCAGCCCTCCCCCATGGCTCGTTGGTGTCCTGATCCATCCCTCCAGCCCTGCCTCCAAGGGGGTACCCATGGCAGGTCCCTCGCCAGACCACATCTGCCAGCCCATGTTCCAGTAATGTCTATCCAGGGAACGCTGCGAGTCCTCAAACTTTATTTCTAAGAATGTTATTTTTGTTATGACACAACAGGAAGCCATAATGACCATTTTGGAGCATCCTGACAATAATATTTTATATGAAAAGCTGTGTGGGCAGAGACCTAGGGAGGGAGAGGCACTATAATAGAAAATGACCACAAAGTCTTAATTTGTTTTCCTGGAAGTCTTTTTAAAAAATATTTTATTTTTTATTATTGTACCTGGAAATTCCAACAGAAAGGAAAGACCTTTCCAAAGTTCAAAGATGGTGATGCTTTGACAAGTAATGGTCTTTCCAGCTTGGGTGCTTCACTGAAGTCTCGTTCTTCCAGATGCAATACATCCATGACTTGATTCAATCACTTTGATTTCAAGTCCAGTGAAAATTTGCACTTTAAACCTTGGAATAAACCTCTTTACAGTTCCTCTCTGCTCTTGATTTTACAGCATGCCTAAATCCCTGCCACCGAAATGACCAGTCTTTTAGAGTCCTACCTCTCCACCACCTTTTTATCATAACCAGACGCATGACTAACCTGGTCTTAACTAATGTCAACTTAAGTAATGACTGGGCTCTGAGGTCACACGCCTGGTTCCTTGAGCACTCGCTTTCAAAAGAGGAAAAACCAACACTGTGTGTACTATCTCTCATCATTATGTTACTGCTTCACTTTAGAATAAAGTTGCTAGAAGAATGATACAAGTAATGAGCTGGATTCACTTCTCCAGAGGTATGTTCAACATCACAGGAGTGACAGTACACATAGTTCAAATTAAGAGGGTACTATGTTTTCGGCTCTGAATGTCTAAACACAACTACATTCCAAAAATGTGGACCCTCTCCATCAGATTTGGCACGTACAGGCATAAAGTGGGCTATATTTCCATTGGTGTATGATGATAGCCTAACTTTCCTTGAAGGAGCAGGGAGAGTCCTGCTTCTCCTCTCTCAAGCTGTTGGGTAACTGCTGTTGCACACAGATGGTTTTCGTCTCCAGTGGGTGTTATATTAAAGTTAAAAAGGCTTTCAGTTAAAAGACAGTAGAAGGCCTTGTCTAGCAAGGCTAACTCTGAGTTGAGGGTACGTTCTTCCCTACAATATTGCTCTCACATGGCTCAAGGTCGTCACAAACTTTTCAAGTTCTTCAAGTTCATGCCAGAGAGCTTCCTGAGCTGTCCCTGGCCACCAGATAGTCATGGTCCTTTCCAGGCACTGAGGCACCAGCACTTCTACCAGCCCATGTGGTTTTGGTGAAGGTGCAGCTTGCTGAATAGCCTGAGGATGGTATGTTGGAAAAAGGCTATTGTTAAGGATTGCTGTAGTTTTTGGTGAGGAAGAATTTGCTCATCCATTCCTAATCATCCACCTGCAGAATTTCTATGCCTCTTCTCCACTGTGAATTACTTCATTTAAGGTCCTTAATGGAAGTCTCTCTCGTTTCATCCTGTTATGCTATTTATTTCATTGATGACCTAATGTTTTACCATGTTAAACTATATAAAAGCGTAGGAAAAAGTATGACAGTGAACTATGAGGTTTGGACCAAGAAAAATATCTGATAGAGGTAAAATTTCCTAAGAAAAATATTCATTTGAAAATGCAATCTCTGCAGCAGAATATTTTAGTATTAGTTTTTTAATAAATTATTTAATCTTTATATACTGACTTGTAAAGATACTTATATTTAGAAATATACAGTTTGCAGCCTGTACTCTGCGGACTCAGGATAGATACTAATGCACACACAGTATACTGGGGATTTGGGGCCATTTAATTATAGCTGTATCTTCAACTTTTTTTAAGGCAATGGAGAAGATTGTTTTGGGAGGTAAATAATGTATTTTTTAAAATTAAAAAATATTCCTGATCCAGCTATTTGCATGCGATGACTGATGGAATTGCATTTTGTATTCTTTTTCAGCATGTGTACGTGACATAGATAAAATAGCTTGTTACATTGTATTGTGTCATTAATTTTCCCATCATAATGAAATATCACATCAAACTTGATGTCAATGGCACTCAAAATTTTGGACCATCCAGCTCTGTACTACAGGAGTCCTAAATACCTACATAATGACATAAAAGCCCTTCCAAGCTGCAGCACTGCCACTAAGTATAGGTCAGACTAGCTGGAAATTCAACTTTCTGCCATTCTGTAACAAACCTAGAAATGGGCCTTTATTTGCTGAAAGTGTGTGATACCTTCACGCAGATGCAATATTAAAGGAACAGCAGAATGAAGGATAAAAATAATTTTTTGTTCATTTTAACTCTGTAAGCTAAAGATTCTTGCTTATAGAGGTCAGCAAAAAGAAATACTTTTATTGGGTTTGAGAGAGAAATCTGTAAAATGCACACAGGTATAAATGTAAATTGAGAATTTTAATGTATATAGTGTTTATTTATATTTTGAAAACATCAGGGGGTCTGCCTGGGTAAGGAACTGGGTGCTCTAGAGAGTGGGAAAAGACGTACAGTAATTCTTCAAAGTTTTGGTGGTTTGAAAGTCACAGGAAGGGAAGAGGTCTGCCTCCTATGGAGAGAAAATATTTTCTTGCACCAGGTCAGTGATCCTCAAATGAAGGAAAAAAAAAAAAATCTTTAAGTAGGTTTAGAGATATTAGAGCGTAACATCTCCTAAGAAATCATTTTAGAGAATTGGCCCAGCGGTCTGAGTCAACAACGTGCTTTTTTACAGGCGTGGATGTGGTGATGGTGTTGAAAGAGCCTGTTTGGACTGCTGAATACGCCGTGTGTTACTCTGCAATTGTGGAAATATTAATCTACAGATTTGTAATTGGGAATGTTTCCACAATCTGCAGAATACAGACATGAAATCAAGGCAATACAATGACATAAACCAGTGGTGTATCATAAAAAGTAGGAATTTAGTGGGATAATTTAAGCTCTCGTTTGTGCTCTTGTACCTTTCCCCTGACCCCAGTTTTGTTCAATTGGTACTAGTGTGTCAGCCTGGATTTTCAGTCCATTTAATCATCTGGCTCTACCTTTCCCCTTGTTTGTTTCTATCTCCACGCTAAAAAGACTGCTTCTAACGTGTTATTGAATGAGGCAGCGCTCTGCATGCTGCAGAGCACTTTCCCTTAGTGGTGATAAAATGGTGATAAAAACGAAAAGTGACACTTCAAACGCAAGCCTGCTTTTGAGCTTCAGTGCATATTGCTTTTTCTCTCCCAAACACAACTCTCTATTTTTCCCTCTCAACCACTGATCACTTTGAAAGAGAATACGGATGCACATATGGTACAGCAAGTCTTCCCAATATCTAGCGGTATGATCTGCAAAAATGATGTGACCCATCAACATATTTGAGCCTACAGTACTGCAGAAGCTACTAATACTTAGCGAGAGTATTTTCCCTGCTAGAAAGGTTTTCATCTCTGCTCTTCCTGTGGGTTGGACTGACCAGTATCTTGCCGCTGCTTTGTGGGGATGCAGAGCAATGCTGAACTTGTTTCGACTTACCTTGTAACCGGGTTTGCAGCAGCCTCGCATCACCAAAAGAGTTTGGTTTCAGGTGCATCTGCCCCCTGCCTCCCCTCCCACCCTCTTGCTGATGGCCTAAACCTGAATAAGAGTTGCTGTGTTAATTATTCTCTCCCTTTAATTAATTAAAAAGGCTCAGAATGTGGATGTGCTGAAGTCTGTCCGTGGGGACAGTTGGGAGAAAAAACACAGGCTGAGAGACACCCTCCTTGGGAGGCTCAGCAGAGCTGCCCTGCTCTGATACCACTGGAACAGGCACAGCACCTGGGAGCTGGTGGCCCTTTACACTGATTTGGCTCTATTTTCTATACAGAGATTCTCCAAACCCTGCTTTTAACCTCTCTCCTCTTTTCTTTCCTTCCCTCCACACATTAAGCTTTTTGGTTGTCTAGTAGTTTGTATTTGAAAGAAGAAAACACTTCTTTGCTCCCCATTCTCTCCCCTCCACTCCTAAACCTGCGGATAGTAAAGCGATGCTGGGAGGTGATGGAAAAAGCACTGTTCCCTGTAATTTATTTCAAAGCTATTCTTCTTATTCATTTCTGGTTTTGCTTAAAACGTTTTTCCAAGATACCGCTACTGTTTTTCTGAAGCCTGGGGGCAGGGCAGGCTCTTGGTGCTGCTGCGGGCTTGGCAGCATCCATTTTTAAACACTGTTCTTTAAGGATTCTGTGCAGGAATCAGAGCTCTGAAGAGGACCAAAAATGATGAAAGATTCAGAAACAGTGGGTCGGAGACAGGGCTGAACGAGCTGGGTTTGTTCGGCAGAAAAGTCAATATCTCTTTCTCCCTGTTGGGCTTAGGAAAAGAAGAAATTAGCTTACTTTGCAGCAAAGATTTTGGATAAAAAGGCTAGTTAAACATTAAGACAGCCCTGCTAGGAAGGTGAGGGATCCTCTTTTTGGTGAGTTTCTGTGAACAGGCTTGTCAAAGTCCTGCTGGGAATAACATAGGTGAACTCCATCCCCCTCGGTGGGCAGGCAAGTTGGCTCAAGTTTCCTACCACCTTTCTCTGCTTCTAATGCCTAGGTAAACAGGGGAACATAAAAATATTGCCTTTTTCCACACAGAGCTGTGAAAAAAGAAGTAAAGTATGATATGGTTAATATTTTATCACGGCTTTGAGCTATAAAAAAAAATTGGCACTGCTTCCAAAGTTGTTGCAGAAAGGATGGATAATTTATAAGAAAAATGTGGGGATCATCCCACCTCCTGTTTTTAAAATTTGGCAGGTTGAAATTATAATACAGGGACAAAAAGTGTCTATTTTTATTTATGGAGGGATAAAGTTGATGAGTACTTGTACAATTATCACAATAACCTTGCAGAAAACTTCATTAATGTGTAAATCCCATAGAAATGTCCAAAGATTTACTTCTTGTGTATTGGGCACTTAATGCAATGGCAACCCATGGCAAGTAAAAATGCAAATGCCATGTGTTAAGTATGATAATCGATACATAGCTACGTGGAGGTCTTATAAAAAATTTCCAGATGTTCTTTAAAACTTTAACATTTAGAGTGCTGTATTTGTCATGGTTTATTGCAGTTGGCCTCTGTTTCCACTGAATGCCTCCTTGGCCCCCTGCTACAACAGCCCTTTTTATGCCCACAGCTCACCTTGCTGCATCTCCCTGCGTATCCCAGTAGCTTGAGGTGAGATAAGAAAGAATGATTTTAATTTTTTTTTTTTTATTTCTGTCATAACCTTAATGCAGATTTTAAACTGAATTTTGCATTTCATGATTTGTTCTTCCCACACACACACACGCACAGATTCCCACTCCCCCTCAATGAGGTAATTGCATGACAACTAGATTAATATCTTTTACATACTTATTAAACTCAATAAGTGGTCCTGCGCAAACAATTGATATTTAATTACCATATTATCATCCTACTAAATTTTAATTACTATTCATTTAAAATACCTCATATGTTATCATTCATGTTAATGTGGATTTGTTTCTCTGTAAATGTTTTTCTGTAAATCCTAACTTTAAGTTGAACTAACCTGCAAAGTAATTGGGATTTCTGAAGATAATAGGATGTTTAATGCAGGTCCAAGACAGTGCAATACACTATGGAAAGAGAAAGCACAACCACCGGCCAGTATTGATTGTATTAAGAAGCATATACTTTTGAACCAGAACTCAGAAAAGGTTGAGTGACGTACCTTTCAAACCATTTTGCAATGTAATTTCAGTTTAAGAGATCTTAGGCCAAGAGAAATTAATATTTAGCAGCTGACAATAAGCTGATTGTTAAGAACCAGAACAGTTCCAAACTTGGCAAGGAACGTGAAAAAAGACTAAAATCACAATCCTATGGTAAATTTGCCTCTTCCAGTGATCATTGTTTTTACCTCTGACAAGTATCGATTTTCTAGATCTCATCCGTGACTCACTTAATTACGCCTCAGAAAAGGAAAATACATGATAATTTTTGTAGTGAAAAACAACCACATCTGATGGGTAAAATCATAACACCTTGTCAGTTCCTGCAGCAGGAGGCAGAGATTGCGGGGTCTCATGATCAGATTCGGTTAGATCTCTTTGGTTTTGTAATTTATTGATTGAGGATATTTAAAATTCAAAGGGATTGTTTTCTATATTTTTATATATAAGATCTAGCGCAGCTGTTGATGCCTCTACTGAGGAAGGTCATATGCTCTGAATCAGAGCAGTTTGCTTAGCTCCTTCTTGCTGTCTGTTAATGTGCATTGAAATTAAATCTCTTCAGATCCATTGTGCTTTTCCCAACAAGGCCATGTGAGACTACCGGTATCTGTACTCCTGCAGCAAGCTTTCCCGAACTTCTGCAGAACCTCTATTTTTTTCCTCATTTTTGCAGTTTCTATAGGTGGTACTTGATTCCATCTATTTCTTTTCATTGTGAAAAACTGAGATTCACCTCAGTTCTTATAAAAATGACAAATTTATAAGGTCTTTTTTTCCACCTAAAACATAAATTATAAGAAGGAAGTTCAGTAACATCTTGGAAAAAGCTTCTTCCATGTGGTTTGGTAATTTGAGGGAATTCAGTTTTGTGGCGTTATTTTTGCTGTTGTTGCTTAGCTATCTTCCAGAAAAGTTCATGTAAAGGATCGCCCTCCTTGCATCAATGTGCTAAAAATATATTTTGTTTACTGCAACCAGGAGAGTTTTCTTAGGCAATTAATTGTGTGACTCAGTCCCATAAGCTCCTGTAATGACTTTATAGCCTGTCAGTGATATTTAACCTATTGACTTTCCTTTGGTTATAGAACTGTTACTTTCCTGATAGATAAAGGTATCATGGAATGATTAAATCAGTCTCCTTGCTTTTACGAAACTCTGTTGACTAGCCAAGCTTTTAAGGACTGATTCAAGGGGAAGGCATGGTAGCCCTCAGACCTGTCTTTTGGATTGTGCTTGTGCATGAGATGGACATTACTCAAGGATCAATTCCAGAACAGACCTCTTGGTTTGATAAAATAATAATTATATATGTTTCTACTGGTATATTTATCATAGTGGAGAACAGGCAATTTTCCCTGTTCACAAAACACCAGAACTGGGCTTCTGTGGGAATTATTGCTTTATTAATTATGCCGGGTTTTGTTCATGTTTTACTCAGGCAAACAGCCCCATTCCCTTCAGGTGAGTTTATTTGCATGAATTGTGATGTCTCTGGATTGGCATTTCTATAAATCAGAGAGAAATACTGAGTTGTTTCTAGCCTGTGTAGAATGGGCATAATAGAGCCTTAATTTTCTTAGAAATATTTAGTAGGCAAACACTTTCACGAGACCAATTTACTTATTGGAATGAAATTTGTACAATATACTAGTGGTAGGAACTATTGAACTAAAACATTTAAACCAGTGCTGGACTTTAGAGGAAATTAATCAGGCGGCAATGAAGATATCTGCTGGGCAGAGCCTTGGTGCGCTTGGGAGAGGCGGTGAAATCCAAGCAGCGTTCCCATTGCCTTCCTTGGCCTGAGTGACAGAAAAGACAAATTTACTGACCAAGGCTCCACTGTGCTTAGACCTCACATATTGTAATTTTTATAACACATATTCACTATAACACTTTAACTAAGAGAGTTTGTGTATTAAATGATGTTAGATTACGATATTTAATGGCTTATAGGATATAGCTAGTACCCGGGAGGCTAATTTGTTTGCATTAGTTGGACGGGTCAACTGCTTCAAACATGCAGATTATAGAACTACTGGTAGATTGCATTACACAATTTAAATAAATAGTAGCAATTTGTCAATGTCATCTTAGCTTCAACATTTTCCTTTTAAACCCCAGGAAATAGTAGTTCCAATTAAATTGACCTTTTCTTTTCTGCATCTTCATGTTATTAGTAGATAATGCTTAGTCTTTTAGCAAGTAAAAAAAAAAAACAAAAAAAACAAAAAAAAAACCAACTTCCAAAGCAGTGATGCGCTTATAGTAAACTTTCCAGAAAAAATTACCTTCTTTAGAAACAACTGAATTGAATTTCTCCACCCAGTAAATTTTGCAAGTCAGATATACGCATATATGTCAGTAATAGATTAAGACACATGAATTGCTGTACCTCAATGATTAGGTCTTTGGTTTCAGAGGACAATTGCAGGTTCTTGTCGCTGTAAAGCTTTAAGTTACACTATTCATTTTGGACACAAAGCAGCTAAAAACTGCAGAATGGCTGAACCATCCATACATGAACCACTGTGAGCAAATCCCAGACATCTGGAAAGCTAACTTGCTTTTGGGAGTCGGGTGTAGGTATCTACTTAGTCTTGTAGCACTAAATGAACTGGATTTGAAAACCTGAACCTGGAAGTCTTATAGGAAAATGGAAATGGTGAAATACTTAAATTGTTGTGTACCATAGAAAAGTGTGGCTACAAGCATCACCCATGCAGTAATACACAGCAACATTGTGCACTGCATATTTTCCTATGTCTGTGTGCATAAAGAAGTGTTTTGCACTTTTGATGTCCTCCTGGCAAGCATTAGCTGTAAGCCTGATGGCATCAGAATCAGATTTTGCCACAATTTTTGGTAGCGCAGATAGTTTTGAAGACACAGCAGCCTGAGGTTTTTGGGCAAAATCTGTCCAGAGGAAGGTACTTAAAGCCTTCTCAGTGTCTGAAGCAAAATACTGGGGCAGGAACTCTACTATAGCTGTATCCTAGTGGGTCTTTAGCTGTGAAAGGGAATAGCTCTCTGTAAATAAGAGCGTCTCAAAACTTCAGGTTTTGCTGAAAAAGGTTGGATTATTTTTAGTCATTTAAGGCTGAAAAGTGGTTTCGAGCTATTTTTCCTGCATGAGCAGTTTGTGACTGAAGCGAGAACAACCAAAATGTGGAATCATGGAAAAAAACCTACAACATTATTTTTTAAGGAAGGTGCCAATCATCTGTGGAATCCTAAAAAAAAAAACCCAACAAAAACACCCCAAAAACCAGCTGCAGTGTTATTCACCCACCTTCAGTGCCATGGACGGAATGAGAAAATCCACATTCAAATTGATCTCCATTATCAATTGTTTTTACTCATCTGCTTTATTGGAAAAGACATCTGTTTTCTAATATTTTCCTTTTGGGCACGGTGCTAGGCATCTCTCACTCTGTTGCTTTGCGTCAAGGTGCGTTAGTTAGCTTTGGATAATATTAGCATTTGGGTTGATAGGCTTCCATCCCTTTCTCATTCCACATAACAATAGTTCCTAGAACCAGAAATGAGCCAATTTCTTGTGCTACCCTTTATCACACCTTCTGTTTACGTGATACTTTCTTTTCATAGTGTCAGGAACACCCAGCGAAGTTCCTTCTTACCCATCAGCAGCTTCTTGAAGGTTACAACTGCATTGACTTTATATACTCACCTGCTAACTAAAAGAACTTTTTTGTCTTGTGAACATGTAGAATTAGCACATTCCAAGGCTGAATGGTGCAAACACAGAGCACAGGATATTTAAAGTTTGACTTTATTTAGTATTCAGTGTATATCATTCAGCAACCACCATTTGAAAAGAGGCCAGAAAGCAATTTTAACAATATCACATGTGAGAAAATGATTCAAAGTTTTGGAGAGAGAGATAATTCTGTAATCTCTGTGATCTAAAACTGAACAAAGGATGTGACCCAACATATTAAATACAAGAAAACCAGATTCCTCTTACTTTCATTTCTGACTCCTCAGAAAGCAGATACAATAGACAGGGATCTAAACTCATCATATTATAACATCATTAAAACTGAGTAGCTGATCCTCAGCAATTCAAAACAGCCCAGCAAGCGGGTGCAAGGAAAGGGGCTGACCTACCCCTGCCTACTTTTGACTTGAGGGACACCCAATTTGGCTGATCCCAAGGCACAAGGCAGCAGTGTAAAGGCTGTGCAGGCTTCTGACGTGTTCCTGTGGCTCCGAGATGTCCAAAGTGTGGCTAGTTTTTGCTGGGAGTAAAAATGAAGAGAGGTGAAGGACAATCACTTCTGGATTTTTTTTCTGAGATGCAAATCAAGGCAAGTGTAAACAATCGGATAAATGCAAATTTACGATTTGAGAAGACAACTGCTAACAAATACTTTAAGGTTATTTTGAGAATTTCTGTCTGCATGTTCTTAATGTACTATTTCTTATCGAAGATGATACTGCACCTCTTCTTAGAATCTTCACATATGCTATTTCATCAAGGTACACTCTTTTTACTTGAATCCAGATACTAAAATGCAGTAGTACTTTTGTGTGTGTGTGTTTGCTTTTGCATTTTTTGGGTATTTCACAAATTTCTCGTTTGTTACCAGTCCATGCTTTCTTAATTTCTTTTAGAGTAGTAGCCACATAGTTTTTTCCAAAGGACAAAAAGAGGGTTATAACTTTTAGGAGGCCAATCCTGACTGTTTCTGAGTATTGTTGGTCTTTGGCTGATGAACTCTTCATAGGAAGATTCGAGGATTCTACAAACACAAGGTGGCAAAAATGTGCCTCACTGAAGAATCGTTATCCTTTTTCCTTTCTTTTTTTTTTTTTTAACTAGTTGGCATGCTTCAGATGAAAGGCTTGTTCATTTCTGCTGTTATCTGAAAAATTTGAGTCAAGAGCTTGAGCACGTATCCGACAGATAATCAATGCCACATCCCTTTAAGTGGCTGCTATGGCTGGTGGGTATCAATAGCAGACTTTTAGGGCTGACACTTCCTTCATTTACATGTGCAGTGTATGGACCTCATCTATTCCTGGGTACAACACACTATATGTCAGTGCAAACTCTGACTTCAGCAGAGGCAGATCTGATTTGCAGTGGAATTAGTCTGCAGAGAATCGGGTTCTACGTATACAACAAGGGTTTCATGCCACTCCACTGCTGTCACTATTCATTGCCAAAGAACTATATCCTTTTATTATCAGCTGGCAACAAAACAAGAGAGATGCATGCTACAGAGCAAAATCAGTCAGAACCAATTAACATTTGTACTGTTCGTTGTTCTCTAAGAATAGTTCAAGGATAATTCTGGAAATTCCATGGTTGCAGGTTATCTGCGGTGTATTGTCCTTTATAAACCACAGACAACTGAGTCTGGAGCACAGGTGTAGCTGAAATGAAATAGCAAATACACAATGGTTAGTCAGCAAATAAAATAAACGGGCATTAATGGCTCATTTTCCTCAAGTGACTCTATACTGTAACAACACTTGGAGAAAGAAATTATCTTCTTTTCCCTATTTCTGTAGTTTCTGCAAGTCCAGATAAAATAGCATGGCGTCATGTTAGTTGGTTACTGAGTCTGCATCCACAGAAACCAGGGTTTTTGATCTCTCTGAATCTGTTTGGAAAGGAAGTATTTTGGTGCCTTTCTGAGTATGCATGAATGTAATGATTACCATTGCCTTTTAAAATTCAACCCTGCTGCCAAAGGGAAAGTTTCTCAGTGTAGGGAATGAGTAAAGAGTAGCTCTTGGTTGCTACATCATTCCACATAAATGACATGTTTTAATTGATTCTAAATGCAATCAAATAAAATTATCTATAAATTGGTAGACATATCCATGACTGCAAATAAAAATTGAGCCTGCTTGAACAGGCTTTCCTCTTTTCGGTAAACATCATAGTGTCACAGGCTTTGATTTTGTGACTAATGTAGGAAGCAATTCCTTCCAGATCAAGATGGATCTTCACTCAAGTACACCAGAGCTTTTCCACTTTCTGCTTCAGTGAACAATAATCATGCTGGAATATGTGTAAGGGTCTTTAGAAAACCACAATATGTGCATTCCTTAAATACTATTGAGCAAATGAATGTGTCCACCACAGATCTGCAAATAGACTGTGATATAATGGACATAAAGTGCGTATGGAAATGCAGGAAACTTTTTATGTGTTTGGGCAAAGGACGGATCAGACAGTGCAGGGAGTTAATGAAAAAAAAAAGCAGATTGAGATACTGGTTTTAATCAGTACAATCTAGTCAGAGCTCAAGTGAAAATGATCCCAGCACTCTTGTGCTGCTGGGTCGAGCTCTTCATCCCAGCACCACCACCACCACCACCACCACCCCCTCACCCCCTCCCCGTGGAAAGTGAGCTGAAAAAGACATGTTGGAAAACCTAGGGAAGAAGCTCCTGTTAATAAGATGAGAAGACTCTAGGAGTTCTTATAAAACAAATATGGTTCCTCTGTTAAGTTTTGCTATGCAGAATTATTAAATTATGCGCTAAGAAATTACTCCTAGGGGATGTGTATGTCTATATACTGCATGAGGGTGGTTGGTGTCTCTTTGGGTGAGAAGGACCTGAAGGAAGATAGCACAGAGCAGGGAACAGCCGAGCTCAGGGAAGCTGATGCTGACGTGGGTTTAGACGCTGGCTCAGGGGACACAAAGGCTGAATACAAATTTGCTGTGTTTGTACTGCTCACTGGTACCTGGCACTGTATTCATACAATTCATACTTCTTTTCACATTAGTAGTCATTGCTGAGGCTTGATTTTGGATCTACTAGTTATGTAGGTTTTTTGTTACTGTTCTTTCTCTGTATTAAGATGCACTCTAGGGATTTATTATTATTATTTTTAACGTTTTTATTGATTTTTTTTTTTTGAAGAGTGCCTTTGAAAGAATTACTCCTCATCAGCCATGCTGATATAAAAGCATAGTTACTATAATAATGGCCTTTGAATACTGTCCATTAAACCTTGACATTTAAAGTGTTTACTGTGAATACATATTAAGTTTCTCATTAAAGACAAGGTCTGGATTTCTTGATGTGACTCTTAGATTAAATCAGTCTAATCCAAAATAAATACAAAGATGGAGAATTCATAACAAGCTGCCTTGTAGATTCTCTGTGTGTAAAACAGCAACTGCTATTGTGGCAGAAAGATCTCATTTTAGTGTCTCCTCTTTGGCCCTCAAGAGGAAAAAAAAAAAAAAAATCTATTCATTGTGTATAAAACCTTTTGCACTTTGACATAAGTCCTTCCAGCAGAATCCCTTTTTTTTATTGAAACAAACTTAAACCATATTCCATTTCACAAAAGCGAAATGTGCTGAACATGTGCTTTTTAAAATAGAAGCATGTGCATCAACTCTTCTACAAGAAGATACTTTCTGAGAGTAGTCTCCTGGGAAGGTCCATTACCCAAAATCCAGCGAGCACAGGAAAAGGGTGAAACAGTATTAGATCAAGCTTTACTAAGCTGGATGGCCCAGGCTGTGGAATAAGTGATATTTAATATGTGCACTTTGAGGCTCCTGTTGAGTGCCCTGTTTGGTAACCCGGATCAGGATGCTTGTTTAGTGGATAAAAGTGTAACTTTAGAAATTGGCAGGAACTTTCTGTGCTTGGCCACCTGTACTCTCAGCCAGATATGGTGTATGGAGACTCAGACAAGCACACTTTTCAAAGTTTGTTCTGTTTCACTTCCTTACAACTGCCAGGTTCAAAAGAGCCATTTATTTTAAAAAAGGAAAAAAAAAAAAAAGCCTTGATCAGTTCAAAGATGCATTTATAAAGCTCACTAGTCTTTATGATCAAGCTCATACTTAGTCTTCCCATTACTAAAATAATACTTTCATCCTGCTCTCTTTTTCCCCACTCATCTGTTTTGTTATGAAAACATAAGTATAATGAAGGTCTCAGGCATTGTGTTTTCCAGACAGTATGATACTATAAGTAATATAAAATGGGGATCTTTTTTTGTGGAGTTTTTGCTGTCAATAATAATAATAATTGTATCAAAAATAATGTGAACTCCCACCGAAGCCTGCATAGTCAATCAGCATAAAGTATTAGCACTTCAGGGACACAAAGGCTCTGAGCCTGATAAAAGAGATTGGACTGAGAATTTTGACCTAAGAATATAATAATGTCTTCCAAGATCTCATTATGCCCGTGCCCATTCGAAACCATCTGGGGCCCAGAATAATAAAAGGAGTGGTGTGAATTTATGAACCCATAGATCTAGCCATGCCCCCTTGGATATTGTGTTGGATTAGTAGATTTACTGCTAATCCAAACACTGTGGGCAAAATTATGTCTTTACATCTGCACTGCGGATCTCCGAGAGCTGCAGTAAGTTAAATGTTTGAAGGGTTGACAGCAGCTCCCCTGCTTCAGGCACAATCTTCTGGCGCTCTGCCACCTTCCCAAAAGTGCAGCTCCTCAGATGCACGTCCTCCACGTCTGCCGTGGCAGTTCTCCAAAGGGAGATGCCGCCTAGCGAATGAAAGGGGGCTAGTGAGCAAAAAGTCACTGCTCCTGCCTGTAACAGGTGGGAGCAGTGTCAGCCTGGTGCAAATAAGGCACAGTTGGCATGGGGAACATTGATCCGTCGTCTTCAAGTTGCCTCAGGTGCAGAGCCTGAAGAGAAGTCTCTACATTTAATTGGGGGTGTCTTCAGCTAAATAAAATAGTCAGATGCAAATCCTTTTCCTAAGGGGCAGCCATGTGGACTTGTGACCTTTCTTTGAATGGTTTGGAGCCCAGAAATCAATGATTACACTAAATCCATAATTATATTCTTTTCATCTGTGGCAGGGTACTGATAGCGTGACAGATGTGAGACCTTGAAAGCGTGGAAACTTCAAAGACCGTTGAGATGTGTTAGACACCATGGACATGTGGAGCAGTAAAAAATAAAATTAAAAATAGAAAAAGACTGCTCTATCAGTGCTTTAGGTGATCTCTCTCCTACACATGTATACGCACACATGTGCACACACATGTACGAGCGCACACGTTTGCGCACGTGACTTGAGCCCTGGAATCCCCAGGGAAGAGGAGGGGGAGTAACTGCTGTAAATCAGAGAGCTTTGGCCAACTAGAAGAATTAAATAGTTGTCTGTTTTGGCTCAAGAGCCTTCACAAAGAAAGAAGGGTCTGGGCTGGGTCAGGAGACATGGCTGGAGACACTGCTGGGGATTAAGGAGGGTGAATGAGTACCAGTATCTCCTGTGCTGGAAACATGACTAGGCTGGCTTGTTCTTTTAGGAGATGTTTCTCAAAAATATATTTCTGCCTTTAAAGAAGTAGAACTATACATTATGGCTGGTTTTGTTCTTGTAATAGGTTATTGCAAGAAGAAATGCTGGGTCAGCGTGAGGAGGGTTGTTTGCAGTGGACTGTAAGGGAAGCTCAGCCTTCACACCGTGGTCCCCAGGCAGAATGATGCAGGTTCCCACCAGGGAAAGATGATGTGTGGGGGTCCGTGACCCCAGAGATGTTCCCTGGAGGAGGTTGATGTGAAAGGTGTAGTTAACCACAGAGCTTTCACAGGCTGAATTTTTTATTTTATTTCTCTTTTAAAGCATAAGGAAACTGTAAGGGTTCTGGTCTGCTTAGGTACCACGTGAGAGAGGAGGAGGGTAGTTAGTAGCATAAAAGAGACAAGGGTTGCAGGGAGGAAAAACAACTTCTATTAACCCAACTGTGTTAGAAAATCAGACGCTTAGGTGCATACAGGGTCTTCACATCTTCGTAACATGGTGTGTTGTAGCTTCTGGCATGAAGAATATCCCCTGGTTGTCAGCGCTGCCCTGGCACATCTTTCATTTCTATAAGTGGCACGCCACATTCCTACAGCGGGTGTAATTTCTGTTGCAAGTGTATGAAGTGAGATATGTTGGCTAGGGAGGATTGTGTTATTTGCAAAGGAAAACAAGAAAAGAACAATACCGGACATTTCAAAAAGCCTTCTACCTTCCTTTCTGTTGCTACTTATGGTTTAGGATACATATGAGCAGAAGAACAACATGCAAAGTGGCTGGGGAATTTAAGAGTGAATGAATAAGTGACGTGTTACCTATCTGCCAGTGGTGAAGTTGGCTGCAGTGGGTCCATGGTCCAGGTACTCTGTAACTGAGAGGAGGTAAGAGTCACCATGGTTAGAAATAGGTAAAAAAGAAGTAAGTGTTTCTCATTTATCCCAAATTCAAAATTTATTTTTTTTTTTAATTTAGTGTAGTGCCTCGCAGTCTTTGCAGGTGGAGAACAAATGCTTTAGCAGGGAAAGGGAAATGATGTTCCCAACATTTCTTGGTATTTGCAGCTGTGAATGTAAATGAGTATCTTACTGCTCATCGTACTGGAATAATGGAGGAGCACAACATGGATTTTTTTTTTTTTTTAGATGTATTATAACTTTAATAAATAAAACTATTTAATGTTAATCCGTATAACTTATTAATAATATATGCTTCTTGAAAAATTCTGTATGAATTAAAAATTTTGGCAGTACTGTTAGAAATTAATTTGCCTGAATTCTGCATGGTAATGTGTCAAAAGCACAGGATAAATGCAATTATTTGTATGTTCCTGGCATTACATGTTACACGGATACTTGTAACTGTAATTGGTGGATCAGAAAATGAGGAAATGATGGTATGAAGTACACGGACATGATAAACTGAAGATTTTTGGTGGTCACTGTCAATACAAGTAAAATTGTAAGCATAGAATTCAATCTGACGTGCAATTTCTTAACTTTAATAACAGGGAAATATAAGTTGAAAAAGATTAGGATTTTGTGTTTTCTGTAAAATTTGAAACTTTAATACTAGATTAGTTTTTGAGTTCCAGTGTAGAAATCTCAGAAATAAATAAAAAAGCAAGCACATAAGAATGCGAAATCTCACCAATATTACAAGAATTATTTGGGCTCTAAGGCAAGATGGGAAGGTTTATCTCTTTAGCCTGATCCTGAGATCACAAAATACTAGACTGTCGCTGATCTTGGCCTAAATGGTAAGTTGAACTAGTGGTCTCTCTTGGATAACATCCCAGATTTGTAGGAAACATCTCGTAAAAGGACGATTTTTTCATAAATATTTGTTGTTTGAAGCTGGTTGGGCATCTCTAGGTCAGAAGTGTCTCTTCAGAGGTGCATTAACAGGCAGAGTGCAGCACAAGCAGCCAAGTGCACGTGGTGTTTATCTCCTACCTGCACAATTTATGGACGTCTAGTGAAGTTCTGAAAAATACCCGAATTTGAACCTACCAGTCGCTCCAGCAGTTTCTCTCCGCTCTCCCTGTGCAATCCCCAACCTGAGACAAGCCCTTCCCATAATCTTTCTCCTTTGCCGTTTTTAATATCCACTTACAATTCATTTTCCAAATGAGCTTTCATTAGTTTCTCTCCTTATTTCTTTCCTTTGGTTCTGTTTCTTTGTCACACTACTCCAATAGCGCTGCTTAGCAGGCACGCCGAGCGTTTCTTTTCCTAGTCATCTTCTGGAAGGCGACTCACACAAAGTCAGCCAAATACTTGCAGAGAATTTAAAGATACCTGGGCAGAGCCAGTTACTTGTATCTCTTAGGTCTGCTTCTTCAAGGCAGGTTAATTCTTGAAGTTATTCACCAGTTGCATATGTATTATACAGTCATTTTATCACTTATGTAGACTCCTGTGAAAGGAGTATCATACCCATTCCTCAAAATATTCAAACCTTACCTTTTCTGACTAACACAGGGGGCACCAAGATGAACAAACTAGTTATACATGCATGGAAAGTAGCAAGCTGAAAGTAATTGTGTATTCAGTTTTAATGGAGCTGAATCTCCTGCTGAGATTTCAATATCTGACAGCATTGCTTTCATTGCCCCAAATGCCCAACCTTTTTCTAATGTTTGACCTTGGGTATGATTATATTTCTGTATGTATCTCAAACGATGCAAAATCATTTGCCTATATCAGTCATCTCTCGCTGACAGTCCCGTTCCAGCTCATGGCAGAAGAGAACAAGTCTGATGGCAGTAACAATAGCTAAAATGAGCTTTGATAGATGTTTCTCCCCTTTCAATAAATACATAAAGCATCTCTATAATGTCATTTTGTTAACTGACAAACAACAAAAGGATGAAGGCATTCACTTTTAACTCTATTGCATGCTATTATTTTCTCATTGCCTTACTTAGCGTATGTAAGTGATGTGACCTGCAGAACAGAGGACAGGACTGTTGCTTTCAGTTTTGGTTATTTATTTTCTTTTATATCCAGATGCCCACCTGCTAAATGAGAACTGTGCAGGTGTATGACAGGCTTTACCACGGCAGTTTTGCCCCAACATATTGACCCACAAACCTGCGTCTGTTCTTGGCGCGCTCTCAGCAGGATTTCCTGTAACCTGCAGCGCCTGCCTGTGCCAGCCTTGCATCTCTCCGTGCCTGAGGTCAACGTGCTGCACCGGCTCCTCGCAGAAATGCAATTCTTTGTGCTCATCTCTTGGTTTTCTTGTTTTTTTTTCTCCAGCTGGGCTAACCCTGTCCCTTTATTAGCCTTGTACTCCTTACTCTAGATAAGCTCCTATATAAGGCACCGTGTGGGGCAGGGCAGAGGTGGGTACAGGAGGCAGCCCGTTCGGGCAGAGTGTGTTGGGTGGCGTTTACAGATGTGTACAGTGGTTTGGGGGATGACATACCTAAATTACTGGGGTTAAGGAGAGAAGGAGAAGTTGCGCCCCACTCCTTATGTCCCTGCAACGAAGTGGCCATCAGAGAGCAGCAGCCGTGCTGGCAGCCTTGGCAGGCATGATGAAGAGGGGCTTCCAGATAGATGGGGACAAAGGGACCGTTTTTTAAGTGCAACTCCAAGAGGCAGTCTCAGTGTGATTAATGTTCCTGTACTGGTAACAAGAGCGTATCCCTAAAGAGAAAAAATTTGATAGTGGCCTCTTTTTTTAGATCTGTGTAAGCTGGGCACATTATTTTAATAGTACACCATTAAGGTATTTATCTTAATTTAAAAAAATAATATTTCCCTTGTTGTTTGCAATTGCCCGCTAGAAATGAAATCCCTTTCCTGACCACGTATCCTTTACAATCCTGCGCTGGTTGTTATTGCAGGTTGCCTCGGGAATACCGAGTTACTGAGTTTTAGACTTTCT
Organism: Burhinus oedicnemus; assembly: GCA_008921705.1. Classification (NCBI taxonomy): domain Eukaryota; kingdom Metazoa; phylum Chordata; class Aves; order Charadriiformes; family Burhinidae; genus Burhinus; species Burhinus oedicnemus. The sequence continues at coordinate 838,260 of VFFE01008954.1, read as the reverse complement.
TCAGAAATACTGAGGGGAGTTTAACAGCATTTGAAAACACAGATAAAGAAATACATGGACCATGCAAACAAAAGTAAGTGGGATAAAAAGAGATGTGTTTACTAGAGTGGTGGAAAAAAAAAAGTCCACAAAGAAGCCCCTTGGTCTGATTACAAGACTTGTTAGGGATGCAGAGCACTGACCAAGTTCACTGGAGTTTGAAATCCCAAGGGCAGTTTTGGGTTTCCTTCGGCGGACTCCAGAAAGTGATTTAATAATTCATTTGAAACTGTGAAAAACTTTCTGTTGACTTACTTTACTCCCTCTTCAAGCAGATTTTTACTTTCGCTCAGAGATTTTAACCCAGTATTGAGGAAGCATAAACAGATGGAGATCTAAACCCCCAGACTAAGCAGAGAGCTTCCCGCATGTCTGGATGAACATGGACAATCTGACAATTGGTTTGTCTGAATTTGCAAAGGAAAGAGGGCATAGCCAGGCTTGCTGTTGAGTCTGCTATTGCTGTACACTGGCCTGCCTTAATGCAGCCTCTCTACTTCCCCAGAACAAGGACAAAGAAATTAAGGCAAATACAGCTGTTGGTGTGTAAAAGAGGATAGAGATTTAGTGCTGTGAGCTACAGCTAGACAGCAAAATATGAACTGCACTGTGCTCTCATTTAAACAAACAAACAAGCAAAACACTGCAACAAACCAAAAAACCAACCTCCCAAAAAATGAACCAACCAAAAAAAGCCAGACAAAAAAATCACCAGATGCGGTGGGTAGCTGGTGTGTGCGTCTCCTGTGGGGTAGTTCAGAAACTGGCGTTTTGGAGCATTTTCTGTTGTTCTTTTAATTCTTCCCATTGTCCTGATTTCCTTTTAGAGCACTCACAGTGCTCATCCCTTGCAGCCTCCAGGACAGCTTTTGCTGAGCACTGCTCCGTGTCAGCTCCGTGCTGACATCCACCAAAAAGGCATTGCCAAGGAGGTGTGCGAGACGTTGCTGTCTCTCGGGAACGAGCCCAAGCCCGATGCCGAGGTGGTGCCTGTCTCCCTGTAATCATGCTGGGGACGTGATGCCTCTTTGCCAGCTGTGCTGAGCCATGCATCCCCGCTGCCGTGGCAGTAGCAGGGCTTTGGCACAGGACCGCAGCCAAAACCAGATATAGGCACCCCAAATACTGCATGGTGTGAGGACTCCTTTTGCCAGCTGTAGAAATGGAGGAGGTAATTGCAACCACTACACTTACCTAAGGCTATAAAACAGTGTGCTGCTTGAACCTAACGCAGCAGCACCAAGTATAAGGAGGGCTTCAGAGGTGGTGGTATTTAATATTCTGTCCAAGGATGCTGGCCGTAATACCAATACATTAATATGTGCATCGTTCTAGGAAAAATAGGTTGTTTAAATGTAAGTGAAGTGTTAGCAGTCGAATAGGTACCATGATAAGGTGTTAACTCTGACCTCGTAATTAAGTGTAAACACACCATAAGAGCAAAGCAGGGGACTATGTAAGCAGGTAAAGGAGGAAATATGGCCTGGCTCTTTTCTTAATGGCTTTGTTTGGGCTGTAACAGCAAGAAAAGATTTATTAACCAGAATAAAAAAGGCTTCCATAAAGAATTCATTGATTTATACTTTCTACACAAACGCAGGGTATTGCCTTCAACTCCTTCCTGCTTTTACTTTTAATAAATTTCCCTGGTAAATTTACACTTACTTCTCACTCGCAAATGTTAGAATGCTTCATTAGTTATTATTGCTTGGGGTTTTTTTAACATTAACAGTCTCTCTTCCTGAATATCTTTTATTGTGGCATACAATCTTAATAATCTGTGGAAAAGATGACATTTCCAAAGAGATCAAAATGCTTATTGGCCTCTTACTCCATTCTTGTGCCTGCCTCAGTGGTGGCACAGTCCTCCACCTTGTCTCTTATGATAATGTATTAACACTGTCAAGCTACCAATCATTAAGGTATCACAAGCGTCCACAGCATGCAAAATTATTCTGCTTTATGCACAGTTTTAGGTGGTTTTCTTGAGGTTTTCTTCTCTCCAGGGTGTGAACCTGGCTTCCAGTAGGCAATGAAGTTACACAAATTTCTGCAAAATATATTAAGTGAATCCATTTATAAGTACATCTTGGAAATAACCTCTAAAATCGAAATAAGTCTTTCCTAAAGATAAGATGTTTTTATTTCAGGGAGGAAAAGCATGTCTATAGGTGATATCTCAGATACAAACATAAAGATACTCAGTCTATGAGTCCAAAAATAAAATGCAATCTATGGTAATTTTTTGTTGCACACATGTGTGTTTCTTGTGAAAAATGGAAGTTCCTACTCAGAAAGTCAGAACAACATGTACAAGTGGCCCAAATTGTTTTTAATTAACAAGGTTTTCTGCCTGGAAGTCACTTTATCTTCTTCCCATTAGCTGGACTCAACAAAACAAATGAATCTAATGCATTAGGCTGAAACACATTTTTGCTGTGTGAATGTAAAGAAAAATCCACTCTTAACAGCCATACAACCATCTTACATACGTAATGTAGTTTTTCAGCTTAATATTCACCTTTGAGCTTATATGAAGAGAACGCAAAGTTTCTGTTATGATTTGGGCTGGTCTGGCCTCCTTTCACCGATAACTCACATTATGCTTATGTCTGTTATTCTGAAGTATGAATTGTGCGATGTTCTGATGAATCAGCTGGTGCCACGTAGGACCGTGAGGACCATCTCCCACCTTGTGTGCTAATCAAAGCAGATAATTCACTTCCACGTCTTAGTCTGATTTTCCTCTTTTGCAGTTGACTGTGAGGAATTTTATTTTTCCTTGAATGTTATGTCAAGTTGCGTGCTTCAAAAGTCAGGTATAGGTAGTTTTTATTGACCATGCAAAAACATGCATCTTGGTACTTGTGTGATTGTTCAGGAGTTATTCCAAATATGCAGTTTCTATATTGATCAATTATTGTGTTCGATTATTCAAAATAGCCACTTTTCTGGACTAAAAATAGATAGCTGAAATGAGGAAAGAGGAGTCGTGTTAGTGTTACCAGAATGCTTCAAGGCATTTTGCCCTCTAATTCCATTCTGTCTTCAATATATTTACTATAGCATAAGTATTTAGATTCAAAGTTATCCTGGGAACTATTAGTACATGCGCTTGTATTCATCTGGTGTGCTGGGTAAGTAAATATGAATATCCAGACAGAGACTCTGATCCTGTACCCTAAACGAGATCTATTCTTGAATGTATAAAACCTGAAGATGACCAAATTTTAATTTTCAATTTTTTTTTTTAGTTCTCTGAGCAACATAATACATAACTCTGTGTTGTTCTTAGGAAAAGAGTTATCATCAGAAAGTAGCAATTAGAAAGGACTCTTCCAAATTCTGCTGAACAAGATGGTGATGTCTCTTACCAACAACAGAAAAATCAAGCGGTTAACCAAAATGCAGTGTCTTAACTGGAAACCTAGTGGGAGTGCTAGTGCTTTTTTTGGTTATACTTTAGTATACTATCTAAGCCAAGCAGCCAAGAAAATAAATTTATACATAATAAGTGTTTCTTTAGTGTTCATTATCTTGTTACTTAAAAATTGCCTGTGAAAAAGTGAATACATTCATAGGAACATGACTGAAATATTCCTAATAGAAAATATATGAAAACAAAATGTTATTCAAATTAAACAAAATATACAATTGCAACTGGCACTGTTGTGTTCAGCTCCAGTAGGCACACTGAATTGTCTTTTTTCCAAATGGATAATTTATTTAATTAACCAAGATGCAATGAATTTTAAATTGTATATTAAAATGGAAAAATTAGGTAGTTAGGAAAAAATATGATGTGGTTTACATTCTTACTCACTGTTAGGAAAATTTTTATTGCATAATTAAAAATCGTAGAAGGTACGTTACCCCAACATGAATTTTGTTGACAAAAAATATTTTCCTTGACCATGTTGACCTGATGGGTTTGAATGCTTTTTGAATATTTTTAAAATCCAAATTAATACACTTGTAAAAAATTATTCTTGCTCATGTGTAATTATGTGTAATTTTTCACAATGGGTAATGAAGCTTTTCTTTTTTGGTCGTTGTTTTTCATCTGGGAACACACTCTATGTTTAACGTCAAGAACTTTAAATGCACTTTATCTATATCCAGTCTTTTACATTTAAAACAGAGCCAGCATGTACAAAGTCCTTTTTTTTTTTTCCCAGAAAATTTCATATAAACTTTATTTTGCAGTTTCTATCAGGAATTGTACTTCATTGCATTACACTGCTCGATCCTGTTTATCTGTATAATTCAAATGCAAGCCTGGAGGATATAAACACAGTGACAGTTTTTAAACATACTTTCTGATAATCAGCACAAACTATTACTTGAACCTATTCAATAACATAACACTGACAGACGGAATTCAATGACCCTCAGTAACAACAGATACAATCTCATTGTATAAAATTATATTATGACATGATTGTGTTGTCTTGAGTTATGACTTAGGTTGACTGCAATATGGCATGTTTTTTCTTTAGGAAAGGATGATACTTATTGACATTGAGATAATGCAGGATTTAAATTGCGCAGCCCAAGTTTCTGTAATGAAAAAAACCCCAAAGAGTAAGAAGATGCATGTGTACAACCAGGTGCCAAATACTAATTTAGTGATTTGTTAGCAAGAATATGACTTTAATTTTATGCAAGTTTCTGTGATGGGGCTGATTCTTTGGTGGCTCACATTGACGTTTGGTGGCTCAGTTTAGTTTAGTCTCCATTAGGAAAACATATCACAGCAGAGCGGATCGACATTGGAAATCTCTGCAGTGGCTGTCAGTGAGCAGTCTTCTTCCAAAGGATCTGGCAAACCAAGCTGATCCCTAGACTAAGATGGCAGCATGTCATCCAAATGGATATTTAGTGATTAAAAAAGCCAAATGGACTAAAGAATATCAGGTTCCCTTAGCTGTTGGGGGACCTCATACTACTAAGATGGCAACTGTTCCCAGCCAGGAAAAACAATGTTCCAACCTTCTGTCCTTCCTGTCTTGATCTGAGCTCCCGACTCCAGAGAACACGGAACATTGCAAAGTCAGCATACTATAGGGTGTCTGGTAGGGTAAAATTGCTGAAAGGGAGAAGCACAAATGGCATCTATCTTTTGTCTTTGCCCATCATGACAAGTCTCTGGTTAGGCTCCAGATAATGTGCAAATCGGTAGGGTAAGGTCCAGAAGGGATTGCTGCTGGTGCTGCTGTTAGTGTCTTGGAGCTTTCAGAGATGTCTGGATAGACATGTGATTCTTCTCCCTCCACCAAAATAAAACCCAAAAAACATCACACCCCAAAACAACCAAAATAAAACAAAATATCATTTTTTGCATCTTTAGGAAAGGGATTTTGGTAAACAGTGAGAAACTTCCCAATGTCTTCAATCAGCTAGAATGGGGTAAAATAACCATTAAAAAGTGTCCAGCTGGGTAATGCTCATTCACTTTTCATTTGAGAGGAATAAAAATTTTGGTCAAAAAAGCCAATGCTCCTGAACATTGAAATTCCCAGCACATTCAGATGTTGAGGGTTTGGGGTTAGTTTGCCTGCATCATGCCGCGTAGCCAATGGTTGTATAAAACTTCATTGTTACAAGCAGGTTAGAAACACAGAGCTTGTTTATGAATAAATAATTCTGTATCTATTCTGCAAGGTAGCAAGGACACTTAGGACATTCAACATTTCTAAGGATGCTGTGAGCAGGAAGTATATGTGGCAGGAAAACGGATTTATGGTCATGTATATATAGGGAAAAAAAGGCATGCACAATATATAGCATTACTTCTGTTCATATAGAAATACAAGTGGAATAGATACAGAAGCCATAGCCATTGCATGCATTCACAGGATAAAATTTAGTGTGGGTAGAAGAGTGCAATATCTTGAGTCATTTCCATTACTGGTGAGATAAAATCGGTGTCCAAATACTTCCTTACTGGCAAAACCCACTGAAAATGTTAATCTGCTGTATAATATAAAAACTCAATGTCATTAACCTGAGAGAGGATATAAAACGATATACCACCTTTAAATGACTGCTTTTCTTTGGCTGTGTTTGCTGTGATGGTCTGGAAGTGTCCAGCCTGTCTGTTGTGATCCGCCATCAGTCCAGGGACCCCAGCGTGATGCTCAGCTCTCTGCTGCCGCCCCGTTAGCAGAGAGGGATTGCTGGGAAGAGGGGCGCAGGGTGTTGTATCTGTAAATGCCGTGGTCTAGAACCGCCTGCCCCGAGCGATATGGGAATAACCCAATTGACTACAAGTTTTCTAGAGCGGCTGCACCCGCCGAGTTTACGCATACGTGCACGCACATGTTTATCACGCCTGCGAAATGCAGGGATGCTGTTAAAGCCCTGCCTACTCTCGGCAGCAGCTCTGTACCACGGCGCTGCCCGGCCGGGGGCTGCTCTGCTTTCGCATAAATAGTCTCTCTTACCTCTGAAGTTTTTCCTCGTCTCCTACAGCAGTGCTAGGGGTCAGGCACACAAAGGTGCTGTCCCCTGATTGCAGCAAACACCGCCATGTGTTGTATGTTTGATGAATTAAAAGGATGCTGCCAACTTAATTACACTGTAACCCTTCAATAAAGGAAGGGCAGAGCTGATTAACTAGTGAATAATTGGGGGCTGATTGATGGCTTTCTCCCTCACTGCTAAAGGCTGTATATATAATTATTTTGCCTGTGGGCCTAATTTTGCCACTGTTAGCTTCCACTTTTGTCATCAGCTGTAATTTATGGATGGGGCCTGAAGCCTTAAAAAAGGCTGGAAAATGAAATAGCCCTGAATCCCCAGATATGTCACCTGGAAATGGCCAGCGGGCAGCCTTTAACGTCAACATTTGCAGCCATTTAACAGCATTAACACCTCATGCTTAGCCGGAAAATAATATTATCATTTGTCAACAACTATCATAATATAGATTTTTTTCCTGACATGTAATAATGTTGCATCACTCACACCAATGATTTAATATATGTTTTAAATGCAAGATCAATTTATCGTAACTGAATAGAAAATTCTTCTAGTAATGCACTTAAAGAAAAAAAAAAAGAGCAAGAGAAGGAAGACCCATGTCCCTTCATTGCATTGGCAGGTTGGTTACAGGATTAGTATGTAAGTCTCTAATGAACTCTCAAAATCACTGCAAACTAAGATGTTTTGTAAAACTTAGTTAAAAAAAAGCCAACATCATTTTTTCTTCAAACTTTGAAAGATGTGGTAGCAGTTTCAAAGAAAATATAGTTAATAAACTAGTAAACTTCTCTGCACTGTACTTAAAAAACATTGTGGGACAATTTTCCATCTACTGTCAATCAGCAGAGCTGCATATGAGCCTGTGTAGCTGAGCTGGATTGTATGGGATGTAGATCTGGCCCTTTGTATTTTAAATTGAAATAAGATTTCTTATTTTTTTCAGAGAGACAAGAGCTAATCATTAATGCCGCAAAGTAATAGTAAAACTCAATCTGTTTTGAAGGATTGAATTGCTTCAGTGGCAAAGAGGAGAGATGCCCCTCAAAAGAAAGCCTATTTTGGGAAAATACAACATTCTGACTAGAGCTGCTCCAGCAGCCGCGTGTGAAGCAGCGCTGCCTATTTTATATTCCACAAAGATTTTTTTCAATAAAGTAATAACAACTTAGATTCACTTTTTTTTTTTTTTTTTTTTACCCATATTTAAACATTGCAGAGAGGAGGCTTCTAATTTATAAGCCAAGATATACAAATCCTCTCGCTCAAATTTCCTTTGTTGTTTTGTCCTCACGGAGCGCTCCCTTGCCTATGAATCACATAAAGATTTGAAGAACCTTTCAGTCAAAGCTCAGTAGTGTGCCAGTGGGCACTGGCCAGGAAGGAAAAAAAAAAAAAAAAAAAAAGATTGATATTTGCCCTCTCTTCTTATCTGCACTTGATTTATAAGTCAGTGCGAGTATGCAAGAGAAATAAAGGCAAAGACCTTGATGCCTCCCTGTGGAGAATATGCACCATTTGGATTGAAGGCATGAAAGAGGAGAAATTAATGGTAAGCTGTTCATCTGTCACTACTGCCAGCCTGATGGTTTTGCAGAGAAGGAGAGGACTAGATGACATGCCCTCCAGTCAAGGGCACGACTGCCCGCTGTTCTCATATTATAAACACAGTGCTTTGGGTTTCTAAGGGATTTAAATTTAAATTATACTGTACTTTGGATAGGCAAATCTTTACACAAGTTTATTTTCTTGAAGTATTAACATGCAGGATTTCACTGGCTTTATGTGGAAGAAAAATAAAAATTAAGTCCCCCTATTTGACAAAAATGTGTAGCAGACTCTTAAAATGTCTCTGTATTTTTAAGGCAGTGTGTTATAGTGTAATGAGATTTAAATGTATATATGCATTGAAGATTTAGGCACATGCATAAATAGATAAGCCTTAGTTATTCTACTTTCTGGCACATAGGAAAAGATTAAAAAGTTCAAAATAGGAGTTGAATGTTTTTTTTCTATTAAAATGGTATAATACTAACTGCTGTTATCGATGACAATATTAGGAACACATCTGGAGGATAAAAACTGACACAAAACTTTCATGTTGTGCTAAACGACAAGAAAAATGTACTTATTGCTAAATGACTTATTTTCAGTGCTGAGCATTTGTGTACCCTATTACTCCTGTTGAAATATTTTTGTACGGTATTTAAGCACAAAGGATCACCACTCTGCTCGAGTCCTCGAGATGCTTCTGCACCATGATGAATCACAAATGGTATCGGTGCTAATAGGAACAATTTTTGGTGCCTGGCGTGGTTTGGATAAACACACATAGGCATGAGAACTAGTTTATACTGTGCACAAAGTTCAGGGTTCAGGTTTTGTGACGTTACTGCCACCCACCCACCAGCTATTTAAAGCCCTCTTTGCTGAGCCCCAGCAGTGGGATGGGAATTTCTGTTTTCCATTAAAAAAAGGGAAAGTGAGTTACTAGTCCACTGGTTTCAAATACCCTTGGGTTTTATAAATCAGAAGCCGAAAAAAAAAAAGACTCTGTCACTTACTTTTGCTAAAATCTCCTGAGTTTGGATCTAATTTCATTATATCCTGAGGCTTGAGTTCCTGATTCCTGAAATCCTGGCTTAGGCAACAGATTTCAATAAAATCATTGTGCTCAAGTAAACTAATGTTTACTCTTACTATAGCAAACTCAATGACTTGCATATCACTTCTGAAAGAACCGTAAATCTTCCACAAACCCAACAAAGATAAATCAGTTGGAGAAGATGGAGGTGAGGTTGGTCAGGTATGAGATGGTCCTCCAGGATTTTCAGGAAGGAAGGGACGTCCTTCCCTCCAACATGAATGGCATCTCCAAAGTATCATGCCTTGATTTTCCATCTTCTCTACCTTCCTACCACACTCGCAGGAGGAGTTACCCTGCCTCCCACTCCTGTGTTGGGATGCTGAGGCTTTGCTTTCCTGGGCTCCTTGTCCTCCTGAGCGCGTCCACGGCATGCCTGAGGGCTTCGCTTTCTTGTGCACCGTAATCAACCTTCTCCATCACCTGTCCAGAAAACCCTCGGCAGGGTGATTTCTAACGTTGAGTGACGAGGATCAAGGTGTTCACAGTCCTAATCAAAATTAGTCGGCCAGAGGTATCGTACAGTCACCAGGGCTGAGAACAATTCACCTTCAAAAATTTATAGTTGCTCTTATCTTCCCACTCCTGAAGCATCTCCTCTGCAGTGGTTACAGGCTCCATGCTTGTGATGGCTGCCCAGCAGTCTGTGTTTTAACTCCCTGCTTGAAACTGCCTAGAGTTTTGGCAGACTTCAAACGTTGGAGATGATATTTTCTGTGTCAGCTGGGCATTAAGCATTTTTTTAGAAGTTTCTGTTAAAATGAGTGAGTTTTTTTCTTTTTTTTTTCTTCTTCTCTCTTTTTTTTAAAAGAGATTACAGGAAAGTATGTTCTTTCACTGACTTCAAAATTATACTAATTTTTCTGAGCAACTGCAGTTCCTCCAGGCTTTGGAGCAGGTAGTTACTTTGGCGCTTTTTTTTTTGTTGTTGTTCTTGTCAAAAAATCCTCCTGTGCCCTAGTTTATACGCATGTTAAAAATCTGTTTGCACTTGCTGAGTCCATCTGCACTGAGGCTGATCCGTCTCCTCGCAGTTCCATGCCGAACGTCGTGCGGATGCGGCACCCATACAGAGCGACTCTTCTTGCTGTGGCTGGATACCACTGCCGGGCTGCTCCCCGCCGTCCATTGGCAGTGCCGGAGGAGGCAAGGAAGGGACACTTTCCCCTCTGCTTTCAGGTTACCCCTCACTGACACAAGGACACTATGAAACCCACCAAACTGAGTATTGTTTTCTGTGTGCTGAATGTTTGTGCAAACACTGGCAAATTGTACATTTTCTATGTCCATAGTGATGGGTGATGTACAAAAGCTTTCTACTGCCACAGCTTTCGTTGTAAGCTAGGGCATAGGAGGTGGGACGACAAGTCTAGAGGCTCCAGTTTTGCTTGTGAAGGGAAGGAAGGCTGTATGGTCCTGCAGGCTAAACACTTTTATGTCTTGACTTGTTAGTTGTTTGGGAAATTGCATATAAAAGGTAGCAAAAGAATACAAAGGTGGTAAGGTTAAGCACTGAAAAGTAAGAATGTGCTAATACAGCCGTATTTATAGATATAGATATATGTAGCATACTACATATTGGCTTCTGTTACGTGGTGTGCATTAAAAGGTGTTCAAATGGCCCGTCTTCCTCCTTCACCAAGTGTGGTCTTCTCATGCTCTGACCTGTTGTTTCCCAATCACCATCCAAACTTTGAGTTTTTCCTCATGGATTTTCCTGACGCTCTTGTCACGGCTTTTTACAATTAACTAATATTTGCTACTTGTGTCAATAGTATTAGAGAAGTATCCCATTATTGCAGAAGGAAAGGATTATCTCCATTTTACACATTAGCAGTCAGCCTCTGAGATTACAGGTATTTCCAAAGCACTGGCAATTGGCAGGATGCAGATGCTGAGATACCCCGGGTTTGCTTGTTCACAGGTGTTATCCCTAACAGCTCCTTGGTGAATGGGAGCTGCTGCTGGGACAGTTTCTTTTAAGTGACTTGTTGCACATCTGGAGTGGAGCAGCTGTGCGCCGGGCAGCAGGGTGCGGTGCTTTGGCCCCAAAGCAGCCTATGTGTATGATCACCACCAAAGCCTCACCAGCTCAGACACAGCACTGTGCTGATACAGTGATGCTGCCTTGGGGACCCAAACAGACTTCTTCAGCGTAGCCGTGGGATTTGCATTTCAGCGCATAGACGTAGTCTTAAACGGTGACACAATTTTTTATCTTTCTGGCTTCTTTCAGCTCATTCACTGCATATCCACCAGCTACAGACAGCAACAAAATAAAAATCCTGATTTATTTCCATGCACAGTCATTCCTATGCACTTATGAGATTGGGTTTCTCTGGGGGGAAAAAAAAAAAAACAAAACCAAAAAACCCGCCTGTGAGCAAGTAATTAACAACTACATCATAGCAAAGACAGGCAAGGGCCAAATTAAAGTTGCAGAGAGACCTTTAATTCCAGCATTTCCTCGCTATTGAGTGCTTCGGTACACGGTATTAGCAATCTTTTAGCCTAGTTTTTAATATAAGCCTGTATGAACACACAACGAAAGGCCATGGTTTTGATATTAGGCCAGGCAGTCCGCAGGGCGGCTGATGTTCCCACTTAGACTGATCAGCCTTGCTGCGGTAGGGGGCGATGGCCGGGGAGTCTGGGGAGCACCGTGCTGCTTCATTGATGCCTGTGTCCGAAGGCCCATGCGAAAGCATGGGAAGACAGGAAAACTATGGAAGGGATTCATGTAGCATGAGGGGGAAACTGGTTCAAATCCAAATTAACTGGGAGGTGGTGTGAGGGTCCACGGCACTGCTGGCGTGAGCTGAGCTTGCTGGTGGTGGACCAAAATCAGGCTGGTTTAAGGGTGGCTTACCAGCACCCTCAAAAACCCATGTTTTCTGATTTTTGCACTCTTTTTTTAAGGTCTTCATTTTAGCTCTTCTTATTTTACAACCAAGTTGCTTAATGTTGTCTTTTAAAAAACAACCCCTATCAACAGAAATGAAATCAATACAAAGAAAAATAAACACTGAATTAATTTCTCGTTCAACTTCAGATAGAAATCCTTTGGTTTCTTTACCTAAGATGGGCCAGTTATGAAAATATTTTGGAATCTTTGGGGAACTGTTTTTGTTCCTCTGGAATGAAAACTACGTTTCACCAAAAATCCATTTTTTCCTATGAGGAAGGAAAGGGTTTAGCAAGAAAATTTTAAACCAATTTGGATGCTTTGTTGAATATTTTCAGAGAAACCTTCCAATAAACTAATGAAGTACTCTTTCGGCTTCCTAAACAGGGGGATATTCTCATGTGTAGCTAACAACAAAATGACACTTTGCTTATCCTTGTGGTAGACCCTCTGTCACCTTCATCATCTCGTTGCGTATCAGAATTCAGGGATTTGCTGGTACTCTGTGTGGCCACAAAAACACCCAAAACTCATCAGATTTAACTATAAGTCTAAATGAGAGCAAAATTATACCCAAAAATTCAGTTCTAGATTTGATAACATAAGGGGCCGCTAATATTTTTTCTAATTATTTTAGTGTGTCTGGACTACGTTGCTTAGTGTTCAGATGCTTATTTTAGTATAATTTTTTTTCTGGGCACTTGATTAAAACATAGGAAATAAATGCATTTCTTATTTTTATTTTATCTCTTAAATATGATTATAAATGACCTTTGAAAAAAGTTAACAGAATATGCCAGGAAGGAGCTCAGAAGGAAAAGATTAAAAGCAGACAGTCTAGAGAGGTGTTTAATTTCAATTTTCTTTGTGGTATAAGAAATCTGTAGATTTTAAAGCCATCATGCCATAGTTACTTTTATCAGTAGGGCTCTTTTGTTTTGTTCTGCCACCTAATTCTTTTGATGACAATGAGTCCACAGTTTTCCAATGACTGATTTCGATTTGCATGTTATTGTCAGCCTTTTATATTTTATCATATCTCCACTTTGGTTTTTATGCAGATCCTCACATCAGAAGGCAAGGGCAGCCTGAGCTAAACAGCTGGCTGGATTTGCATGAAAATGGACTGCCCTTTTTCATTTGTTTGTTCTTTGGAAATTACAGTAGGTGAGTATCTGACTCAAATTTCCCAAACAAATAAAGATAAAACTTCACAGATATTAAACTGTGGAGCATTAAACTGTATCATTTTACATATAAAAAGAAAAGGATTAAATAGAATTAGTCTGTTGAGCTGACTGAGGAGAAACAATGTGAGTGACGGTCTGAAAACTAAAGATACAAAAGAACTGTGGTATCTTCAAGAGATTTTTTTCTCTCCAAATGTTTTCCTTTCCCATGTTTAAAGGATAAACACTAATATAAATATTTCCCTTATGAATTTAAGATATCTTTGCTAGGGAAAAGAAAACCATAATCTGTTTTAAGTCATTATATATTCAATAGTATTCATGTATTTTGTGTACATATTATATATACATAGCAGTTTACGGAAGCCCCGTAGCAGTGGATATTCTTTACAGCTCGGACTGGCGGTGTAAACCAGCCAAGGTGTAAGCGTGGCCAGGGGCAGATGACATTAAGAAGCCCATGTTGTTTCCAAGAGGCAAAATCTGTAGGGTGAGGTAAGATCTTTTCTTAGACTGACTGATATAGATGGAAAAAATGAACAAGCTTTGGGGCACACAAGAGCTTGATAGTTGACAGATATGAGCTTTATAGATTTGAACAGTAAGGTATCAAAATAACACATGGCACGACTTGGAGTTGTCAACAGACTTATAAATTATTTAGAGCATGTGTGCCCTTGTGTGCCTGCAAGCTTGTCCGTCTCTTTCCACTTAAGCTGCTTGAGTTTATAAAAGACATAACCCCTCCCTGCAAAACTTACCTCTCTGCTGTCTTCAGACCATCTCAGAAAGAAGAACATGATTATAACTTTTAGTTTAAATGAAGATTTGGAAGGAGTGAATTTTATGATGCCTAGCTGTACCATGCGATTTAACTATTTTATGCGTAGACTCTCCTGTTTTCAGCTTACAGTAGGAGCTTGGATTAACAGTAATGTTATACACTTTTCAGAGTTAAGCTTCTGGGGCAAAGAGCTGTCAACTCTGAATTTCCTGGAAAGCTGGTAACTGCTAGGCTTGCATGAGATAATAAAAGTTCATTATTTTTTCTGATATTGTTGGAATTGGGTACATAGAGTCACAACCATGCAGTGCTGGGAGAGAAGCAGTGTCCCTAGGGAGTAGCACAGAGTTAGCTAATACCCAGGAGCCCAGGCAAAATCTGTAAGGTAAAATATATTGTCGCCTTGTTGTGGGTTTTTTTTGTTATTTTTTTTTATTTAGAATTCTTTCATAATCTTGCCTTGAGTACACATGGGAAAGTCTGGAGAATGCTTTAAATCCTTTTTCTTTTAAGAGTGGCAAAATCACGCAAAGTTTTTATTACACCTATGCATTGAAACTTATTAGCAAAAAGTGCTCTAAATAATTCTAAGTCTGGTGACATCTCTAGGCTTTGCTCTGTGGTGGTGTGAAACCTTGCCACTCAAATCCACAAAGCCTGTACCTGTCAGGCAGCAGGTGCTGACACGGTGGGTGTAAAGCTCTATAAGGTCAGTGTAAAAGACTACATATGGATTCTTGCTGTTTTGAATATTGGCTCTTTCATACAGCTGTAGGGGGTGCAGATGGGCTAACTGTATTAGTAGTGTTTTAATATCACTGGTTAAGATAGACTAACTTGTGGGAGACCTCGGCTGGTCTGAGGGATCGGAATGCAAGTTTAACATTGACCTTGAGCAGATACCTGTGTACCCTTGAAGAGACTGGAAAGTCCCAAGAAGAGCTGATAAACATTCTAAGGGTTGGCAAACATCCCAGCTTGACAAAAGCATGGACCGCGCGTGATCAACAATTGTATTGGCCGGCTGGCGCGTGATGTGAGAGTGGATTGGGCAAAAGTAGTATGGTAGAGGATATAAAAAAGCACTACTTGTAAAATAAAGTAGAATTGAAGAATTGCTGCAACTTGATATTTGTTGTCGTGTCCCTCTCTACAACAACACTAACTGTTGTATGGCAGCGTTGCTGTAGGTCAAGAGACAGCAGCAGCACCTGGTCCCAGGTAAGGGCAGAAGGTCCTAAATCCACCTCCTGCAAAGCTGAAATGATCATTTTGTGAATGCTGGGACTCAACAGATGACAGAATTGCAAATAGTTAAAAGGAGACCTAGTCCTGAAAGGCTAAGGATATCCAGGAGCATGCTCCGTCAGATGGACAGGAGCCTTTCTGGAAGGCAACAGGCTGCTGCTGGGAACCCATCAATCGGGGCAATGGAAGACATGTTCAGATTTGGGAAGCTGTGTGTAATGGACATTGTGCCTGGTGGATTGGGCTTGGCTTGCCTGTAGTCCTTTTGCTGTTTTCAGCTACTTAAAAAACTTAACAAATATTGTTTTGTTTTAGGAAATCCACATAGGGAATTGCTCCCACTTTGCTCAGCTCCCAGCGGAGCTGACGGTGCTGTTAGAAGATTGGATTTGCTATGGACTCACCAGGAATGTTTCTAATCTATAAATCAAGCCTCTGTCTGAAGGTAAGAAAATTGTGTGTTTTCGTTTTGAAAGCAGCAATTGCTTATGGTTTAGGAGCTGAGAAAAGATGCTCTTGGATAAAATGGATGAATCCTTCACGTGGCTTTTAGGCAAAGAATATCAGGGGCAAGTGTTTGCTGTAATTTGCAGTTCACAAGAGTGGTATGGAGTGTCATACAGCCCTGTGCATGTTTGTACCCATGCATACCCCACAATACTTACTAAACTCCTTCAGAAAGCACCATTAGAAAGTTCTGCCTGTCAAAGTCACTGAACCTGCAGAAACTTCTTGTACACAAAGCAGAGGCTATGTGGAAACTTATTTCAATTCAGTATTTATTAGGGTTAGGTCATGGAAGTACAAACAATTTTTGGCTTATTATTTATTTCCTGTTGATTTTATTTGGTTACATCATATTTCTGGACTTTTTCCTAAAAATGTTACATTTCCAAATTCTTCACTAAATATCATAAATAGGTATCAGAAGTTGCTTTGACGTTTTTGAAAGTTTTCCAAGGTTTTGCTGCTGTTACAGTTGCAGAAACCACAGTCCTCATGTAGCTGTGAATGACTTGAATCGCAGGCATCCAGCCCGACAACTACTCAAATTACTTTGATGTTACAAAACTTAAAAATAATGCAGAAAACAAGGCATTTTGGCTTTGGAACCTGACCTGGAAATGGATTGCTGGTGGAAATGGAGTATTTGAGTTACTTTTCATTTTAATGAAAAGGAACAAACTGTTTCAGATTTGGCTAAGTTTAGCACTTTGATTTTTTTGTTGGGTTTTAGTCTGGGCTCACATGAGATTTCCTTCAGTGCTTGGATCTGTTTGAATGAGCTCTTCCTGCTACTGCTGTTTTAATCAAACTGGGCTGGTGTGCCCAAGCAAAAATCAGCAACACAGGGAGGAAGAGCTAGTGCATCGAGAGCCAGCTCATGGTATCTAGCTATGTTTTTTCTCTGGACTACTCCATTTTTGCAAACTGCTGGTGGATATATGGTATGGCTCTAGTGTGATGAAGAGGAACAGTGTGTAAGTGTAAAGGGTTAGATCTCCATCTGATATCAAACAGTTGCTTGAACTACGTGAATTTATTCTTGCTGAGGGTCAGGTGTAATATGCAGGTCTATATTTTGCAGAAATTCAGATTCTTTTTTAAAAATCCATTTATACATTGACTTTGTAATGACTATAAACAATGGTGAAGTACCACTGCCATCCTTACGGAGTCTGGTGCTGGGGAATCAGTACTTTTTTCCAACACAAAACAAGGTAAAACTCATTGTCCTGCCATCAAACCACCCGTGGTGAGGTCTGTGCGTTCACGGCAGTGTCTGCAGCAGCTGCTCTCGTTGTGAGAGATCAATGGAGCTCGGCTCAAGTCCCCATTCCTGTAGGACAGCCTCAATTCAAGTAACTTTTTGTCAATTCAAGTAACATTTTGTCCTTTTTCTTGATGTTTTCTTGGTGCAGCTAATTGACTCCTGTGTCTGTGTTGACCTCAGGGTAGTGTCAGGACTCCTCTGAGCTCGTCACCTTCAGATTATCCATCTTTTCCCCAAACAGAATCTGGTTGTTTGTTGGGCTGATGGTGTCTCCAGCATCACACACACAGCAGGTAGACGATGTGGATGGGAGGTCACGCATCCCTCCCCATGGGTGAGAAAGGGAAGAGCCAAAGTGTAGATTAATTCAGATTACTCCTGGAAAAAAAAGCCTATCATTAGAGTTACAGCATGGTCACTTCCCATTTCCACCCGTATTATGGGTGCACAAATGCAGCTTGTGCAAGCCAGTTTTTCTCACAGTTTTCCCCAAATAATGGGAAAACAAGGGTCTCCGTAACCCTGGGCCTCTAACCAGTTGGATTAATTGCACTTGTTTGTGAAACTGTTTTGTTTGTAAAGCCTTTCACAATATTGAAAGGACACTGAGAATGTCTTCTCGTGTTTCTTAAATTTCAACCAAAAAACCCCAAATGTGGCTCTTTTCTGTCAATACTTTATGTCTCCATAGGTTTTGTGTTAAACTCCTGTGCAGAGTTACTGTGTGTTATTGATAATGTGGAACTGGACTTGGTGGATTTTAATGTCTTTTTCCATGTTTATATGGAACATTTTGAAGCAGCAATTAAAATAATTAAGGAGGGTGAAGAAATCTTTAGCATGCAACAAAGATTTCTGCAAAATGTTAATTTCTGTCAAATAAGTGAATATATGCACAGATGCCTCCTGACAGAGGCTGTGATTTCTGAGTGCTTTGCATGCCAAATAACTTGTTTACCCCCTCAATGTTTGCCAAGTTTACTGTCAATTTACAAATAATTTCCATTTTGCTGTTTATTCTGCTGCCTTTTGATGGATATGTCTTCCAGACTTTTATCTTGCATGTAGACAAACTAATTAATATTTTCCCTTCAGGCAAATATTTTTTTCTTAGATCTAAATGTGGGTTAGATTCTTCTTCGTTTCCATATGCTTTGTTCTGTCAATCATTTCTCTTCTATGTTACTAAAAATGTACCTTTGTGGATGTCATTTCTCATGTTTTACAGATTTATTTCACCTACATCTATATGGGAATGTGTGTATGTAGAGAGACATATTTGTTATATATGTGTTCATATATGTTTAAGCAGAGAGAGTGAAAATACTCACTTCATGTTAAGATTTGGTTTTTAAGATGGAATGAAAATACACTTTGCCTTGCCTGTTGCTGTCATTTCCCAGGCTTGACCTCACTGTTTGTGGTTACTGCTGCCCATATGGCACATGCAACACTGAGTACATCTCTTCTGCAGTGTTAGCCCTGATTCCTGCACGTCTTTTTGACCTAGTCCAGCACTACTAGCCATATATAAAATATTCAGTATATCCCATTTCCGTCCTCCTACTATCAGACCACAGCGGGCTGACCCTTCTGAGATGAGCAGGCTGGAGCAGAAGTGGTCCTGAGCCATCGTGGTCCTGCGGGAGGGATGCTTCCCTCTGGACTGGTCTGGCTGAGCTCTGTTGACCTGGGTGCCAAAAACTCCTCCTAATGCATCAGCGCAGCCCCAGCCCCGGGGACGCCCCTTCTGCAACACCTTTTGTCGACATCTAGGTACGTTTAAAGATCTCCGATAGCTAAATATTGTTGTATTCAAGGAACAAGATTTCCACATAGTCTCTGCAGCTTTTAGGAGGTATTGGAAGACAGTGTGGGATAAAAAAAAAAATGTTATCGAAAGCCTGCATGTTAACCACATTCTGCTGAGAAAAACACAGGTGGTAACCGAGAGCGCAGATATTGCGAACAGATTCTTGCAACTTACCAGTCGTAAAAATATCTCTGCAAAAAATACTCCCAACGACTCTGTTTACAGAATGCTTGGTATTTCCTATATCTGGAAATATTCTCGTTGTAGCTCCATATGTCGCAGCTAGTCTGACAAGCTTTCTTTTGAACTGTTTGCAGGTTGCAGTCTGTCTGGAGGGCTGGGTGCTGATGCCTTCAGGTTTTTAGGCCCTGCGTTATGGGCATGATTATCTTGTTCACTTTGCAGGCATAGAAAAATGGAGCTGGGATTTAGCAGGATTTGAAGAAACTTCCTAATTATGCCAAGTGGAGAGCTGCCTGAGTAAAATCTCAGCCAGAACCCCATGTTTTTTTATTACCGGTTCTGTTTTAAGTGTATCTCTATAATTTTCTGTTTTGCTGCTTTTGTTTATATCACCATAGTCAGCGGGACTGAGAGATTAAAACTCAAAATATATTATCTTTGCACATCCTCAAAACCTGTCGAGAAAGGAGGAGAAATTAAACAAGGACAAAAACTCGCAGTGAAGTGAAGCTGTTTCCTTTGAGCTGCCTTATTAACCAGTCAAGTACTTGACTGCCACTGTCAGCTAGATTTCTTTAGAGAAAGAGTGGCATTTTGAAAAATACAAATTCACCGCCTGCACAAGTTAATGAGGCCCTTCAGCAATGTTCATTGATAGTGTAAATTCATCATAATACAGTGCTACAAACCATAAATGGGATATGCATACAGGA
Source organism: Burhinus oedicnemus (assembly GCA_008921705.1). Lineage (NCBI taxonomy): Eukaryota > Metazoa > Chordata > Aves > Charadriiformes > Burhinidae > Burhinus > Burhinus oedicnemus. Next base: position 818,484 of record VFFE01008954.1, on the reverse strand, counting down.
AATCATCCACTATTAGAAATTTGCCAGACACGAAAAGAAAAAGAAGCCATTGATAAGCAGAAAACTCATCTGAACCGCTCCGTGCTGATGGGTGTGCAGCACATTAGTAATGCCAGATAGTGCCATGATGAGAACTTATAAGGTGAATTGAGGTAGCTCTTCAAGTATATTTTACTCCCCTTTGTTCGTGTTTTACGGACTCTCTCAGCTGCCTCCCTTACATTTGCCAGTGTTGGGTTAGATAAAGTTTGCTGTGTAAGGACTACCATCAACACAAAGGGACAAATGACTCCAAATACATCCCTTTTCTGCACACACATAAATGTGCTTGTGCGCTTAATTGATTTTCAGTTGCGTTTACAAGCAGTAGCTTTACAGACACCAAATGATCTTAAGGGCTACATGGTACACCAGGAGTGGACAGTAATGAAAACTGGCAACACCCCAGAAAAAATATATCAAGGTGACTTCCTGATCTTTTAAATAGTTATCGAGCAGTGCCATTTTGCTATCTGTATCAATGAATAAATCTCTCTGGGGTGCAATACAGTTAGTATGCCTACCCTTATTGAATAGAGACCATTAGGCCAATACTTTAGTGTGATTTGTCTGCTGGCCAGTTTCCATCATCCTGCTTCAGGGAATTACTAGAAAAACGAATACTTTGCATTGTGATCATAAAATGGTTGGCTTCTTGAAGAGAAGAGGTGTACAAACTTATTAAAATCTTGAAGACTATGGCCCCTGGTGTGCAGGACACCACGTAATTACATGAACTAGCTCTAGGAAATAAAGCAGACTGGTATGAAAAGGCTTTGAAACATCTGCATTCATCTTCCATGGCCTTGATTCAAAATGTATAGATGTCTGCAGAAAGACTACATTGGTTTATTCTCTGAGAAGTGCCTGGAAAAAGAGAATCACTACTCTGACTCCCTACTCTCCTGCCCATCCCGCTGTTGAATGAATCTGCTTGTTGTGGAGCGACAGATGACCAGGGACCAACAAAGGACCATCAACAGAGGAACTTGAGAAGACAGAAATTCTGGTATCCCTCTTCCTGCAGTGTCTTTCATTTCACACATGAAGACAAGGTCAAGGGCATGAAGCCTGGTCTTCTCTCGCAGGGGCTCTGCTTTCAGGCATCACCCATAGCCTTCCCACAGAGGTTAGTTCAGAACTCATTTTAATCCATGGAAACCCTGAAGCCCAAGTCACCTTCTCCCAATGTCACCCGTTTCACACAGCTGACGTGTTTTTGTCATCAGCTGCACAAGGCGTTGGGCAGAGTAGCAGAAATCTAAGCAAGCATGTCTTCCATTTGTAAACAGGAATAATGATTTTGACTGGAAAGTAAGTAGGAATAGCTGAGCAGAAATGGCAGACGTTGATGCTTTCTGTTCCCTCTGCTTTTCAGACCTCTTTGGTAGCTCCTCTGCACTGCTCCTCTCCCCTCTCCTGGAGGAAAAATCCTGTGAACAGTTTTTGGGAGCTCCTCCAATGTCTTTTTTTGTGCCTCTCATGTCTTCCCCATGTTGCGAACTATTTCAAAGCTGACAGGCCAGAGAGATGCTCCTTGGTGCTCTCTGACCTCCTGTGTTCCTTCTCCCCTCTCCTCTGCTCCAACAACTTCTCTTTTTTTTTCTCCCTTGCCCCATCTGACTCTCCCCTGGCCCTAGTTGCCCTACTCCTCTGAACCTTTTTTTCTCTCAACTCCTGCCAAAGTCCATATGATGATCTCCAAAGGGATCTTAGAGCTTGGCTTCTGAAAGGGTGGTTTTCAAATAAATCTGGAGTGCACGTTGTTTAACGCACTGTGGACTGTAAGAGATGAAACAGAGTTAGACGCTTTTGTTCCTTTTGCCCGCTACTCAAATCCCCAGCTGATAATTATGAACAATAGATGAAAATGTGTTTGGTATATATCATAAGAAGAAATCTTATGGAAACATTAGGCAGCCTATTATTGTAAGGCTCTAGTAAATACTGTTCTGTAAGAAGAACCTATCTAAGATGATGTAAAACTTAATATTCCTATTAACAAGATGTACTCTACTCTTTCCAATTCATATCAGTGAAAATGCATTTTAAATTACAAAGTACTCATATTTTATCTGAGCCAATGTTCTGATTCATATGCCTCCTCTTTAATCCTATTTTCATTCAAAGTTTCACAATTCACATCTTCTTTTTCTTATTTTATGTAATATTTTCTGTGTTTTCAAAATGTAATCAAAGCTTGTTAGCTTCTACCCAACCATGTTTGGTTGAATGGGAATATTAATAATACCAGCTATTGATGTCTTTATGTTAAAATTTGATTTATTGAGCAAGTGGCACATAATCTGTGGGGAAAATACCTAGAGATAACACCTTGAGATGATTAATTGTGTTTACAGTGCATTCCTGTAATAATTGTTTACAAGAAAATTTATGCATGAGTTGCTGCCCCAGTTCAAAAGAATAACTCATCAGATTGTCAAGCTCTCTGCTCTTGAGTATTCTAGCTAATTGCTATCTTTGCTAGTTGAGCATCATAAATCCTTCTTCCACAGAGCTGAGAGCAGGATTTTTGGATCATGCTTTTTCATGCAATGAAAACCTTTTCATCCCTGGGAACATCAGTTTTCTCATACAGGAAAGTAAAAAAAATATGTAAGGAGATGATAGCTACAGGAGATTGTGACAAGTCACCCAGTGGCATTGGGTATAACTTCTGAAAGGCGCTTGTATAATCATGTCTTAAAATCTGCGTTGGGTGAATTTGCTAGTAATGTTACTGATAACGAATAACATATGAGGATGTAGACTTAGTCTTCTATGTTTAAAAAACATTAAATTCCCAGTTCTGCTGCTCTCTACTTTTGTATTGCTTTCTCCTTCACAAGTGCTGCAGGGTGGGAATGGTAGGATGGGTTGGAGAACAGTTCCTTTGCAGCCATCTGTGCTTATTACTGATCTAATAACAATTGCACAAGTCCCCCTTTTGGAATTAAATCTGCCCTTATAAATTCACAGAGATAAACACACTTTTCTTTTGCACAGCTTCGTGCATTTTGGGTTGGGGTTTTTGTTGTTCTGTTTCCAAATTTCAGGTTTAATTATATCATAACTAGCTTTACTGTAGTTACAGGAGTATTATCCGAGCAATATGTTGCCAGGAAGTAGTTGATAATGTTTAATAATTCCTGATTACATTCCTGTTCCAGTCCATGATCATGATTATACAAATGTTTCTGGTGCTATTTTTCAGTACAAATCCTTCTTTTGAGGTTTTTTTTTTCTTCCTTGTTGACAGTGTGTTGGTCAGAATACAAGAGAAACCGACCTATTTGCTAGTTTAATTAAAGATGTCAGTAAAATCCTTAAGGTTTGCCTGGGAAGGAGCAGATTTACTTGCTGCTTTTATGCACACTGTGGGATTTAAACATTTTGAGAATTGCTTTGGTGATTTTTCCCAGGAGATAAAGGAATGGATTAAGTGAAGTAGTTTCTGACTATAATTGGTCTGGTTTAAACACTTAAAAATAACTTTAAGAAATAAGGAAACACAAAACAGGTTTTCAAGTAGGGATTTAACTTTTTTTTTTCCAGCTATGTGTTTATTTCAGCTTTGGTGTCTTATTGTGAACTATCAAAGTGTGCTGTACGTAAGGTAGTATATATGTACTTTAGCTGCTCTGAACAGCGGTCCAGGCAGAGGACAGATGTCTGAAGGAGAAGAAACAAAAGGACTAAATCTGAAGAAGCAGCGGGGGAAGAGAAAAAGGAGATGAGGGGGGGGGGAAAAAAGGAGGCTTTCAGCCTTTGGATAGGTTATTTGCTCTTTTCAAACAAAGTGGGCTGTGTGTGCTTTAAACTTTCCCAATGTTTCCAGGCAGCCTAGCAAAGCCGGCTCCATCAAAGGGAAGGCTCCCACCACCTGTTGCTTAGGTGTTTCTGGCACACCACCTCTGTGGCTGGCACGCTGCTGCTGCTCCTCTCGGTTGGTAAATTCAATCAGTTATACACACGGGGCATCACGGAAAAGCTGTTCTGTCTATTTTTCTAGTCAAACACATGGGTTCTTCTTTCTGCCTCCCTTTGTCTCAGGTAGGTGAGCGGCCAATAACAAGGAATTGCTGCCAAATGATTCATGTCATAGTCATTTAGAAAGACAGAGGTAGCTTTGGCATAAATCAAAATCTTCAGATGACTAAACCAAGCCTAACACTGTAACCCCCTAATACCATCAGGTCTTACAATACCAGCTGCACTGGGCGCGGGCAACAAAATGCGCTGCCGAGCAATTTGAAAATGTAAATTTAACAGCTAAACTTAGGCTTGTGGTCCAAATAAACGTGGATTACTATTACACATATAGGAACTATCGCTCATCAGAAGTTAGCGATAAGGGAATTCTTGAGAGAAGAGTAAAAATAAAAGCCAACCAAGACTTTGCAAGCAGGTTTTGATCAAAGGTAGACACAATAATACAACACATGAAGCAGATTCTGTAGGAAATATTAGACTTTAGTCTTACAAAATATTCCAACCATGCCTATCAAGAAACATTAATAACAGTGTTATTGACAGAGTGTTCATTTAAAGTCTTTCTGTTGGATACAATTAACATTTAGATGAGAGACAGTTATAGGTACTCAGATGATATATATGAAAGAAACAATGACTCATCTCTCCAACAGTAACTGTACCAAACCTCACAGCAGGGAAATTGCATTTCTTCTAGCTTAAAAAAAAAAAAAAAAAATTCAATGGACCTTACAGAAGAAATCATCTTGTTCCTATCAGAAGGATTGCTGTGTACTATTTCCTTATTCAAAGAGGAAATTTCTGTCTCATTTGCCAAGTGCTGGGATGAATGCACTGAAGGCGAGAGTAGGTAGCGCAGCAGGAAAGGGCTGAGATGGACAGTTCGGCTCTGGGGTCAGGAGGAGGCTGTTGTGCTCTTCTACCAGGTTTTTCTTCTAGCCATCTTGAAGATCTTTATGTAATTGGATTAATCTTTATGTCACCCACGTGAATGTCAGCAAATGATGGAACCTGTGTGCATCAAGGGTGAGGGCAGTTGACGGTGTCTCTGTCTCCTACTCCTGTATCTGTACTTTGAAGCTTAAACCGGAACTCCTTTCTTGCTAACACTATGTCTCTCTAAAGACCAGACTATTTAGACCTGGATGGGTGGTGAACAGGATGATGGAAGGGTACATTCAGATGATGATTTCCTGAGATTCATTATGTCTCCAACTAGGTAACAGATAAACCTTGGGTCTTGGACACATCTCACCTGCTTTTAGTTCTTTAACAGTCAGTCTAGGCTTGCTCCGAGTTTGACAGAGAGAAGTGAATTTGGCCTGAAAGCTGTTCATCCCAGCCAGCTTCAGATCCCTTATTTTTAGAAGGCTGAATTGTCTGAATGCAATATAACAAAAGCATCAATGGCAGTCACTAAGCTAAGTCTCTTTGAACATGACCGTGGTGAGCTGGCAGTGAGCTGGGAAAAAAATAAATTAGCACAATTGACCAAGATTCAGAAAATCTAGAATTGTGACAAAACTTCCCACCTTAAACACTCTCTGCACCGGCGGTCACTGTTTTGGTAACTAAGAACATCACGAAAACCAATGGTTTAGAGAAAGTGGTATGATAATAAATAATCGAAAAACTGTCTTGTATGCCAAACAAAAATTTTAGACGAAATGATGCCATGATAAGAAGACTTGTAAGTCTTAAAATGGAGTTATCTCCAACCGTGCTGCTATAAATCTGATCTATAATAGCCTGGTAGTAGTTTATTTATATTAATTCTGTACTGTATATTTTACATTTTGTAGAAATGCCTAGAGCATGCATGTTAAGCAGTTAAGAAAATTAATCTGCTTGAGCAGTGATAACATTTGTAGAATGAAATCCTCACAATTAGAAAGACATTTGAAGAAACCATGTTAAAAGGTGCTGAAATGTTCTTGAAGAAATGCCACATGTTGCTGCGGGCAGTAATGAAACATTTCCATATAAAGTACTACATAAACACATATAAAATGTAGACATATGTTAGCAGATTATGGAGTGTGAGAGTGATACAGTAGTGATGATTATTTGCAAGTGTTAATGTTACTAAAGTTTAAGGTTATCTCCTGGTCTTGGACCCTATATGTAAATAATTATATCTGAAAATACGTGTCTCCGAAGCTATCAGATGTAATATACATTCAGAACTTCTGGAATACTGTAGAGTTTATTGATCTGCAGTATACGATAGTAAATTTCAGTAGATTTATGCTCAGATATCAGTGAACATATGGCCTAAGACATGCAAGTTTGAAATAAAGTTATTCATATTACATACATTTCCACATGGTTAAGTATTTGCAACTCGGAGAATGATCAATATGCAAAAGGTGAAGTCAAATATATATTATCTACATGGAGGTAATTTTCTATGGGTAGCACATAACAGTTCTACTAGCAAACCCAGAGAATTTTTATCTCTGCATTCATCTATCAAATGTTTCCTGTGAATATGTCCATCTACTATGTAAATAGATCTGTTTTTCTAAATATGTGTTTGTCCAAGTGAGAATAACCTACATATTTCCATAGCCTACTGGACCCAAAGTAGTATCTCAAAAAAATGAACTTATGGCAGTCTGAGAAACAGCAGTAATGACTTCAGCTTTGGGAATACGGTGTTAGTGAGCCTTTGATTGGGGGTTTATTCCAAACCTATTCCAAACCTCATTTTTTCATTGATGACTTTTGTATTTGTCTTTATATTAAAAGTGCTGTATATTTCTCATGTTCTAGGATCTAAAAACACACCTATGAAATCAAGTAAGTTGATTTAATATTTCTGCTGAGATTCTTAGTGTTGTTTTCCTAATGAGCATTTTTTCACATCCTTTTTTTTTTCAAAATGTTTGCTTTTATTAGAAAACAGCCTCTGTACTCAAAAGTGACAAATCACTTGAGATTCGTTTCTGAATAGTGTTGAGAAATCCCTCTTTGCATATCTTTAAAGATATTGCTTGAAGAAAAACAGGAATTTGTAACTTTAAATCCTTCACCAACCCTGTAACTTCAAATAAATAGTTCTTGAAAGAACTCAATACTTATCAGGCCAGGCCTTCTACTTGGTGTGCACTGAATCTACAGAAATTCAAGCAAAACAGACTTGATGATCTTAGTCTATTTAACAGAGGATGTTTGCATCACAGAATTGCATCACCATTTTCCATTCTATAAAGACCAGAAATAGAAAAATCAAAGAAGAATGTCATTGTATTGTAAAAAGCCTTATATTCTTTCTGACTTCTTTTATCCAGGTGTATATTTTTTCACTAAGGACTAGGGTCGCAAATTACATTCCTGAGAAACCTGCTGTATGTTCTGTTGATATTGGTCAGAAAGAGCCCCCAGTCATTTCCTTTGGTTCTAGATCAGACCTGTTCTTGCAGCAACAGGAGAAATATGTAGGCCAATGCAGGGTAGATTAGTTATAAACCACATGATAGTATTAACTTGCATTTCATAGCCTGGTGCTGTTTAGTTATCAGTCCTATGATTCTACATTGATTTTTTTACTACTAATATACTGTACTTATGTATTGTGTTGAAGGCATCTAGACCTTAAAAGCAAAGCGGTGTTTCCGCTGCAGTGCTATCAAAAAACACGTCCCACAAGCTGTCTGCAGAGTCGAGCCTATGTCCACAATTTAGGAGAAAGGAATCAGTGCTGGCAAGATTGATCTAAATTTCAAAGGGAAAATTGAAACCATACTTGGGGCACAAAGAGGTTCTCTAAACAGAATAATCCACGCCCTCTCATTCTTCTCCGAAGCCAATTCCCGTGTGAGATGATAAGCCCAGCTAGTGCGTTTGATGACTCAGTGTGCGAGTTATCTCGTGTTGATGCTGCAGGAATTTCTGGGATGGGCTCCTGCTCCCAGGCACCAGCAGGTCTCCAGCACCTGCTGCCCTTTTGCCCCCCAAAGCAGCAAGGTCAATGCCAGATCCCCATTTGCCAGAGACAAAGGGGGAAGGAGTATGTCTTTTCATTTGATACATGATTTGCCCATTAATGATGATAGCATGTCAACAGTATGTTACACATTAAAATTTTACTAAATATAGTGAATAAAAGCTCTTTTGCTAAGTGCTGCACACAGTGCCTCAACAAACATTGAAAAAGAGGAGCATTAAGATTTGCAAACAAAGAATCAGGCAAGTGTATTTTCCAGGTATGCCTATTTTCGGAAACCCATCTATCTCCTTTCCAGAAAGGAGTTAACTTTCACAATGAGTGTCTGCTTTCTTCATTAGCTCTTGATTAGAATTGGGCTAATCAGATCAGGTAGAATAAAAACTGATCAGAACCTCCAACTAAAGATCAGAGGAAGCCATTTTTCCTTTTGAAAATTACACTTCCTTTCTTTTCTCTCCCCTTTTTTTTTTTTTTAAATTTCTGTTCCTCCTGTCTACAGGAACAGATGTGTATGAATTCCCCAAAGAAAATTTGTTCTTATGGCATTCTTGTTCAATTTCTTTGTCCATACCAATCCCTAAAGATAGTAAACAGATATTATTTATAGGAAGATTTTATGATCTGCTTATTTCAGATCCTTTTCATATTTTAAAAAATATGAAGAAGCCTATCTAAGTGATAAAACTGCAGCTAGAGTACCATTTTAAATCTGAGCATTCAGTAAATATTGCACTGCTAGTAAGAAAAAAAGTCAGATTGAAAAATGTTAAAAATCATCCTTGTAACAGCCTAATAGGGTAGATAATAATGGTAGTTATCATAAAAGCTGTTTTAATGAATGTTCCTAATAACAAATATGAACCATATATTATCAACATGACTCCTTGTCATGCCCGCATAGTGCTCCTGAACCCTACAGTGGTTTAAAACACTGATTTTGAGCTTATGGTTTTGGCTTCTTTTGGGTGAGTGATGGCAGACTGGATTCCTGCTCCGTGGTTTACAGTATGATTGTTTGGACTTCAAAGGTAGTAGCTGTAGATACCACTTTGGGTCTGGATTACAAGTACCCTATGAGATGTTTCAAAAATCTGTGTGATATATTTTTGATAGGATATGCATACGTTTGAAGGGTTTGCTGCATTTTTGGTAGGAAATGACCTACTAACAGTAAGAAAGAGCTTGGAGCTTTCTGAGTGAATGCTATTTGCTCTTTGGCAGAATAGATCCTTGTGCTGAAGCAGTTTATTAATAGAACCTCATCACAATTAGCAATATTGAAATAGCTAAAATTGTCAAAGTTTTGTCAGCTAAAACAGCATGCGTGAGAAAACATGCGCTGTTTTGTAACAGTTATGGAAAGGTCTGCAACAAATATCAATGTTGAAGGGGTACGGGATGCTCCTTGTGCTGAAGGGGTTTGGGGATCCATCCTAATCCATCCCAGCCAGCAGTTCCTGTCCCTCCCATCTCCCTCATGACTTTGTCCTCTTGGATTCTGGCTCTTCTCCCTGGGATCCTGCCTTTGGTTAAGATCTGTCACTTGTGCTGTAGCAAGAGCAAACCTGCTCTTACCCCACCTTGTTCAATCCATTACTGTCTCCTTGCCTCCTGTATCCTTCTTCTTTCCAGCCCACTTTGGTTCTTAGCTTTTAATTTCCTTGTTCATATTTCCCTCCTCTTGTCCTTTTTTTTTTTTATTTTTTAGTTATTATTTTTTAATTAGTCAGAGTGACAACAATTGCTAGTTTAGTGCAATCACTTATATTTTACTCCTTGACCAGTCCTGCTGATTATTAATTACGGTAGCAAAACATGATCTGTACCTGAGAGACTCGTTAGTTGAGTAAATGCCATATTTCATTTGTATATATTTTTACAAATAGTTCATGAAGGCTTTCACCTCCAATATCAGTAATGTGTGGACACCCATACTGTCCTAGGCTACGGATGATCACTGGGAAGGAAGAGGTGCTGCAGGCAGAGGCACGGGTGCTCAGGGGCTGCCCTGCATGTCCTGTGCCAATGCTTGCACATGGCACCTCCAAAGGAGTTTTCTGGAGGCTTTTCCAGCTCAGGCATGGCTCCGCAGGAGCTCCCCGCATGCTTCTAGACTGCACAATACAACTTCACAGCACAATGTGCTCAGCAGAGCTGGCGGGAGTGCCTGTGAGGACCATCTGCATCAGCAAGGCAGCCAGGGCAGGCAAATTCAGCCATATGTGAAAGTGCAGGATAGTTTAAAAAAAAAAACCCTTTGATATTAATTCATTTTTTTTAAAAAAGCATAATTGCATCTAAAAATTAGATGGATTTTTTTCTCATTTTCATACGACCTGATGACATCCAAGGCTGCCCTCAGACATTGGTTTTTAAGACGTTTTCCTCATTGAATATTATAGAGTGTCTTGAGAAGTGCAACAAGTGTACTTAAATATCCTCTTACGTTCACCAAGTATTAACATATCCTATAGCAAACCAAAATATACTGGCAGACCAAGTTGCAAGTTAAAGAAGAAAATCTCAGTGAAGGTTAACTTAAATCAACCTTCAGATGTGAGTCTGAGCCTCTAAGATCTGATTTTAAAAGCCTCAAACATTGGCCTCATAGCATCCTTTAAAGAATCAATTTTAAGAACTATCAATATCTGTACAACAAAAGAATTTTTAAAACCTGAATGAGATTTTTTAAGATCTTACTTAGAAAAAAGTCAGTTTTGGAAGATTCAAAGAGACTTTAACCCTTTACAGTAGGCAGCGGGCTGCGTTTGTAAGAGGGACTCTTAAACACAAAGAGCACAGCAAAGTCGGAGAAACCCTTTACATCCTCTTTTAAATAGAAAAGGATCTTTATCATTGTTCTTTGTGAGGACTCAGAATCTGAATATTCAAGTTAAAAAGGATACACATGCTAGCTACAATTTAGCCCTCAGTGAGTAATGGATGGTGTGGTTTTCAAGAGATTTGTATGTCCTCATTGGCATTTTATTATAAAATCTTATCATCAGATTAAAGTAGCAAAAGGATAAAACTTAAAGGAGATCATTATTACAAGATCTCACCCGGCTGACTTAATAATGAACTTGGGTGGTTCTGGAGGGATTTTCCTGATTCGGGTTGGAAGAATTACTGGCTCATGGTGCTGTTATTAGGATTCTGGTAAGATACGCGTCATCCTTGTCACCAAAAACAGTACCAAGATGTCCACTTTGTAGTTTAGGAGTTTATGGTTTTCAAGTTATGTAGTTCCTCTGGTTTGTGAGATTGTTTACAGATTGTGTCATCTGTGAATGATTTAGTTTTGTCTACAACAAACTTGCTTTCAAAAAACTGGAAAAAAAGTATGTAAGTACTTTAAATGAGAGTAAAATAATGTCTCCTTTAAATGCCAGTGGGATGGTAGCACAGAGTTGGAAAAGTTGCACACTCACATTGAACTCAAAGGCTCCAAGGATACTCCCAGAGCCTTGTACCATTTCTATTTTTGCTCCCACAGCTGTCTAAATGATACAGTGATGTTGGTAACGATGACATTAATTGCTCAAGAACCATGAACGCTCTGTAGTGTAAACAACACCTGGGAAAATCAGTTTAGCAGCAGAATTTCCAGAAAGCCCAAAGAAATTGCATACCTGATCCCAGCTACCCCAAAAATTGCTGAGCTCTTGGTGGAGGAGGACTGAGGGAAGGTCTTGCAGTCCAAGAACATGACCAACAAGCAGGAGGAAACGACCTGGTCTTTTGCTGTGTCAGAGCAGCTTTCAGACCTCACTCACTTTGTACAGCTCTGGTGACCTAAAATTATAGCATAAAGATGGAGCTTTTTTGATTGTTGTGGTGTTTCTTGATTTTAATATAATAAATCTGGATCTAGCTCACCCTATTTAAAAAGTGTTGAGCCACCAGAGTATACTGTGGTTGCCCACAGGCTAGAAAATAAGACTACTGGGGTTGCTTCCAGCTTTGACGTTCAGCTTTCAGCACTCACAGAACAGTATTTTCTGGTTTCTGAAAGGACAGGTTACATTTTTGGTTTCATAGCAGTGACACAAATTCATATTTCTTGATGTTTGAAGCATTTCTAGGTCTATAAGTGATGTGCGGAAAACAAATTATTGACAAGGTTTGCAGTTATGCTGCTTCTGCTGTCAAGGAATAATGGTACAATGCTGCGACCTGTCTGACCTGAGTTCTATCTTCTCTTAATCTGGACACTGTTTCATAAGTTTGCAAATATGAGTAGAGACACCATATTTGTGCTATTATCGATCTCCTGCTTGATGTCGGCTAGGTTTGACTGAACATTATAAAACTAAGCTATTCAGAGCTAAATCTGATGCATGCATAAAAAACCTGGCTGCTTCCCCACATGTTGCTGAGATCTCTTACCCCTTTATTTTTGTGGTTTGGATTTGAGTGGGCTTTTTTTGTCTTAACAATGCTACTGCCTCTTAGGATGGGCTTTACACTATCCCGAGCAATGCTTCTCTTGACCTGTAGGGTAACACAACACAGAAATTTAAGAATCTAATAGAAAAGCCACAAAAGTAAATTTGGGTCATTTCATTGACTTTACCTGGCTTTGGAACAGGTCTGATACATTCCTGCGGCAGAATTCTGCAAGATATCTTGTCAGACCTTTGGAAAGGTCATTATACTCCATCAAATAATCTGCAAGCAGATCCTCCGTGACAGGGACATTGGTATGCTTAAATGAACTGAAATGACCAGATAGTTTCATAAAGAACAGCCTTCAGAAAATATTAGTTTTTTATTCCTTTTGCAACAGACCTTGAACTGAAGCAGCAGCCTTGGTCGAGGGTTTTGGCTGGTGCAATTTCATTGACATCAGTAAAAGGACAACCTGATGTGAGACCCCTGTGTACTTCAGTCTCTGTGTCAGCTCCTTCTATAAGTCCTCAGCCTCCAAGACGTCAAGCAGTATGAATTTTAAACCCACTTATGCCATTTTATAAACATTATTTATCTTTTTTCTCTTCCCACTTTATTAATTATACAGTGTTAGGTCTCTTGAAACATAAATACTCCCAACTGCCAAAATTAGAGCACGGTAGTGAGAATGTTGTAAGAGTGTTTTTTTGGAAAAGAAATAATATATTTTCATAAATGCTTATTGACCTTCTAGAAACTCCATTCTGGTACTTTTCAGCATGCTTTGATGTGCAGCAAACACCTTGCTATTTGATCACCTCCTGGTAGAGCTTCCGTCCTCAGCACTTGGTGGAGCAGGAGACCTGATACACAGAGCTGCGTACTCCAGTACATCACTTTAAACCAAGCCTTTACCATCTGTTTCAACCTCTAATTACAAATGCAAAATAACACAATTCACAATTGCATCATAAAAAAGTAAAATATAAGTGATTTAAATGCATGTGTGTGTTCCTTATGCAAGGCAACATTCATCTGTTATGTTTTACCATCTTTTAGAAACAACTCCGGGGTGAAAACCCTCTTTGTGCAGGGAAGAAAAATTATTTCATTGTAAGCAGGCATTTTTTTAAGGTATGTTTCCAGGTTATTACTGCACTGTATATATTTCTCTCTTTATGAATTCTCCTTCTGCCAGAATAGCAGTATTTATGTCATGGTGGGATGGGTGGTTTGTCCAGAGCAGCCTGCTGTCCTCGAACACACAGGCTGGGGACTCCCGTAGCCGACCATGCTCTCTCCTGGCTTCGCACAACATCAGCCATGTGCTACTGCTACTTTCCCCCCTCTTATAGATCTGTGCTTATTTGTATCATTATGTTTATATAGGCTTTTTTAACCGATAGATGGAAACATCTATTAGTTCCAGCCAGTTCATCTCCTTCCCAGGGCAAAGGCATTATATTTTTTTAAAGGCAGCCTTTAGTTATGCCCCGTCATGGAGCTGTTCTTGGGTTTGCCATCCTGGGAGACGACGCTGCGAAGCTGCAGTGATATGTTCCCCACTAAGACTCAGCTTTCTGAAAAAATTACATTAATTGTGGGTTCTGTTGTTTAAGGTATTTGTAAAATTCCATTATCACTGTAACACATGTGCTTAACTTTAAATTTCCATCAGAATTCACTGTTTCCATTCACCAGCCACAGGTCTTGGTCTTGAATAAGCATCTTGTGATTTCTCAAAACCTTTTTTGGCATTGAGATACCCCAAACCAAAGCTTGCACGCTCTCTAGACCTCCCGCTTTTCTCCATCCATGTCTCTGCCTTGGATAGAGATGACACCTTAGTCTGGGAAAAGAGCAAACTAAAAAATGAGTTTCTGGGGGAGGAGCAAGTGATTCACAGGAAGCAGCTATTGGAGAGCATCAGAGTGGCTTTCTGAGCTCAGGTCTGCTGGTGAGCAATGAGTATTTTAAATGTAGCGCATACTGTGAACTTCTGAACCCTGCAACATTCGGAGCCTTTCTGGATAGTAAAATCCAAGCCATATGATATATCAAGCCTTACCGCATGATCTGTATAGCATACATACTTGCAGCCTACGCTCAACCCTATGTCCTGGGCTTTGTCCTCCCCTTCCCCTCCTCCCTTCATCAACATACTTAAAATAAAGGTCCAATATATCAAGGGACTGAACTTCATAGATTTAAAATGAAAGCCGAAGAATTTGTTTTCACTCTAATGTGAAAGGAACAATTAGCAAGGGCGCACACCCCTTCCCATCAATAGGAGACTTTTCAATTACTTTGAAAGGCTTTGGATCAGGATCTAAAAGAGCAAAGACTCACTCCTCACAAAGATGCTTGAATAGGGATGGAAAGCTGTTTGTCAGACTCTTCTGGTGCACTAGATACTAAAACAAAATGATCAACACACTTAGTGCATTCACTTAAACTATGTTATGGGTAAAGTGATGAGTTTGTAACTAAGGAATCCTGGAGGATAACTAGTGGTTATTATAATTCTCACGGTTTATTTCTAATGCATGTTAAAAGGTTACAAATGCAACTTGTTTATTCAGTCTTACAGCAAACACCTGGGAGAGTCCTTGTTTCAGCTGTGGGAATGGGGAGAGGAAAATGTCTGCTGCTGGGCAGTAGGAGGAGAGGGGTTCAGGGTGGTACGCTGAGCACAGCCTGGGTGCATGTGGGGCCACTGGGATGTACTGGTCCTCACTTGGGGGTTGGGAAGGGCAGTAAGGCTGTGGGTGCTTGATGCTATCTGATGACATGCTATCTAACAGGGATGTTCCTGCTATCCCTGTCCTTTGTCTAGGAATTTCGTTTGGCAGCTCAATGGGATTAAAAATCCTTATTATAGTGTCAGTTTATAAAAATATTTATTATGGTATTGGACTGCAACTGTGATTTAAATTCTGGTGAGTCTATAAGATACTAAGAAGTGGAAAATGAATTAATTTTTGGGAATGTTTTACAGATTTTCATGTTGCGTGCTCTAACATTTGCCAGCATTTGGCATCCTGGCTAGTCACAACCATTTTGGAGTTGCCTATTTCTGTTTTTCTTTTATTCCAGTCAGCTGGAGTTTTATTTTTCTTAGCAAGCTATTCTGTATTCGTATAGCTCTGTGAATTTTTTTAAAAGCTTTGTAACTGAACTTTATTTTTTTCCTATATGTAATTTGGTTTTGAAGTTGTCGGGGAACATTTCTGTTAAGAAAAACAACAGCCCATATTATGAATTAGTTTTATTTGAAGAAAATATTGTTCAGATGCACCAAGATTAAGTTATTTGACAATAAGAGGTTTTGGGTCTATTCCCTCTGGAATGACACAGTCCTGATGAAGTAATTGTTAAAAGGAATTGATTTTAAAATAACATGACCTGTGCTTAAAAGAAATTGGCCTCATATAGTCTAGTAAGTTGCTTTTTCCCAGGCTTGCTTATTGTTTTATTTAAAAGCTTTTTCAGAATAGACCCATTAACTGGTCATATTCACTAATTGTGAGCTTGTCTTTTCTTTGGCTTATAAAGGCTTTGGATTGAGGTCAAAAAGAAAAGGGATGTAATAGGCAATTTTAAATTGCCATTTTATCTCATTTTAATATCAGTTTTGTCTGGCTTGTTTGCATTATGCAGATGGAGCTGTGGTACCAGAGCATAAAACTCTGACGGTGTCCGCACACCACTTGGGGCTGCTGAGATGCCAATATCCAGCCCAGAAGTTTCTCTTGTGGGCTGAGGGCGAGATCTTGAAGTTTGTTCTTCACCATTTCATTCCTTTTCTGTTACTCTGGTTTGCTTGTGAGCGTGTGATCTCCTGTGTGCTGGTGATGCTGCCTTATTTTGTGCCATAGGCAAATGTCATCAGTGTTTTCATACTTTTCACACCACATTAATGCAAATACCGAACAAGAGTTGGTTTTAGTGAGTCCTCTTCCAGATGGGTATTTTTTTAATCTTTTTTTTTTTCCCTTGGACCTAAACAGAACTTAAAAAAAAATAGTTATTTTCCTAAAGAAACATGCCTGGAACCTGTGAGGAGCTTTATTGCTATTGCTCTTTCAGGGCTATAGATTTTCTTGTGAGAAAAAACAACAAAATAATTGACAGTGTCTTTCCATTACAAACATCAGTCTTGAATCTCCAAAAGTGTTGTATATTATAAATTAAGCTGTAATTTGAACTCTCCTTGGTAACTCCACATGTTTACAGTAGCACAGTTGGGCATTACAAGTGTCATTTTAATACATAATGAAGATTAAAGAGTGATGGTTTACTAGGCAAGTTCCTATTCAGATATGCTGTGCAGCTTTGGCTTGGGTAAACCAACTGAGACAGGTGGGATAATGTCTTGATATGGAAACAATAGATGATTGTATCATAAGTTGAGGCAGATTTTAAACCAAGCTTTAGTGTAGTTTCATGGTTTTTCTGAAGCAAGGCAGGCAAAACCACAAGCAGGTGCATAGAAGAAATTACCTTTACAAAAGTTTATGAAATACTTTTTTAATAGCTAGGTAGCCTGGTCTCAATTAATATAGCTAAGATACTTTTGTCATATCACTTCTAAAAGGTCACCTATGTTCTCTAATGCAGAAGTAGATTTGTGGCTTACCCTCACCCTGGGGAGAAGCCATTTTTATTGTGAACTTTTAAAATTTTCTGTATATATGAATGAGATTTAATGGTTGGAGTATTTTCTTGGGATTTACAATAAGTGTATTGAGATGTGCTCACTGGTATGACTTTGTGGGACAGAAGAATATTCCTCTAAAAGAGAGATTGTTGTGGTGAAAGTTTTAAGATGATAAACAAGATATCAGTACTTATCAGTAAATAGAGGACTATATATACACTATCTCTACTCTCAGCAATTCACAGTTGTGTTGTGTGAGATTCAGTGGTTTTGCCATTTTAGGGACATCTGCAGCCATGATGTGAGCAGGCTGGTCCCCCCGCGTACGGGCATGGGCTCTGCCTTCAGCCACAGCCCGCTCCTTGGGCTGATGAAAGCAATGCAGTAACGGTTACTCAAGTCAGATTGCTCACTTTATGAAAGGTTAAACAGTTACTTTGCAGTTGCCAGTCTGATAAAACAAATTTTGTATTAGCTTCAGACTCCGGCCACTATTTTTTTTATTTTTGAGAAGTGTGGTGAAAATATTTTTTTTCAGAAATCCATATATTTTTGGATCAACCACTATGCTAAATATTTTCTGACATTACAGCTTTTTTTTTTCTTTTCTAAAAGCACCATTTATGTTAGTTGGAGAATACTGCTGTCTACCACAATGTGAAAATAGGTTTCATTCAATTAATGAACTGGAAACAGGAAGACATTACATAGTAAATGAGGTTTACATATGATAATGTTGGATTTGTCATGTAAAAGATTGCTTCCTTTCAGTTCCCTGAAAGGACTAAATTTTGCTTTTGTACAGATGGTACAATGCTAATAAAAAGAGAAGGCTCTATGGAAAGTATAACAATAAACTAAATCTATAATTCTAATGAACAGAAAAAAGACGACGATAATACACACGTAGATCAGAGTGAGGTAGTAGCACCAAAAGCTAAAGGCTCAATCACAGCTTTGCAACAGACTCCATGAGTAGAGCTGCATCTCTTTCCTATGCCTTGAATGATGTACATCCCCACGCGCGTTGGCTGGGATGGGTGTGGAGGAGGAGCTTAGGCTTCACCCCCTCCTTGCCATTTTGCCCCCATTTCTGTAAGAATAAATGATATCCAGTGACCAGAAACCAATGAGCCCCTACCCAATACTATCTGAAAGCTGCTTTCCCTCGCAGGTTGCGCACACCAGGTTGTGCAAGGTTGCTGCCTGGTCCAAGGCAAGAAGTGGAGCAGTGTGTTTTATTATTATGACTCTCTTTCTTCAGTAACATACTCATTGTATCCTTTTTAATCAAGCCAATGAAAGTAAGGTAAGAAACAATAAAAGTTCTCTGATTAGTTCAGTGTCACCACCCGTAATGATCCAGCTGTAAGTCTTGTAAAATTTGTGGGTTTTTTTCTCCTTAAAGTTGATATGATTAAAAATGGTATTACAGATTCTTGGTACTTTTTAATATGGATGCAAAAGGAATATTGAAAATGTGATTTGAAGATGAAAAACTCAGAAAGTAAAAGGGAGATGAAATCTGAAAGGAAAATCTTAAACGATGTCACGAGTTTCAGGTAAGTCTCATTGTTCTGAATGCTCCAACCCACCCTTTCTAAATGTGTGTTGACAGTATTTCTAAGGTTTTTTAAATGTGTGTTTTAACCAGCATGGTAGCTACATGAGTTTAGTTTAATGTTCATCTCTTGCTCCACAGGGACTATGGTATTTTTTTGTCTTTATCATTAGTAATTCTCCTTCGGTAGTTCCAATCTCTGAACTTATTGCTCCTCCCACTGACCTGGAGCAAGCGAAGCTCCGATAGCTCCCAGCACCAGGGCTGTGCTGATCCTGCCTTCCTTTCTCTAGATGGAAAGAAGCTTGTGCAAGTCATCTACTGTATGTTTTTGTGTCATGGAAATGGTCTTCAAACTCAAAACAAATGGGCTAAACTTCTTTGCCAAAAAAAGGTCTCCTTCTGACTTTTCTTCTGGAGGACATCGAAGACAGTTAATCAGCATGCTTGAAACAGTAGCCTTTCACCAACTGGAAGTCTATTAATTGTATCTTTCCCTAATTTTCTCTTTATTAAACTGAAAAGCATCATCTTATACCCATGAGTCATGCTTCTTCTGCCCTGATCATTCGTGCTGTTCTCAGTTGGACTTTAATTCTTTCCAGTTTCTTTGCACCTTTTTCAAAAATGTGAACTCAAGACAGGACACAGCACGCTAGCTGGGGGTAGGATAATTAGCACAGTGGTCTCATGTAAGATGCTTTTGTTAACAAATCCCTGAAATTCATTCCTTTGTTTGATACCGAGCTCACAGGCCACTATAACTTTGAAACTCTTCTCTGTAATACAGCTCCCTTACTGGCAATTTCCCATTTGCATTTGATTTCTCCTCTGTAAGTGTAGTGCTTTACACTTGGCTTTATTGAATTTCATCTTAATTTCAGACCATCACTCCAAACTGTTAATATCTTCTTGGATTTTGATCCAGACCTCCCAAGGGTTCCTACCATCCCAGCTCCTCAACATTGCAAATTTTATAAATGTAATCTCTTTTCCCTTTAACTGAGTCATTATGAAAATATTGAACACAGCTGGAGCAAGGACAGATCCCTGAGGAATCGCACCTGAAATTTCCTCCTGGTTTGACAGTGAGCCATTGATAACTACTCTTTGAGAGCAGTTTTTCAGCCAATTGTTCCCTCCACCTTATGGTAATTTTATCTAGTCCTAGACTATATTTTCTTAGTTTTATTATAAGAACGTCATGTGAAACAGTATCAAAAAGCTTACTAATAACAAGATGTATTACACTGACTGTGTCTCCCTTATCCACAAGGCCAGTTATCCTGTCAAAGAGGGAAATTAAATTGGAGAGCTGTATGGATGAGCCTTTTTTTTTTTTTTTTTTTTTTTTTTTTTCCAGATTATCTGGTGATGTGAGATTAAGAATAATGGCTTGAAAGCCAAAAGCCATTATCTGACTGTTACCAAAGACAAAAATTAGGGTGGGAGCAACAAGCCTTCCTCCATAATAGTGTTTTCTCCATTTCAAGCCGATCAGTAGGAAGTGGATTTAGAAGTGTTTTAAATTATTTCACGTCATTTACTGGTAATCTAACCAGCATGTACTGCATGTACCCTAAGTGCCGATTTTTTTAAAAGCATAAGAGGAAGAGCAAAAGAACTTTTTATTCTAAGTCATTCTGTAATTTACACATTTTTGTATCAACCCACTTACTAGTGCCATACATAAGTGTTTCCTCTGAACAGATTTAATTTTTAATTTTCCTGAATCAGTGTTAACCAGGAAAAAGGTAATTGTTGTCAAGAGTATTCAAACTGTCAGAATATCATTCAATCTAAAAGCTGTTAGAATCTGTGCAAAAGTAATTACTGAAACTCTATTCAACTGTAATAATAACCTGCCACTGATGACAGCAATTACTGGGGAAAGTGTAATAGAAATCAAAGGCGCATTTTTCTCTGACAAGTACATTTCTAACTAAGGTTTACATTGGTTGAATAGTGTTGACAATGATGATGTGCTGTATCACTCTTAATCACGGTTGGCATGATGTTACAGTTCGAACTGCTCACTGTTAGAGGAGGACTAATTGCGTGTTTCATTTGACACTGTCCATGCTTTCTGTACATAGGAATATATATTATAGATGAGCAGAGTTTAAGTGTTGTGCCTCATTGCCTGACTCGCATCCTTTTTAAGTGTAGGTTATAAGTACTTCTGCATTTAACATAAAGGCTCCAATTAGAATTGGGATGAACCAGTTAGGTCAACTTCTACTATGTACAAAACACAGAGGGATGGAAAGGAGCACGGTGGCAAAAGTGAGCCCACCTTCTGCTTCCCGGCTAATGAAGGTCATGCAGTGCCCTGCTCCTGGATTTACGTCTCTAGGAGGTATAGCTGTCTGATCAAACAGACTTGAGAAGATGGTTCTTCACTGCTTCAAGTTCGTAGGAAGTCACTGAAGCAAGGAGTCTGCCGTTATTGTTGTTACTATTATTATTATTGTTGGATCTAAGTGTCAGCATTTCACTTCAACTCAAATAAAAACCAAGACCTATGTTTGCACACACAAGGTGCCAGTAGGAATGACTGCCCTGGTTTTGGTGGACCTGTGTTAGGAGAAGATTTATCTGTATGCATTATTTGGAGAGGGAGGAAGAAAGGACATCCTTCATGACAGACAGCATTTGTTCCTCTGCTGATTAACTTTGCCTGCTTTTTCATCAATAGATGAGAAGTTTTCTCCAGAATTTTCCCCTGCTGTGAGAACTCCTTAGGAAGAGCTCCTTTTCAGAATAATCCGACCACAAATCTCTGTTTCAGTTTCGCTCGTGTGTGCCTCTCATGACAAGCCCTGTTCCTGCAAACAAGCTTAGCAGAACTGTCCTTTGGGAGCAATATTGGGGCAGGTGTCCAGTGTTCAGAGTGCCGTGTATGTTGGTCCTGCCCAGTCGTTCTCAAAATAATTCCCCAAACACATTAAAGCATCACAGAGGATGCTAATTTTAGCAAATTTTTTTGCTGCCTTTGTGTCCATCAGGGTAACTTTAAGGACTGAATATGTGCAGGAGTTGATGTGCAGGTCTGGAGAAAAGATAATGATAGCAGTTTCAGAACACATCGATGGTCAGGTTTTCATGCAAGAAATTAGGTCCATTGATTTTTATAGAGTGGAAGAAATGAAGATAACTGGGTGACATTGTGCAGTTAATAGCATTTCTCTTGTGAGTGCTGTTTTGTCCTTCATGTATTTCCACAGACCATAAGACCACATTCACTACAAAGGCTGAAACTCATTATTATCTCATGGTAGAGCCAGCTATCTCCACCAACGAGACCCAGTAGGAAAATGCAGCGTGGGATTCAGGTGGAGAGTAGGGAGACGCAGAAGAAAACAGCCTTTCTGAAGCCTCCAAATATCCATTAAAGTTAATCCAAACTGCATGCAGGACTTTTTTACACTTCCAGGGATCTTCCTGAAATGGCTTTTGGGTGAGGCCACATTACGACAAAATCATTGACTGTCCCTGCGATTCCATTTCCCTAAGATATTTCTGAGCTTTTACAAACCACTTGCACACACTTTAATGTGTGAGTTGTCCAAGTAGACTCCTAGGATTGAAGAATTGTAGAATACCAGGTTGGAAGGGACCTTGAGGATCATCTGGTCCAACCTTTCTTGTCAAAAGCACAGTCTAGACAAGATGGCCCGGCACCCTGTCCAGCTGACTCTAAAAAGTGTCCAATGATGGGGAATTCATCACTCCCCTGGGGAGATTATTCCAATGTCTTATTGTTCTCATTGTGAAAAATTTTCCTCTTGTGTCCAATTTAATCTCCACAGGAGTAACTTGTACCCGTTACCCTTCATCTTTTCCATGTGACTCCTCATAAAAAGGGAGTCTCCATCTTAGTTGTAGCCGTCCTTTTAATACTGGAACGTGGTGATAAGGTCTCCCCTAAGCCTTCTTTTCCCAAGGCTGAAGAAACCCAGTTCTCTCAGCCTTTCCACATATGGCAGGCTTCCCAGTCTTTTAATCATCTTGGTGGCCCTTCTCTGGATCCTCTCCAGTCTGTCTACATCTTTCTAGTATAGCTGGGACCAAAACTGAACACAGTATTCCAGGTGTGGCCTGACAAGTGCCGAGTAGAGTGGGATAATGACTTCTTTGTCTCTGCTGGTGATGCCCTTGTTGATGCAACCCAGCATCCTGTTGGCTTTCTTTACCACAGCAGCACGCTGTTCACTCATATTGAGCTTGTTGCCCACCAGGACCCCCAGGTCCCTTTCCACACAGCTGATCCCCAGCCAGGACGATCATGTGGACTTAAACACATGCCTAACTGTTCATCGAATCAAGGCCTTGCTTGGCTCCAGATAGAAGACTGCCAGGAGGAGTTCATTGTATCATTCTACTTATTGCACTAATTGTCTGTTTATGTTTTCTGACAGCCAACACTACCCGATAATTTTTATAAACAGAGGCTCTTTCACAAAATCTACTAAATAAAAGTCACAGCTCTTGAAAACCAAAATGATTTTAAAGGAAACTTGATATTTCCCCTCTGATTTTCCTATTGATGTTTAACAGTTGCATCAGATTGGGTCCCTGGTGTTCTGTTAACATGTGGCTCTCTTTTATTATAACATAACAATAATGCAATTCAACTGAAAACGTGTTAAAACACTCTTCGATTTTGTGCACACCTTATTAATTATACTAACTGCAAAATGATGGGGTCTTTGACAATCATTTCTATAAACTCTTTGGGTTTCTAAAATGATGGACTACCTGAATGAAGGTAGTGTTTTCTGGTTTATTGAACGGTTGCAGGCAGGCGTTTGCGTAACTAAGCAATACATATATTTATGTACACCATGCTGATGAGCAGTTGCACTTCATTCCTTAGTTGAAATAAAAGACATGAGAGTGACTAAAACCAAAAACACGCCAAGACCTCCTCCCTGATCAGAGTTTCCTACCTAAGAGAAAACAGCGTGAGCTACATCTGAACTACCCGAGAAAACAGCCTGTGGAAATTCTGTGCTCAGCACTGCTCTTTGCTAATTGCAGATGCTGGATTTTTTTCTTAGAGGGCTGCAACCGCAGCAAGGTGGCACAGGCACTCTGCCGTGTGCAGGGTTTCCATGCGGTGCTCTCTGTAGGATCAAAGCACCTGGGGCAGAGCTCTGCATCCATGACTGTCACTCCACCGGTGACAGTGCTGGTGTGACCATCAGTCATCCTTTTTACAGGGTAACAGGAGACAACATAGAGTTTGAAAACCTTTTTCCTTACAGAATTCCTGCAAACTCTGTTGAGTGCGTATGCTTGTGCAGTTTGCACTTCTGTGCCCGGGATGAGGCAGGCACCTGGGTGACTTGCAGGTGCAAATGTATGAACTACGTATATAATCAATTATACAGAAGGGTTGCAACCTCTCCGACTATACCCTAGAAAATTTGTTTGGGAATGCCCTGGTTTGAGGAATTTTGAGGCATCATTACTATTACTGATGTTTTTCTCTTTACCTGTTTGCCTTTCCAATGCTATACTTGCTGACAGCATGTAAGAAATCCTCATCATCAAGTGCTTAGAAATAATTAGTCAGGTCTCCCCTAGATTAGGACTTTGGCTTAAAAAGAAAAATCCAGTTACTTGTTTCCTCTTTTACCATGTCCTTAAAGGTTCATATTTTAAAGTTTCTCTCAGAAAACCTGAGAAACTTTTTTTTTTTTAAAAGAGAGCTGAGATTAATGGAGATCACATAGATAACATAAATCCATTGTCTCAAGAGAGCTGAGACTTTAAGAAAAATACTAGCGATCACAACTTTCTGATAAAATTATCAAATCTGACATTCTAGTGTGCTTGCTAGAAAATTGTAAAGTGTAAATTATAAGGCTCTTTTGAAAACAGCAGGTGCAAGAGACCCCATTTTAACCCCAAATCTCTTCCACTCATTCTTCCAGCCCTTTCCCTTTTCTCTCCCTTTTTATTCTAGCTCTACCATTTTTGATACATTTCACCATTGCCTTCTCTATCTGCTTTAGTAGCAAACAAAGGAACCAGTAATTGCCAAAAAAGGGTGGGAACAGAATTTGAGAGAAACCAGAGGAAGGCGGACTGTAAAAACACAACTGCAGTTGTTCCTCCAGCCCAGCTACAGACACCATGGACACAATAGTGCTGCTGGGGTGGCATGCAGACACGAGCTCTTGGCTGGGTGGTCTTCTTCAGTCATGCCACCCGGGCACCATTTCACCGTGTCTGGATCGCAGCCGTACCCTGCCTGGAGCTGGTACCCCTCCTGGTTTCATACAGTGGGGAAAACAGAGGAACTACTTCAGGGATCCACCTCTTTCAATGTGATTAGTGTACACCTATGGGCTTAAATGCCTCTTCTAGTCCCATTGCTCAGGACTCTGACCTCTTTCAATGTTTTACACTCCTTTCTGAAGGTTTTTGTTGTTTGGTTTTGTGGGGTTTTTTTAAATATTTATTTCATCTGATGGTTAATGTGAGATTTCACTCTTATGATGAAGTGTTGCTACTTGCTGAGTTCATTAACATCAATTGAAGCTCCACAACTGACTCTTGTTCCAAGTGTGTCACATGGACTCATATTTGCTACTTGTTACTGAAATTTCTTATCTCGGCTGAGGCCCAAAGCTGCTATCAACTGGTATTTTTCCATTGATATCTAACAATGTTATGCTAGTTTACACGAGCTGAAAATCTGCTCACAATAAGAGAGCAATGGTGGGGATTTGTTATTGGAAGTCATCTTTTTTAGAGGTTTCTTTCACTATAGGAGGAGAATGAAGAGGAATAAAAAACCTAAAAAACAAAACAATGAAATGGAAGGAAAGTGCCTATTATATGATTAGGCTTCTGGACACCTAGGGCAAATTATATCCAATGGAAATGAGATAAGATGCCCTTTGGCTGTAGATCAGGCTAATAGCAACAGCCCATTTTCTCTGAGATAGCCTTAGAGCTTTAATTTCTCTTTCTGCAGGGACACCATCGCTGACGTTTTTGCTTTTGTACCAAGTTTACATTTAGTCAAACTGAACACCTAGTAAGTAGTAGTACCTGACTTAAAGATGTGTCGTTACCATCTTATCCTGGTGTGACCACCTCAAATGGACAATCATAGAGAAGGTGGCATCCAGGCCAATGATGAGACTTCAATGTGTGGCAGTAAGGACAACATCTGCCTTGCATATTTCTACTTGCCTACATAATCATGCATAGCTTTCTATTGTTCCAGGAATTACTCAAGCATATAATAGAGTTTCAATGAGTTCAAACCTCCTGTTTTAGATGGTGTTTCAGTGAGCTGTTTTTCTGCCTCAGCATGGATTAGATTTTTTTTTTTTTTAACAGCCTTCTCAGATCCAGGGAAGCACATGGAGAGAGTGTGAAGGAAATCATGGATTGTAAATGCTGACTACACAGCTGTATCACAAATTTTAAAACGTAGGAAACAAAAATATTACCTGAAAGATACTCATGACACCTGCTCAGTTACCCTCTGTTTGCTACTGAGAAATAACCCTCTGGCCCCAGATGCCTCTCTTGCCATGCACAGGTTCTGCATCTGCAGCTGGGCTTGCAACCTGGTGCAAACAAACTCGCATGGCAGAGCCAGGACTTCATCCAGGGAATGGCAACCCTAGACAGGATTTGCACCCAGGAGTTTTACCTGGTAATTTGGTTGGCAGACTCATAATGATGGTTCAAGGAATCTATTCAATTTTGCTGGGATCACAGAGTGAGTCATGGGCAGTGACGCTGGATCTAAAGGATCCTGTCTCTTAAGCCCTGTGCCACGCCCCCTGGGATGTTGTGCAATTTCTGTCATAATAATTTAATGAGGAGCAACTATTGAAAATAATCTATTAGGTGCTTCTGGGACTATGTTGTAGTAAATACTTT
This sequence comes from Burhinus oedicnemus, assembly GCA_008921705.1. NCBI lineage: Eukaryota > Metazoa > Chordata > Aves > Charadriiformes > Burhinidae > Burhinus > Burhinus oedicnemus. The sequence continues at coordinate 791,973 of VFFE01008954.1, read as the reverse complement.
TAGTTTAAGTACACAAATGATTGACTTGTGAAATAGGAACGGGAGCATGGTGCGTGTGCCCGTGCAGGCGGTACCTGCTAGGTTAGTCGATGCCATCCTCCCTGCCAGTGGTTGCCTCCTGCGTTAGCCTGCTGATCAAGTACTGTGTGCTCATGCTCCTCATTCCTCTCAGCCAGGTTGGTTTAAACTGTTTGAATTATCTGTCCCAGTTATCCCAGCTGATTTTTTTTTTTTTTTTTTTTTGCCTGAAGAGAATTAAAGTGCTCGTTTGAACTGCTTTGCCAACAGATCAGTTCAAAACCTGCAGCAAGCGGGTTTTAATGAGCAGCTGGGGGAGTAACTTCTTCCTGGCACAGGCTGCTCCTAAAGAGGCTATCTGTGCATATCCTTAAGACATTTTAAGAGACTGAACATTTTTATATCTTTAAATCATATTAAAAGTGACTTCAGGTGTTGCACTGCTTTAAGTCATTTGATTCCTTAAGACTGCATGGTGCCCACATCTGCCATTAGCGCATCCCTTTAATGATCAAGGCTGGACTGTTCAAACGAGCTTAAACAAGTTAGCACTCAAATCCCTTGGGTAGCCAGCGGGACAGATTTGAACACATCAGTCCTACTTCTTAATTAGATCCCAAAATCTCAAAGTAAAAATCAAGTGATGTTTTAAACAATCCTTGTATAATTGCCATCTTACTAAGGATTTTCAACCTTGATTTAGAAGATTACATCAGTTGTGCGCTTAAAATTAAGCATGTAAATAACCTCATCTCTCCACAGCAATAATTTAAGCAGCCGCTAAGTCATATGAACACCTTTGGAAGTTAGGTGAATGCTTAAATGTTTTGCTCAATACATGTCTAACATTAAACAGGTATTTATGTGCTTTGCTCCACCAGGGCATTAAAGATATAATTTAAGTAGATGGGTGTCTTCTCCTAATGACTATAAAAAAAGATCAGTGAGGGAAGGTGCTGGGGACGTGTGTCGGATGCAGCGGTGGCTCTGGAGAGTGCAGAAATGGATTCGAAAATTTTTCATCTCTCTTACTTTCATTTTTCAAGCACATAAAAAAGGAATCTTATCCCTTTCTTCAGGTGAGTAAATGAAAGAACTGCTTTAAAAACAGCTGCATGTAAATTTTCAATTTCTTTCTGTGCATTTGGTCACTTGAAGAAAAATAACAATCTGTCTGGCAGGCAGATGTGCTTTGAGAGACTTCTCTGTGCTTTCTCAGAGGGAAAATGTTTAAAAATGAAAAGAAACTCGCTAAGGGCCTTACAATGCACAGTGCTTTATTAGCCATTGTTCTATTATATGACCCATCATTCTGCCGTAATGCATGCACAGGAGCAAGTACCCATGTTTTAGAAATCGCAAACCTGTGCTATTTGTCTTGTGTTTTCTCCAGTGGACAGCATGCCATTATTGTCACACTCTGGTTATATTTAATGCAGGGAGGACACAAGTCCTTTAAAAAAATGTCACTTCAGTGGTAGTCTATGCATTTTTATTCCTGAATATTAAGTTCCAATTTTTATAGCCTTAGCTCAATCTGTGGCTTCATAAAACATCATAAATTGGAGCTTAGCTTTACAGGCAAGCAAGATGATTTGATAAGCATGGGATTGCCCCTTCTACATCAAATAACGTTTCCTCTCTTAGTATCCAGAAGCACTGAGTTATGGCACTGGTACAGTAGCCAGTCAAGAGATATAAGAAGCCCTACGCAATTAACTTCTTGCGTCTTGTCTTTTTTTTTCCAAGGGGAAAAAATTAGAAAAGTTCTTTTAACCAGGTATTTTCTTCCAATTTTGCCTCGTAGCAAAGTCAGCTAAGTGCAACCTCTTGTCAGCACAATCATTATCTATAATTTACATGCAAGAAGCAACAGAAACTTTTAGGATGAAATGAATGTAAAACCAGAAACCTCCGCCTGTTCCATCATCCGGCCTTGCAAGTACAGTAGCCATGTCAGTGACTGTATTAAGAGCTATTAAAATGTCTTTGATGTATTGCTGGGTTTTGGTATGATTTTCTAGGTTTTATTATTCCTCTGACTATCATTTGCTATTTTTAAATGGAATCTACTATTATGGGATACGAGCAGTCTGTCCTTCAGAGGAGACTCTGCACCAATAGCCCTTCTGTTCATCTTCAGTGGCGTGTACAGGGGGACGCTAACGATCCCCTGGTAGTTCAGTGTCCTAGCCACCATTTATACTATTTATCATCAAAGAAGATTCTGATATTCAAGGTTGTGTGCAGGCACAGGAGCTGCATACATAACGGCTCTGCTGTTTGGTGCTGCAGCCCGAGAGCTGCGCGGGTTTACCTCTGTGCATATCTCCATCGGGGCTTACGAACCACCGCTGGTCCCTTTGGCTCTGCCCCTGTCAGCAAGTGGTGCGGCCCAACGGCACCTGAGCTGATCTCCCCAGATCCTGTTCCTTGCTCGAGTCTTCTTCTCTTTAGATAAACCACCTTTCTCCATCGGTGGTCAGGTAATGCTCGCTCAGTCACATGGGTCTGCTGCGGGGGGACTTTGGCAAGGTTTTTCCGCAAAGACCTGCACAGTGTTTTAAGGCTAATTCAATACCTGGGTGAGATCTAGTGGTGAGAAAAACAACGAGATTATTGAAAAAAGAATAGCATTTAATGAACACTAAAATGTATTATTCTCTTTTTAACAACGCTGCCTAAAAACTATTGATTTTTCTACTCTCACGGATTTCTAATAATAAAAAACTTAAAGCCTGACTCTCATTCCCCCAAATCAGGTTTATTTCCATCATGACTGAACTCATAAACTCACCGGTTAGATCTATGGGACTCAGATCCTCCAAATTAACAAATTCCTCTTCAAGTCTAACAAAACGCACCGTTCATCTGGGCCTGCATCTCGGGAGTCGGCGTTGCTTAGTGAGAAAAACAAACTGAAACTGATTTGCCTTGTTTGGTGTTTGACTGCTCTTCTTTTTCCTTCTGGCTCAGCCGTCTTAATGAACCCCTCCCCATGCATACTTATTTTCATAACTCTATTTAAAAATATTCTTACGTTACATCTCTTTGACCAAAATTAATGATAATAGGTGGTTTTGTCCTTGCCCGTCACTCTAGTTAACCTCTCATTAAACTTCTTAGGTCAAATCTGGAATGACAAGGCTCTAGTAGCAATATCAAGGTACCTCAACTGGCCCTTGAGCCACTTTGTTGCAGCTACATTTACATTCATTTTTACTATTCGTTTGGCTTTTTTTTTCCTCTTTTCACCACTGATAAGATGCCACAAAAAGACTTTTGGCCAAGCTGCTGGTTTTCCTTGCAGAGCGGTTATCCAGTGTATTGCTGGCAGTGCCTTTAGGGGGAAATACATAAGTTGGAAATCAAGCTTCCAAAAAAACAAACAGCACTTCTGATTAGTATCTCATATTGTTATCCTTCCTGCTTCATTTGTTTTCCAGATGGGCGAAATAAAGGTCAACAACCCTAGGGCAATGATCTGATTTGAAAGAAATGTGATTTCTGAAAGGGAAATTTGCAAAAATAGCCATAACCAAGAAATGAGAAACATTTTAAGAAATTGGCAGTTCAGACTAATCATCCATGTAGTTTATCTTCATGAATTGGTGATATTTTATTGTCCATGCAAATACACTGATAATTCAGTCCTGTTCTTGTGGTATTTTTAAATCATTTTTCTTTATTCAAATTTTGATATTACTATCATCATGAACAAGGAGATAAAGGGGACCATCATGCGCTTGGTTAAAAAAGAGGCACGTTGTAGGCTACTATAGCCATAGTTTCCCTGGAGGGAGAAGCTGGAGCTGCCACGTCCCCAGTTTGGCTGGGGACCCCTCTTCCTGGCTGCCATTCCCTCCCGTTCCCCTGCTTGATCCAGGGCATCGCAGGATGCTCCACACCATGGGCTCCTCCTGCATCCTTCCTGGCTGCTTGTAGAGCAGCGCTGCCCATCTCTTCTCCAGGAGGCCATCAAGTACCACACATCCATTGCATCCCGACGGCGGCGAGGAGGGCTCACGGCAGAGCTGTGACCGGGAGCATCCCTCCGCCGTGGCTCACCCACTCGGTCACGGCCGGGAGCCGGGATCCCGGGAGCCACTGCCTGGCTCCCGTGCCTGCCTCCTCCTAAAATCTGGGTCATGTCTCCCTCTAGGGGCTCGCAAGGAGGATGAAACCCACCTTCCCCTGGCAGAGGAGACTTTAAATGCACTGCAAGTCTCTTTTTGGCAGCAAGCTTGTGTCAGAGAAAAAAAGGTGTTTAAGCCTGTAGCGGCTGTAATGTAATACAGAGCGTGTACCCGCCGAGAAGACAGGTTAAAAGTTTTATGTTAATAAAGTTTTCTGGCAGAAATGAAATTCCCGCTTTCCATCTGGGCTATGAGGAGGCTGAACTATAGGCCACCGCATTTTTACTGTACGGATGAAGGTCCAAACAGTCCCTCGTCTTTGCTCTGTGCCATGCCCACGGCATAGGCAGCGGTGGCACTGTTCCTGCGTCCCCTGGGCAGGGCAGGGGTGCGTGCTGGCTGTACCCTGCACCCCAGACCCATGGTGGGTGCCCGTCACCCTCCTCTGCACCATCTTTAGGCATTTTGGAGGTGGATGCTGCTGTCTGCTAGGGAGAGATGTTCTTCCAGAGGGTGCTGCTGGGTGCTTTGCTGACCGCTGATGCAGTTGTAGTGTAGGGATAAGGCAGAGGATGGGGACAAGGACATGGTCCCTCAGAGCAGAGAGTGAAGAAGTAAATTGGGTGGAATGTTTTGTTGAAATGGAAAACCAGAAGCATCTAATTGGAATGATACAGCATTTAAACAGAATTCATCAAGCTGAATTTTGAATTTGCAGTTTAATTTGACACTTTTGTGGAGTTTCTGGATAGTTTCTATTCTCTGTTTTTACAGTAACAAGAGCAGTGGGAATTTTCCCCTGTTTAGTGGCCAGGCAGCCGTGATAATCGTTCTGTGCCACAATTGACCTGATATCGATCTGAAACTCCGGGAAGAAAAGAGGTCTAATAAATAAATATAAATCAGTAAATTCAATCAAAATGTAAAGGACAATCTTCCTACAGGCACAAGTGAGAACTGCAGAAATTGAAAGGCAGCCCATGCAATTTAAATGACTCTGCTGGTTTTGTGTGAGAAGTCAAGTACAGCTCTCAAAGATCTTGCTTTAATTAGGGGACGCAGAGATTCATTTCACAACTTTAATCATCGAAAATTTAGACTAAGGCTTCCTCAGCAGTCAGCTGAGAGATGGGATGAGTCATCTTCTGGAGGAGTGTGTTCATTAACTGCAGTACATGATCATCTGGGCAGTAGGTGCCTAATTTTAAGATGGCCAAAGTAAGGTACAGTTCATCTCATCCCTCTTGACAATTGCTTCGTGGGCCTTTACAGCCGCTCCCTAAGGAGTAGCAAAGAATCCTGTTTACCACAGCAATTATTTACATTGAGATGATTTCCCATTGCCTGCAAGTAATTAATCTTTTTTAAATTATGGTTGTTCAGTCAGCAAAACTAAGGATATCTATAAAGACGTAGTGGCAGTGTTGCCGATAAATAATCTAACAAATTTTTGAAAAAGCCAAAAACAATTTGGGTACAATTATTTTTTCATCGACTGCAGTGTAAATCAGGAACAGCTTCTGAACACCCAGCTTGCATACCAAAGACTTTGCATGCAGCTCATATAACGCTTACGAGCCTTTGGGTCTTGTAGGGTAACTTCACTGGAGCTATGAAACTGGGATATGTCAGATAGATGCAACCCCTACACAATAATTACTATAAGCTTGTTTATATTAACCCTAATCGAAGAATATAGTTACACTCAGAATGAAGCCAAAGGATTTTGCTGATCTGGGGGCCTGAGGATATTCTATACATGTCTGTGCTGCAAAATGAAAGACTTTGCTCCAATACGAGCTCTCGCAGCCTAATGGGAAAGACTGATAACTGACTGTAAAAGCCTTGTATTTGTGCTAGAATAAGGAAAAAATACTCCATGATTACCAGGAAGTCAATCCTTACTTGGTGTTTTTGCTGAATATACGTTATTGCAATAAAGGCAGTCTCCCCTTACCACGAGCCCTGCAAGATGCTCTGGCTTTGCCCTGAAGTGCTGTGTTTCGATCATCACCCCTGGAAGAGCAGACACCTGCAGATGGTGGGGAAGGAGCTGTGATACGGGTGCCGGAGGAATCGTCCTTGTGCCACCTCAGGTGCCACCTTCATCAGATCCTTGCCAAGGAAGGAAAGCGTAGATGCAGGAGACCTTTTACCTGGCTGATTGTCTTTCTTTTGCCAGTCCCAGGGAGAAGAGCTGAGGGTGAGTTTAACTCTTTCTTACATTTTGACTTTTCTGCGTGTGGATGTTTTGGCTGAAGTCCCTGCTCTGGGGTGGTGGGACTGGCCCTGGCTGCGAGGTATCAACTTGGGGGTCCTCCATGAGTCCTGACAACACCCTGCCTATTGAAAGAGAAATATTAGAATTCATTTTATTCTCCTTATGTATCAGCTAAAGAACATATTCAAAGGAGATGAAAATATCTAATGACGCAGAATGGTGGGCAGGCAGTCCGTACAGAGGGAAGGCTCGTCGGGTTAGCGAAGGCGCGCTGCAGGCAGGGCATGGGCAGACAAATGTGCCTTGAAACCAACCCTGACAAGTGGTGAGCAGCGAGAGGCAAGGCACCGCCAGCGTGTTAGGAAAAGCCTGTGTGCGTCTCTGGCACTGAGCAGGAAGGAGCCAGGTATTCACATGGTCAGATTCAGGAATGTGTAAATAAGAGGTAATAAATATAAGCCAGAGAAAATGATGCTGACATTGCATCAGGGATGGAAACTGATTTTTATAATTTTCTTTTTCTTTTTAGTTATAGAAATTCAGGGCCAGATCTAATAAAGGGCTTAGTATCTAAACTGGGGTTAGTATCTAAACTGGGCTGTCCTGCTCGGCAGTGACATTTGCATCCAGGCCAGGCATGGACAACGCTGGGGCCCAGCAGGGTGAGGAGATCCTCGTGGTCCCTCTGACTGATCAGGGCCACAATAAGCCTCCAATTTCAATGGGAACAGAGTTCCTGTGACTTGAAGAAGGTGGCCTGAGTCCAAGTGTCTCTGTCGGTGTTTTGTGGCTGCTGTGGGTGCTTTCTCAGATTTTCTGCTGATTATGCTAGAGCAATATTGCAAGGAATTTATGCATAACGGACATAAATCTCGCTATACGAGCCACCTGAGAGGCAAGAAAAATGGTCTCTGTCAAGGATCTACATACAGAAATACATTAAACAGCAGCTCTCTGTAGAGCAGGAGCTTCAGTTTTGAATGTAGGTTTGGGGGAATAATGAAGAATAAAATTAGCGCTTTGGTAACGCATTAAGCCTTTTGGGGGGTGTTCACTGGCAGATTTTTATAGCCTTAAAGGATAAATGGTGATGATAATAAATTTTTCTAACTTTTAAACTGATCTTTCAAAAGAAGATGCAGAAAGCTCTTCCTGTGCCATTGTCAAGCTGGAAGAGCTGTTCAGCTGGGACTTCAGACTACCCTTGTAACTTCCAGTTAGCAAAACATACATTAAAAGCAGCTGCCTACCAGGATGGGAGCGCTTCTGATGGCCGTGACGAATGGCTGCGCACCCCGTGCTACCACTCGGGTTTCTGCATAGGGTCTTAACAGGCTGTTTGTGAATCGTTCAAGCAAACTTCATCAAGTTACCGGTTACCCATCAGAGGGGAGATGTCTTTTAGCACGAGATTGTGTCTGCTAATGACACTGTCTCTTCTCTTCAACCAGGACAAGTGTGATATTTTTTCAGTGACCAAAAGCTGCCAAATGGTGTTGATAAAGGGAATTTAAAAACAAAATCATAAAATGAAACTGTGCTCATTCCTTTCAATGTGTTAGTTATTACAAAGGGAAGCGTGATGTTATTAAAGTGTGTGCGAGCCTCTTCCCATCACATTTCTGTGGCTCTGGCTTTGTTATACATATTCTCATAAATTATTTTGTTGCTATAGCAATACTTTTCTGTGAGCCTAATCCTTTCTCATTTACAGCGAAGCCCTTTACTTTGCTCTCTCAGTGCAATGGGGCCTTTACTTTGGCAAATTACCTTTCAAATTACATCTTTAGGTTACATTTGCTTTTGCTTTTCAGTGCTAATCTGGATTAGGGAATTCTTAATTTGAGTTAAAATGGATTTGGAAATTAATAGTAAAATAAGTGCCAAGAGATCATATCTGTAAAACTATAATACATATCTTGTGTGTCTACATATATGTATGTGTGTCTGTATCTTTGTGATCTCTTGTATGGAGAGGGAAGTGGTGGGGAATACAGAAACACATGATAAGAAACTGTACGCTCCACGTTTACAGAGTTCTGAATTGCATTTTCACTATAACCTTTTGCAATAATTAAAAAAATATCTCTCGGTCAAAAATTTTTTTCCCAGCCATGTGGCAGGAGGAACAGCAGGGAGGATTGCGGGATGGCAGGAGGCAGGGGCAGTGAGCTCTGATGCGTCCCAGGATTGGTGGCTTTGCTCTAATCCATAATTTTTCTTCTTTTTCTTTCCTCTTTTTTGCATATTTTTTTTTTTCTTGTGTGTATGTATGTTTTTTACAGTGGTCACAGACCAAGTATCTGCTGTCCCTCATGTTGGGTCTTTGCAACTCTTAGCAATCCTTTGCTGTGTGGTTCATTGAGCAGCAACAAGGGGTGACAAGATTTAAAGGCCAAAATAGATACTTACGATTGTATACGTGCATGAAAGTCAGGTTCATGGCAAAAGGATTAATTTTTTTGCTTTGTATTAAGTAATACTTATTAAATAATGTTCTTTTATATTAATTTTTAAATGGGCAAATTTAGGAATGAGACCAGACTCTGAGATCTTTCCTTAATACCCTAAAAGATTAATTATAATATCTGCTATGTTGCCACAAGCATGCAAAATTAGTAATCATGAAACGTTAATAAATATAACTCAAGTTATTGAGCAGCAGAAAGCTGCTACTGAAGGGTAACAAAGGGCTGGATTCTGATACTATTACTCCAAATAAAAGCAGTTAAAGTCCAGCACTGAATTCATTGCAAAGGTCAGAAAATCAACTAGAGGGTCTTGGGTTAGTGGTGAGGGGTGCCTTTCAGCCACAACCACCGTGTTAGGCTCACACAGATCAGCACACGTTTGAATTCAGCCGATTTATTCGTGGTTGCTCCTATAGGCAAATCTATTCAGATCCATCAACTCTTTCAACTATTCCCATTTGGGTAAAAGCTTCCAGCTCCTCCAGCCTTCCTAGCTGACAGATGTAGGTGTCTTAGCTTCTGCTGCGCTGCTTCAACACCCTCATGTACTTCTTCCTTTATGAATAAGGCCTCTCCCATGGTGAAGTGAAACTCTGATGTCTCCCTGTTTGAATCCTCATGGTAACAGTGGGGTAGGATGGAAGAGGTGGGTGCAGTAAGGATGAGTGAGAGCCATAGGCATAAGGAAGAACAATTAATTTCTTAGTTTAAGAAAGAGAAAATATAGAGGGAGTCTATGATTTACAGGGTTTTTTCCCCCTGAAGTCTGTTGTTTCTAACTTCCTCTGACATTAAAGAAAAATACCAGGATTTACAGATAGAGAAACAGACTCCCATAGTGGCTGCTGAGACCACCTCTGAAGCCACTATGGCTTTCTCTGAAGATCATAAATTTCCTTGGCTTCAAAAGTCTATTTGTTATTTAAGCTCGTAGGATGTTCCCACTGCGTATACAGAATACAGTTTTAACATACTGTCTTAAGTATAATTGGAGTGAGCTATCATTGATCTCTATTGTAATAATTTCCCCTAAGGGCTGCATGACCGGTGTACGCTTTGACGAGTCTCTGCATATTTGCCTTTTCCTTTCTTCCCCCTCCATGATGTCTGCTTTTAGTTCCTAAAATCTTAAAGTGTGGACATTTTATTCAAGGTTTAAATATTGTTTTAGTTTGGAAAAAAGAAAAAAGTCAAAGCAGCTATATTGATATTCCAGAGAAATTATTTTATTTGCATTCATTTCTCTCCTTTTATCATGATGGAGTTTCCGGCTTTCTCTTCTCCATGTTGTATACACACGGAGTGAGGGAGCTGCAGAGACCAAATTGCTTCTGAGAGTTGGAGAACAGAAGGGAGGAGGAGTCTGTACCATGCGTGTGAGATCCTGGATCTGAATTATCACAATGTCCCAAAGACCTTTCTGAGGCGGTACAAACAGGTTAAGCAAAAAAAGAAGTGTGCTGAGTTCATACCTAAAGTCCTTTTGTTAATTTTCTGCTCAATGTTTGTTCAGGCTCCCGTGATACCTGAGCTCATATCCATCTCCATCAAGTACCCTAATAAAACATTAGTAAACTTGGTGTTGTGAATTGTCTTTCTAGAATAAGATTTCCAAATGTACATTTTTGGTCGATGTTTTAGCAGTCTTTTTTTTTTTTTTTATACTGAGTCTTACATGTATTGGATACTAATTTTTAGTGACCACTCATTTTTACCATGGTCGTATAACCAAACTAAGATAAGCATCACTTTTTGTTGTTTATTTCCCAATGCAACAAATCAATTTTATGTTTTGAGTAGGAGGAAAACTAACTGAAGCTAGGAGAAATATAGATAACTATGTATCTGTGTTAGGCCACAAAGATAAAGACATCTCACAGGTTTTCAATCGTGGATTCTCAAGGTCTACATTTAAAATCTGGCATTTAACATAATTAATTTCATAGAAGAATTTGTCATCAAATTCATTAATTTTTGTCAGACTGCAAGTGATAAATTGTTCTGGATAAATAAACATCGATTTATACCATTGTTGAGTGAACAGCCCAAAGTTGGGCTCTGGGGCATTGGAAATCTTCCTGCATCCAGACTTGTTGGCTGGAGGCATTGGTACCCACTGCTCATCTTCGCTGCCACCTTACGCAGCTCCGGCTGCTCCAGCTGCACGTAATCTCACACCTCACCGGACACTGGGACATCTTCTGACAAACCAGGGGAAAACCACCCAACGTAGTTGAAGTCATCACAGAATGGCGTATCTTGATCTGATCTTCTGCTACCTCTGAGCAACAAATACATATGTATGTTGTATTATTTACTCTCTTTCAGAAAATATAGGCCAGCTTTGAAATGCAAATAAGCTTCCTCATCTACCAACCAAAGCATGCAGCAGACTGAATCTACCAAAACGTACCATTTTGTTGTTCAGGCAGTTTCATTATCACCGGTAAGCCAAGCTCGCTGAGATACGCCGCTTTTCTTTCGGACTTCCAATGGAAAACAATCTCTGCTTTTCATTTGTTCTCTTTTTTCTGAAGTTTCAGGTTTCCTCCAGGTACCCTTTGCTGGTCTCCGTTTATCATGAAATCGATATATGTTTCCACAGGGCAAACCCAGTCATGTGCTGCATCTCTTCCCTGAAGTCTCATACGACAACGTGCTCTCAAACACTAACGATTTTCAGGTGGTGTGACAATGTGTTCTGCACATGGTCTAAATTGGGGCTTTTCACATAGCCATCACATTTGCTTAGGAAGAAAGCTCCTTTCCAGAGCAGAAACTCAACATCGTCCTTTCTAGTGCCATCTGGTAAGAATAAACGCTGTAGCATGGTAAATCTATTGTCCCTATACATCCAGGCAGAAGTTCCCACCTTATTGCCCCTGAAAACTTGTCTCCTGTAATGGCCGTCAAATAGATTTCCAACACGTGCAGACAAGCCAGTAAGTATTATTTTGATTCCATGGTAACATGAGCAAAGAGTAAGGGAATCCGACAAAGAGGGAAGATGATCTTGCTAAAACATGAGTATTGGAAAAGAAGGAAAATATACCCAGTAGAGCAGACGAAGATAGATTCTGAAAATACTAGACTTGACTCTGTATACACAGCTGTCCAGCCTCGTGGCTCAGTGCTATAAGAAAAAAATCAGCTCCTCCCACAAATCTCTTTTTACTCCCAAAATAAAATTATTTCTCAGTATTATCACATCAAAAATATATCCCCAAATGCTTAACATTCCAGTTTAATTTTTAGTTACACACCTTTAAATAAAGTCTAGACAGCCTTCTCAATAAAATCAATTTTCATAGCCCTATTTCCTTACCATCCTTCATCCTGGGTGGTATTCTTGGCTGAAATTCCCAAGGAATGTCAAAATTTAACTATATTTACATTTGACGCTCCTAATCTTCAATCTGCGAGTGTCCAGCTGCGACGCTGGATGCCCCCCAGGTGCATGCTGCTGGTGGCAGCAGAGAGGAGCCCATCCAGCCGGGTGAGCAGGGCAGGGCACCTGCAGAACGCCCACAAGAAACGCATCCTTTTCTCACCAGTGACGTGCAGCTGAAGTGAGGTGTGGAGAAGCAAACTGGGTAATGTTGCACCACTATACACACCTCAGTTTAGTGCTAGAAATGAAAAATACTTGGCAGTTAGAGCGAGAGAAAGAATTAAAGAATGCAGATTTATTAACCCCAGTTCTTCAAACCAAATTCTGCTCAGATAACATGCTTTTTCCCACAAGCTGAGATTTTTCTGCCAAAACTCCTCTTTTGGAAGTGTCTGGAATTTTTTTCTATTACTTAGTTGTTCATGCTGAGCGATTGATTTTTTTTTTTTCTTGGTTCTAATCAGATGTTATTGCTTTCTCTTAATTTAGTTTTATAGCTGTTTAATGGATGCTGTTCCTAAATAGAAGAAAAAAATCCAGAGGATTTAAGGAGCTAGAAAAACTCTTGGAATCTGATTCATGGTGTATTTCAGGTAGGAGGGGGCAACTACTGCTAGCTCTCTATCTTTGATAAGCCTACACAGCACCACAGATGAGATCATTTAGTCAGTTAAAAATCATTCTGAAGCAAAAACAACTTCCAGATGTTTCTCTAATTTTGCAGGACATTGAACTGTGAACAGTCATATAACTTAATCCCTTTTGCTTCCTGAGTTTTCAGAGAGAGAAACAGATAAAAGAATGTGGAAAAACCCCCAAACTATACTACTGCTGAGCGATAATTGCATAAGGGAAAACTCTGGGCTAAATATGTTTATTGTGGGTGTAGCCAAAGAGCAAAGGAGGCAAGGTGCAAGAGGAAGGGCCTGGGACTGCAGTCATTGCACTAAGAGTGAGCTTCATCACGCGTCTTGCAGGAGCTCGGTGTTGGTAAAGTCAAGTGTTAGAAACCTCCCTGCAGAGAGGGATTTGTTTAACAGTTATCGCTTTCCCTATAGCTGGCCCTGATTGAGGATGCAAGACGGAGATCTGTCAGCAAAAAGGTTTTTGCTTTTAAAATTAATTTTTACTTGCTGAAGAGCAAGCTCCTGATTTGCAATACTTTCTAACCCAAAGCGAGAATCCAGTATAGTGTCTCCAAAAATGTTGTTTCCAGGACTATGAATTAAATCCTCCATAAAATTTTGATAAAGGTCTTGAAGCTTCAACTTTAGAAAGCATGTACTTGTTAAAACTCCTCTTACTAGATGTTTAATACAGTATTGACATCCAGTAATTATTTTATCCATGATAGCCTTCAATTCTTTTCTACCAATTAGTGCTGCAGTATTCACTTTTGCCTGTCATACACATAAACAGAGAAGATACCATTAGATTTTATTCTATTACTTTTTTACATGTTTTTAACGTTCATTTTTCATCCTTTTAACACTGGAAAATGTATTGAGCTGTGTAAATTTGCCGGTCGGCCCAACATATACCCTGCAACACCCCTTTTTTGGGAGAAAAAATTTAGCTCTAATCTACCCAGGCGGTACTGACCGTAAATTAGCGCATGCTCAGTTTGAGTGACTTGCTGTTGTCACTACTTTAATATCTCACATGGCACTTGAAAGGAAAACCAAGTGGATTTCTAACATCTTTAATTTGTGTTTACAAATTAAGAACCAATAAGACCTGTTCATGTTGTTGCAACACTGTTTGGAAAAGACCCAATACAGCCTTTTTCTATGTTTTTTCTGTAAATGGTGTCATTTTACATTAATATAGTCTCTGGTTTTGTTGAAGCAGCTCCTGTGTTTTTTTGTTGGTTCTTTGGATTAGACTGGCTGTTATGAATTTGACAACAGTTATCAAATCTCCCCTGCAGCGGACTGACTGTCAAGGATATGATGGTCAAATGTTTCACATATTGCAATCAAACCATTTGTGTTTGGTTTGTAGAATTCCAAAAGAAAGCTGTCAGCTAAGAAATGAAGTCGAAGTAGCCTGAAGCTTTTGGAGCATGTTGATCCAATTATGATGATCCACTCATATCCTTCAGCTTTTTTTCAAAATCAATTTTCATTTTAGCTCAGGGGACGGGTTTTTTTGGTAATGCAGAGAAACATCTGTAAGGGTATTTCAGATGTGTTGTTTCAGGAAATTTCTTTTTTGTGCAAAAGAGCATTGAACTCTACATTTATTTTGCAAGTGTCTTTTGTCTCCGGTACACACCCACACACATACATTTATGTTACATGTTGTCTGCCTTTGCATATATGTATACACATGCAAGCAATATATACTAATATGAATTTTAAATTAGTTTATATGTGTTCAATCCGGTTGCTTGAACCCGAGGGGGAAAAAATGCTGCAAAACCTCAAGGGATTAAACGGCCAGCATGTAGAGATGGGTGTAAAGAAACCTAAACCATGAGTGTTGTGGGCCAGATTCTCAGCTGGTGCTTAACAGCAAAGCGGTTTGTCACTAGCCAGGGCTCTGTCCTGGAGAGACACTGCTGCGTGTGACATGTTGATGTAACAAGTCAGGGGTCAGCTATCTTCTTTCACTCCTTTAGCTGAAAAATAACATTTGAAACTGCTTAATATTTGTTATTCTGCTGCCATCTCACCCCCATGAATAGCGAACAGCCCGAGAGCCCTTGGAGCTCTCCTGCACAGCAGCAGGCTGCATGCCAGGATCTCCCCTTGAGTAAGGACACCTCTCAAGGTTACTTCTCGAGATTCAGAGATTCCTCGCCTCAACAGATCCTCAGTAAGTGCCTAATAGCATGCTAAACTGAATTCTTGGCTCAGTGATATAAAGGATTGATTGTGCATATATAATCCTTTAAACATAAAGTGTTGACCAAGTCTGGGACTAGGACTGGATCCAGCTGCACCTAGACTCCTCTCTGAGAAGGAGTTTAGAAAACAAGGGAGTCCTTTCTGAACCTTGTGACTCAACGGTAGGGTCTCCCTGACAGTTCTGTCTGACCTTGCCCTCTATACAGTAAATAACCAAGTGTGCCTTGCCACTGAATCTTGTTAAAACACTGTCACATTTACTATCAAAATTTTTCAAAACCCTGTTTTATATCAATAACTGTACTACTGCTTCTCTCTACGAGTGAAGTGCATCGCTCCATCCGCAACAACAACACAGTTGATCCAAGATTGCTGTGCTATTCTCATCATGTTATTTTCACGCTAGATACATGGCAAGTATTTAATAAATGTAATTAAATGAGGTATTCCAAGCCTTTGGCCATAGTAATAAGAACTAGGTCTGGACACTGTCCTTGGGATGACAGACATTGTCTTTGGGATGATAGACTCTCCAGTGTCCAACACAGAAACACGAAATCCCTGCTGCTCAGAGGGGAACATAATGCAAAGCAGGAGCTCCATCCCTTTGGTCAGCTTTCCTGTTAGATCTGGTTCTGCTGATGGTTCCCTACAGCCATATCTAACCCTCATCACCCACAAACTGATTCTCTTCTTGGGCAGGAGCTCTATAAATTCTTGAAGCTGGCAATTATTTCATAAACAATCTATACACCCAGCAAGCTGCAAGTCCGATGACCTTTCAGAGATCCATAAATGCTGTTCAGAAACCACTCGTATAAAATCTCGATCATTTTACCCAACAGTAAGAAATATATAAGTCCTCCAAATCTCCAGGAAGTGAAATTTGACCTTTTCTTCTTGATTCATCTTCGAGCTTCATTTAATGATGATTCTGCTATGAGAATACACCACTGTAAGATAAGGAGAGGGAGTCTGTCTATAATAGCAAGAAATATTTCCAAGTTTAGCATTCATGTTCCTAGAGAGAAAACCTATCTTAGTTTTAGTAAAGATCTGATAGGACCAAAGACTGTTTAATGGGAACAGGTGTCCAACCACCATGAACATGCTGTGGTCAGCAAAACCCATAAAAAAAACCCTGATACCACTGCTCCAGGGGAAAATAGCAGATATCACAGTTCTTATGTGGTGCCTGGTCCCTTGAGCCATCTTACTGCAGTGGCAGAAAGTTTTTGGGACTGTTTATCACTGATGTTACGTGGCATCCTTCTCATTCCTTCAGCACAGTGAGCTCGGGACCTGTTATATAGGCTCTTTTGGCTCATGACTTACTGAAGAACACAGAAAGCTATTCAGTATTGTTGGGTTTATTAAGGATTTTAAACTCTTAAATGAAGTGTTTATAGAGAAGTTATTCTTGATTTTTATGCCAATATACTTAGAGCTGAAGGGCAAGTTTAACCACTCTTTTAGCAGTATATTCGGTTAAATCAAGATATTAATATCAATTGGATTGCTTATATTTTCTGTGGTATAATGTAAGCCAAGGCATAGCTGATGGTACTTAAATATCTTTGCACCTTGCAGTACTGGATTTTAAAAATGATTTTGAGAAACACAGCAGAAATCAGATTTATTTTTATTCGGTTCTGAAGTCCTGGCATTTCTTAAGGAATTTAAGTGTTTATTTGATAAACCCCAAATACCCAAGAACGGACTCCAAATGCTGACTTAAACAGAACGATGCTGATTTCCACCAGTGGAAACTTTCAGCACTTTCTCTCCTACTTCAAAAAACAAAATTTGCAGTAAGGTGGCACCAAATTCCCTTCTGATTTTGATGTACTTGCACACTGGGTAAACAACCCCGCTTTGGGACAGCAGTTTTACTAGGAACTGGATCAGCCCCATAAAAGCAGTTACCTGGAAAGGAACAGACCAACAGATACTGAATACTTTGCCAAGTATTTTTATTAACTGATGATGGACAACTACGCTAAGATCAGAGATCACCTTTCAAACCTTTTGGCCTAAGTGTACTTTATCTTGGACTTAGAGTATATCCTTCAAACTTTGAAGTTAGAAAAATGAACCAGTTAGTTTTTTGAGTCCTTTCACTGTACAGTAGCACTGCTGTTCAAAAGAATTATTCAAAAATCATTTAAGGTTTTATTTAACTGTAAATATTTATTCTTCTTCAAAGGAAGGAAGTCCCAGAGGTGGGCTAGGCATCCAGCTGGTGGGATTTCAACAATATATTAATTTTTGTACAGCCTTTTCCGAGCTGTGCAGTCAGCGAGAGTCAGTAGCTGTTGAAGACAGGGTCTCCTGCAAAGGCCAGGAGTAAGGGCAAGTTTCTCACAGATAAACATGATGGACCATACTCTGCTTTAGAAAAGACTCATTGCAATTTTCTTTTCCCCCAAACCAAAGGTTTAATTTCATTTTGAGGCAAAGCAAAACTTTTGTTTCCAGTAAAAGCAAAACGTGTTGTAGGCTCCTAAATATTTAGTTATAGAATCTTTCCCTAATTTAGGTAAATTTTCAAAATATTTTATTTTTACCATATGATAGGAATAGAAACTAGAGTTTGATACTCCTCCAGGAGACACTAAACCTCTGTTTGCAAACATGATAACAGCACTGCACAGATGTTTCAGACAAGCATGAACCTGCATAAACACAGAAAAAAACCACCTGTCCAATCTCTCTAGATACTAAATTGTACAAGGAGTAAAGCATGCAAAATTAATACAGCTCATGATACTGAAATAAGGAAAATGCTGATCAAACTCTCCAACTGCTGATACAAAGTGTCCCAATAATACAAGATTTGGACTAAAGCCTATGTCAGCAGTTAATGACTCACTTGAAAAATGGTGTGATTAGTTATTTTTTAGTATTACCACACATGGATGCTCTAGCTACAGCCTGGGACAGAGCTGTGTTAGTGCTGGATAAAAGCAAACTTCAATATGGGACGAAATACAGCGATGCAATTAGCATTGTAACACAAAATACTGAGGAAAATATTAATTGTCTGCACATCATAAACGTGACCTGCATCAATTTTTTCTATAGCCCTTCCAAAAAAAGAAAGTTTTACAGAATGATTTAAAGAAGAATCCAGTCGCTCTTGCCACATGTGCAGGGTTGTTTGGATGAACATGCAACATTACATTTTTGAAACTGTTGGCCTCCCAACATCGAACTGGGTGAGGTGGAAAAATTCAGAGCTTGACTGGGCCTGCTGTGAGCAGAAGACTGGCCTGCATGGCTTCTGGATGTCTATATGAGTCCTATCAAGACACAAAATGCTAATGGTTTGCTCTACAGATGAACAGAGAAGGCTGAGTTTTAGCAGTGTCGTGCAGAATAAAAAATTGGGGACTTAAACATAGCTTGGAGGCTTACATACAGGAAGATTTGCAAGTGAATATAAAGTCAGTGTTACATAAATACAAGCTAAAGGAGCAAAAGGCAGAGAGCGCAGTGGTGTTTTCCGCAATGGTTAGGTACTTGTATGTCTGATCAGGCTTAGGAAGAAAGATGAATAATTCCATTTAAATTGTGTCAAACCAGAATATGTGGCTCAAGATCTACAGGAGAACCAGAAAGACAAGGAGAAAAGCAAGACAAGCAGAAGGACGATGCAGAAGGGGTCAGGCAAACCCAGCCTGATCCACGCTGGCTGAAGCTCACCCCCAAGACATGTGCTTTGTACCACGGCACGGAGTAGCTGAGCAAACGCTTTGGGGCTATTGCAGTGTTGTTATCTTCTTAAAGGGAGGAGGAATATCCCTAGCGCCACCTGTATCCTTGACCCTTCGTGCTTTCTGCTTTGAGCATAAGCCGCTAATCAAATTCATGCATAAATATTGTACAACTTTTAGACTTGTGTTTAGCTGCTTAAATTTCAAACCTGAGTAAATGGAACAATTTTATTTATTTCTTTTTTACTCTGCGCTGCTGCTCAGGGGCAAATACATAAAGATGATGCAGTTCAAAACTGAAGCTTTTGACTGAAAGTTTAGCAGAGTCATTAGTCATGTCACACATGCCAAGTCTGGTGGAATTTGGCATAGCTGTTTAAACTTTAACAAGGGCTAAATTAAATGAACCTTTACCTAAGATATACTGCTGAGGACAGAATGCCTACGGTTACGATACAGCTGCTAATTTATCAAGAACTGTTGAGTACTCAGCTTCGTATTAAAATACCAGTGTCAGCCAGGATCAATCCCTACAAATCTGCCAAGAAAGATGCAATTTGGATCAAACAATAACATTTTTACTCAGGCTGCACAGACACAGTTCGGCTCTGATGTGTTTTCCTGGGTGAATTACAAAAGCAGGATTTGGAGATTCTTCTGTCTCGGGAATTAAATGCTCAGAACTATTGGCTGTCAACTTGAAAAATGTTAGATCTGCATCTCTCCACAATTGTCTTAAGTTTCTTGGAACCGAGCCCAGCTATTAGCAGGGGGTAAATAAGACAAAAATTGACAACAATGTGCATTATAGGGTGAAGCGCTGAAGGATGAGTTTTAGATGTGAATGGTTAATGGATTTCTTAGAACTGTGGTATTTGATTTGAGGCTTACCATGTTTTTGAAGCAGGTTCACCTCAGTTGCTCTCTAAAAATTAAAAAAACCCGCATTTATTTCTTTTGAAATACTGCAAAAATGTGAGGTAGTGTTTGTGAAAAATATGTTTTAAATGGACAACTTTATAAATTTGAGGTCAGCTGGATTCAGTTTGGCTGTTGGTGTAGATCACCACAGAAAATGGAAATTGTTCATTGAAATAAGGGTTAAGTATCTGTTTTTTCCAAGTGCATTCATATTATTTCCAAACTCCTGCTTTTGTTTTTGTAATATATTGTGCCCGTATGGGTACAGGGTTGTATTGTCAGACTGGGAGTGATTCTGCCTTTTCAGAGAAATGTTTTTTTCTTTATTAATTTCTGTTGACTTACATGTTTGGACAGTAAGAATCCTTCTCCTTTTCCATGTGATGAGCTGGGCTTTCTATGCTACATCATCTTTACTAGGGTAGGAAAGTCCCAAAGAAATAAATGATAATTTTATCACAGAGCCAATGAGTGAATAGCACGGTTAAAAAAGGGAAACTTGTAAAACCTCCCATTTCAACAGGTTCATTTGGTTGTATGCAATGAGCACAAATACGAACACCTTGACACAAGCCCCAAGCAGCAGGAACAAACCTAAATACATATTAAAGCTCAGTTCAGCGAGGTGCTTCAGCTTGAGGTTATTTAAATGTGCATGTAGTCCTATTAAAGTCAATAGGTATATTTACATCCCTGCACAGTTATGTGTGTACTAAAGCTCTTTGCCAAGCTGAGGGCTGGCAAGCAAAGCAAAGCCTTTATTCCCTTCTCTTTATTCCACTGCTGAAGCAAATGAGTGGCTTTTCTGCCTCTCTCTGGACTTCCGTTCTTAGGAAAATATTTTCAGTGGTATTTTTCTTTAGGTTCTGGATGTGTTTCTGGAATGGCAGCAAGTTCCCCCAAGTGCTGCCGGAGCCTCTCTCCAAAGCTGATGGAGGCTTTGGGTAGATCCTGGCTGCATTTACACCAACTTCAATTCTTTCCCCGTGTCCACACCAAGGTTCACTTTGGAGCTTGAGATAGGTTTCTACCCAGAAGTCAAATAAATCTGTGGACAATAATGATTAATTTGTGTACACAGATTCTATAACTAGTGTGCACATAAAGGCTTTAAAACTTGACTTTACTCAGTTGGGAAACATCACCCCCTGCCCTGTCCTGCCTTTAGTAAACTGTTGTTATGTCCCAGTAATCACATTTTATACCTGGAAGTTTGCTGTTTTTTTCCATATATACAAACAGCTCTCAGTTTTCTTAGGAAGGAAAGGAAGATTTATTTTTTACAACATTGTGTTTCCATGATTACAGGTCTGCATTATGGCATTTGAAAGGAAATGACTTCCACATATATTTGTTGATGGACACCATTTAGTGGTCATGATGTGCAACAGAGAAACTTCCAAACAATTTGTCAAGGCGTGACTTTAGTAAGAAACATAAGCCCAAGCCTCAACATAAGCATCTGGGTTTTTCCATTTGATGAGACGTGACTTTAGTAAGAAACATAAGCCCAAGCCTCAACATAAGCATCTGGGTTTTTCCATTTGATGAGACCATACAGCCAACCAGAGATGGGTGAACCAGAGTGACTTGCTGTCTACTGTTTTTACCAAAATGTCACCCACTTGGGACTAAGACTCTGTAGCAATATAAGCTAATAGCTTAGATTCAGTAGTTGCACTATCATTAGGTCACTGGGTTAGAGAAAATGTTAAATGGAAACTATTCAGAGCACACCAGCAAGTCCCAGCAAAGTACAGGAACGGACAGGTTAGGAGCAGCTTCACCAGGATTGCTGTAAACGAGGAGTTTACAACTTCCCATTGATCATTCCTCTTTGCAACATGTGTATAAAAGAGCAATTTGAAGTTTCAGGGGTGTCATGTCTGGATGATGAGTCCATCAATTTTCTTTGGCTGCAGGTTTCCCTTCAGTGGCTGGAACGTAAATTATGAGAAGCTGAAGGAGAAAGCTGTAAATTATTGGGCTCTGTCAACTTCAATATCCTCAGCCTGATGGATCCTTGATTTGACAACAATCTGCTTGTCAGGCACTCTTGCAAAATATTAACACGCTAGATTATCAAATGTGTTAGCCAAGTGTTTAACAGATAGAGCAGTTGAAAGTCCAGAGATGCAAAGGCTTGGTCGGACTCAGCTTCCGTTCCTGCTGCAAAGCACCTGCTGAAGCTCAGGAGCTGCTCATTGTTGGCCTGTGACAGCAGAGTTTCTTTAAGGTTTATCATATCTTCTAGGAAATCCTGGCTCTTTCTAGGAGAAAACTGGAAAGAAGAGCACAAACATTGTCGCCCAGTTTCCCCAGGTGTAGTCTGAGTTTCTGCTCATGGTCAATGGGAACAGGGTGTGCCCAGAGCTCCCAAAAATCAGTCTCTTTGAAGATCTAGAAAATAGATTATATGTGTAAATGAAGTCCCCAAATTTGAGATCAAAAGCCAGGTTACCTTCACTGAAAAGTATTTTATATCCATTTAAGGTGACTCCTAATAGCCAGTGCAAAAAGCTCATCTTCATCTGAAAGACCCTGTGGGAAAACCGTCTCACTTCACCGTGGTTTTGTCTGTCCTTCTGTATTTTTTACCATCTGGTCTGTGAGCAGTCATGGCAGCGACGTCTCTTACTGCTCACTTTTACAGCACCTGGCCCCGTGATTCGGACCTAAACCAGCCTGGGAGATGGCAGAGAGAGCACAGGGAGCAAAGCACCAAGTTTTCCTGAAGATTATATGAGCAGACCAGAAAACTTTGCTCTCTTTGGAAAAGCAGGAGCCAATGGTGCACCCAGGACAGTTGTGGGAGTGCAGGTTAGCAGGTGGAGAAGGTGACAGGACCACAGGGAAGGGGTCACCAGTCACTAGTTGCATCCCTTGGAGATAGGGAACAGGCACTTGGGTTGGAGAGAAATCCACAATGCAGTAAAGGTGGGTTCCCCATTCTCCTTTCCAGACAAAAATATGAATTTTAAGAATATTTTACTGGTAATAACAGAGGGAATGCCCTCTGGCATTACAGTGCAAAATGAAAAAGGTATGTGGTAACAGCCTCCAGCATCTCTGCTCGTGGAGCTGCAGTAGCAAGATGGCTTGGAAATGCCTACTAACGGGAGTGCCCGTCCTTAATAAGCACTGTTAGTTTAATTGCCCCCATTACAGATGTTATCAGCAGCAGGAAGAAGAAAGTAATCGCCTGTCAAGCAGAGCAGGAACGCCAGGACAGTCGGCAACGTGGACTGCTGCGCTCTGCTGCATGCATAATGAAACTGCCAACCAGCACGAGTAAGGAGTTATGCGTTTAAGCTACAAGGCCCCTCTTCACAAATTCCTGCAGATTTTTTTTCGGTATGACTATATATAAGTCCTCCTAAAATAATGTGCCTGCAGATCTGGTTTAATAAGCACTGACCGTTGGTCTGGAAAGCTCTGAGACACTCCCACCAATTCATGTTGGCATGCTTTTTATCGATGAGGCATCGATCAATTATTACATTTAATTGCTTGTGTGGAATTTAAAAAGAAAGTCGTATCTTTAAGCATACTAGTCTGCCTCAGGAAATAATGATGAGCATTAGCCTGTCTCCTCATGCTGTAAATTATGATGGGCCACTGTAGATATGGGTGTTGTGCTAGACATTAAAAACAGTCACCTGGAAACAAATAAAAGTATGAGTAATAACCAAATGCAAATTTATCCCCCATTTGTAATGTGCTAGTAAATGCTGACATTCCGAGAGAAGGAATGTGGTGCAGGAGGAGGATGTTGGGTTTTGCAATTACAGTCCCAATCCATTCTCAAAAGATTAAAGTTTTACACAGTGGTTGTTCTCAGGAAATTTGCTGAATCCTAGTATTTAAGATGAAAGCATAATAAAGGGTGATTTTTTTAGAAAGAATCGTCTGATAGGTTTGATTTGCCAGTTCTCACTGAAGCAAAACTTTCCACTGACTTCAATTATCAGTAAATTGGGTTGACCTCAATAAGGGGTTTTGCAGAACTGGACCCGTAGCGTGAATAGGCTGTTCTGCGCAGAAAAGTGACTGCATGAAAACGGCACCTTCTTACTCATCAGTTCTGCTTCCTGAGGGCACACCAAGCTGCTGCATTTGACTTTAATGACAAAAATGATGTTTTGCTGCTCTTTTCTCCTGCAAGACCTTCCGAGCTCATGGAGCCAGGCCGAGAGTTTGCACAACAGCAGCAGAGTTTGGGTGAGAACCACCTTGTGGAGTGGTCATGTCCCCCTGGTCCTACATATCCAGAGGGGTGTGAGCCCTAGGGGTGTCCCCAAACCTCTCTCTCCATGTGACAATGAATCAACCATTGTTTTCCCAGTGGGCTACTCCAGTGTGGGAGCTTTAAATGCTCTGTGTTTGACATCCTCCTGATTTATTGCATTTGTAAAGGTGACCTTAAATATTTTAATGGTAATAATTCTTTCAAGGGCTTGAATCAGTAAATGTGCTATGTTCATATTTTGGCATTATATACTGTAGGCAATTTAATCCATATAAGCAGTTTCAGTGATATTAACACTGTAGGCAAACTGATACTAAAGTTTAAATGTCAGAGAGAGTTTTCATATTAGATCTCGTGCAAACAAAGCATTTTTTCTTCAAGTACTGAGGCATAAAATACCAGTAGATAGTAAAGACAGAGAGTGCCAATGAATCTGAAATAAACAGGAGGTGAAATTTATAGTATTTTCAAATATGTGCCCTATCCAAGGACTGCTTCAGCTGCACAGATCTATAAAATTAGAGATAAGAGAAAAACCTTGCAGTGCTCCACAATAAATGCACCACCAACAGGGTATCTATCTGGATTTCTGTAACTCCTTGGAGATTTACTATTTCACCTTGGATTTATTACCCTGCTGTGCATACCGTGGATGGCATTTTATATTGCCTCCATCACCCTCTCATTATATATTGGCAGGTCCCAGTTGTAATCACTGTGCAGGGATGTGCTGCCAAACCATCGCCCACACCTTGCAGGTGGGTGAGAGCAGAGAAACACTGGGAAGATGCCAGTATTTATCCAGTGATGCTATGGGAGCTGGGGGATCAGGCAGATTTCCCTGCTGTGACCCCGAAGCTCTGGGTGCCTTCTTGCACTCAATGGGTGGCCAAGACTCTGCCTCATTGGGGAAAAAAGCGTGGACTGAATAAAAAGAGGTGTCTTTCATGGTTTGCAGTGAGGTGCTGGGTGCTGCCCATGCTGGGGTAAGTGATGCCCATGGCTCTGCAGAGCTGCTGGCCCTGGTTAGGTGCACCCTGTGGAGATGCCTGAGCTGACTGAGTGTTTGGCGGCACTCGCTCATAAAACCTATGACAAATGGTCAAAAAGTTTATTGCCCATGTTCTGCTGCGTATGAGTCCATAAACCACCAAGGATAATGTGTGTGGAAACATGGGTTGTTTGTTAGGATGTTTTCTTGTTAAATAACCTCACCTGCTCTGAAATCTCCTGCTGGCATCCCTGGGCAAAAAAAGGGTGGCTGTAAGGACTAACCCCCTAAAAACAAGTAAAGCAGCAGCAGCCTATGTGTGTGTTCTATTGGATTTATAATATATATAATAATACAGATATAATATATACATCCTCAGTCCTATGGAAGCACTTACCTTGACTTCAACTCCTGGATTTTGTACAGGTAAATAATAGAAGTTGAAGTCAAGATAACTATTTGTTCTGTACTTAGGACATCTTCTTGCTAATGTCCTCCTTGAACTGTGAACATCTCCCTTTCTCTGTTTTCTTGGTGTGACAGCCATGCCTGACGACTGTTCCTGCTGTGTCTGCCGCCTCTGCCCAGCCAGTCCTGGGCCATTCACTATCGTTGCTTCAGCCTTGGAGGGGCACTAAA
The DNA here is from genome assembly GCA_008921705.1 of Burhinus oedicnemus. Classification (NCBI taxonomy): domain Eukaryota; kingdom Metazoa; phylum Chordata; class Aves; order Charadriiformes; family Burhinidae; genus Burhinus; species Burhinus oedicnemus. Next base: position 766,368 of record VFFE01008954.1, on the reverse strand, counting down.
CCTTAAGCTTTCCCCTTCCTTTTCCAGTAGGACAATTGTGCATAAAAGCACAAGGTTAATGGTGATGGACAGGAGAAGAAACCTGTTCCTACAAGGGTGCTAACACCAGTATAGCCACCATTTGTTTCACTCCACCAATGCAAAGGAGTCAGGCTCCTCCAAACCAGATTTCCACTCAAGGAGGAGAATGTAAGCATGGAAACAACATCTACGTCTTCATGAAGCTTAATTGTATTTCAGTATGATCATTCGCAGTTTCCCAAACTGGACTAATAGGAGTCCTTGAGCTTGGACAGGCACAGGTTGAGAGATGGTGGCTGGATAATGAAGTTTGGGTGCGTGATGTCAATGTTGCTTCACAATCAGCCTGCATTGCGTGGCACGTGTTTTTCTCCTTTCTTCGAGACTTTGCCAATCACCATTATGACACTCAACACAATTGTTAATCAGAGTTTTAAGAAGCAGGAAGAAGCTGGCAAGCTGTCTCCCTCAGAAAACATACAAAATGGTGTGGAGTAAACGTCAGCTTTATGGGAGAACAACTCGAGGACTCAGAAGTGACAATTTTTGAACCATTTCTCCAAGCTATCCCAGCAAATGATGTGTATGAAATCACAGGAGGAGGAAGCAAAAGTGCTGTCATGTGGGAGATGAGAGCAGGAGGGGAACGACCACTGAGGACCCAAATGAGCTAATGGTGCTCCTTTCTCTAAGGATTTTGTCCTTTCTGTTGAATGCAGAAGGTTTAAACCCTCTGAAGGTTTGTCACAGCTGTGGTGACCGTGGCTCCTGGGTACATTCATCACTATCACTTAGATACATGGGACCTTGGCACTGGACTTCGTAGTACTCCTTTACCCCAAGGTGTTTTGAAGGTGCCTCAGGCAAATTTAGACATCTGTACTTAAGGGGACAGATCCTATCCCAGCTGGGGTGATGAAAAAGGTCCGCAGCCTCCATTCTTCCCTGGCTTGTGGAGCTACCGAGCTAAGCCCTGCTAGACCCTGCTGAGATGCCCCAGACCAGAAATAAAAAGAGCTCAAGACTCTCAAAACCCCATGAGTGGGAAGGAAGAGACAGACAGGAACAGTTTTTTCCACTTTTCAAAAAGCTGAATCATAAATAAGATTGTCCTAGCATTGTAACTGTATCAAGGTGAACTTTTTTTTGTTCCAGGCTGAAGGACTCGTCTGGCATGACACTTCCTTCAGGAGGCCCCGACAGCAGATGCGACCATCTCCTTTTCTGGCCACGGCACTTGGTTGAGCAAGTGACCCATGCACAGCTTGCAAACTGCCAACCCTCTAAAATCGATGAGAAAATGAATGTGCTCAGAAGCTAGCTACAAATTTCAGTCTTCTGCTGAAACAGAGCCAAGATCTTTAATTAATATTCAAATCTCTAATCAATATTTCGAGAAAATCAAAGCGTAAAGATCAACCTGTGCATTCGTGTTTCTCTCTTCGTCCTGATTGCACTTCATTTCATCAGGGTCACACTGAAGCGCTCAGGCTTGTTTAATTTTAAGCTCCAATGACAGTCAGAGGAAGCCAATTTTAGTTGCCTCTCTGCAACATTTTTTTTAGTCAAAAGCAATTCTTTAGCTTTCTCTGGCCTCCTTAAATTGACAAACTGTAAATAAGGTGTTATCATGGCTTGTTTCTCCATAGAAGATTCTATCACCATACTTAAAAACATATAGAATGACTTGTGATAACTGCTACTACATCAATAGATGATAAACCAATAAATTAAAGTAACGGTGTATAAAATGATGAATTCTGATAGACTTAAGGCAATATAAAATAATTGGAGACTTTATTGCTATTTCCATTTTTAATGGGGTACTATGGCAATACATGCTTGTAACGGGGCTGGAAAGGTAAATTAATCTTTATGCATCATCATCAAGCAGTGTAAACATGGCCAAACTTAATTATGGTATAATAGATTGTTAAGTGTCTGCCCCACAGAGGTGTGATTGCTCTCAGGCAAGTGATTACAGCAGAGATGACTATCAGACAAGGTCTCCTTTAAAAGGCTGGTAGCAGCTTTTGCATGCCTCTGACAATAAATCCGATGCGAAAGCCGTGCCAGAGAGGCAGCTTCCCACGGTCCCGGCTGCAGCAGAGCTGTATTCGAGGGACAAACACAAATTTACAGCGGAGCATTAATGAAACGAGGCCTGAGGTTGCGGTACTTTGCCAGTAAAAACTCTTGTTTTGCTGCAAAAACATGATGGCAGTTATTGAAACTGCAGCCTGGGAGCAGGATGGAGGTGCAGGACCCCCCGGTTTGTCTCCCAGCGCGTTAGCACCCTGTCCTGCTGGGCTGGGGTCCCGCAGGGAGGGAAACTTATGGAGGGGCTGACTGGGCTGAAGTACTTGTATAAAAAAAGCAAAAATCTTACTTGACATAGAAATTATGGCACATTAAGGAGAGAAATGCAATACAACATGTATTTTCCACTTCTCTCTCCGATATTGTTTTCTGTCATTAGTAGCTCTGTTCCTGGCACAGATGTGTGATTTTATGAACCCCTTGTACCATTACCTCTCTTTCTGTGGTAGCAGTTTAATTTATGCTTACATATATAAGTATATATTTATACTTACTAGACACACTCTGCAGTGATCTTGCTTCTTTAATGTACTAGGTTCACTAAAGGAACACAAGGTAATAATTTATGTTTTAAATGTAGCTGAAAAATGTAGTTCAGAAATCTCACATTACAGGTTTTTGTGAGAAATTTTGGGGAACTAATTCTGAGAAGAGAACCTGTTTTATTGAATAATTTCAATCAGTCTAGATTCAATGTCTGTACGGCAGCAGGAAATTCAGGCCAGAGAATATCTTTTAGTCTCAGGGAAATTTTAGCTGTGTCTGCTTTAAAACTCATATTGTAGTATGTGTTTTGTGTTTCAACGTCATGATGCTGACAGTGATATGAATGGGTCAGATGTGGAGTTGCAGATCTTTTTCACAGTGTCAAATACCGAAAGGTGTCTTAATTACTGGAAATCAAGCAGCAGCATGATCTTGAATTCCTTGATTACTCTAAGCCACTTCTTGGAGCTCCACATACTTGTGTTTATTTCCTGACAATTGTGCTAAGAGTTTTCTGCTGCTAAATTGCCTCAGGAATTAGGATATGCTTCTGAGAGCAGTGGAAGGACTCCCCTGCTAGCACACCTCTCCAGAGCAGAAAACATCTCTCATTATGGAAATTATCATAGATGGTGTGTGAAAAGGGTAAAAAAAATCATTTTAAAGCTATGACAGTCCAGATCCACTCCAGATGGCCAAAGAGGCCACTTGGATCCATCTTGATAATCAGAATAAAACAGGAGAGAAGACACAAGGTGTTAAGAACCCAACTTTATTTGGTCACTAGTGTACCTTGCAGAGGGGTTGTCTGTACCTTAATTTCTATTTTAATTCTCTTTTTAATTCCCTCTTTGCTCATTTATTACACCACTTTGCTCATTGTTTGCACCACCTAAAACTAAACTGGTTTAATCCACATACATCTCAAAGTCAGACTGCATCCCTGCATCTTGCTTTTGCATTTCCACTCTTTGATAATGGCTTTTACTAGCAGCCCAGTTTAAATTCTTAATTTTGTCTAATTCCTCTAAATGCACAATGATTCTTCAACTGGAAAGGAAAGAGAGTAGCTCTGAATGATCCATATGTTGAAGTACTGTATTTTCATCATTTAAATGATAAACTTCCCATCAAATATCCACAAATGTACATTCATGACTCCCATCCAATGATCTATTGGCCAGAGGCACATACATTGTTTTAATTTATTTTGGAGTAAAGGTGCTTTCCTGCCGAGTTTGAATAAGCTTGCTATGTACCAAACAGATGTTCAATAAAAGAGAGACTTTACTGAATATGACATATAAACACAGGGAAAGAGGATGAAGGAAGGAAAATTACAGGATGTATGGATTCCTGGTTCATCAAACAACAGGCCATGGTTTTAATCGGGGCCTTTTTATGGATGGAGCAGTAATGAAACAGAAGGACCGGGGATGTCTCAGGAGAAGGTAACGTCTATGCGTTGCTTGTGGTGGAATTAACTTTGGTGAACCCACTGCGACAGCACCCGGTTTCCCCGTCCTCTGCAGCAGTGCGATGGCTTCTGTGGTTGCTAAAATGTTCCTCCCATCTTGGAAAAAGAACCTAAAAAAATTCAATTGCATGATCTGGGAGAATTTAAGGGTCTGGAGGTGGGCACATGAGGGTTTCTTCCCACCATGTAAAATACCCAGGTTTGCTCTTGCCAAGGAAAAGTCTTTCTTAAAACACCCAAGTCTTGCATCTGCTCAGTCTTTTCCTATTTGGAGAGAGGTGCTGTTTAAGGAGACATTGAGGAGAGCAAAGCCGGCCTGATTCATCGGGAGATCAAAGAGGGAATGCTGCCTTTGAGATAAAGATGTCTTTGCTTTGAAAGTTTTCTCCTTTGTGCAGGAGTGTTGCAGCGGGATGTCCACCCACCGGGTAACATCTCTCTGGGTGGGACACCTCCTCCTAAGAGAGACACAAGGGGAGAAAAGTACCTACTCTGCCTGCTCCTGGTAAGCTTAACCTTGGGGGCGAAGTTGAATTTTTGGATGTTTCCATCAAAGTGAGACTTTGTGCCTGACCTTCTCCAGACCTGCCCCAGCTTTGCAGCCAGATGCGAGCAGGGCAGCAAAACTGTGCTTCTGATGTGCCTCCACCTTCTTGACAGATAATTAGACTCAAACCTGTATTATTTAAAATTGAAAAATTTTAAAACCCCACTGAAAACTTTCTTATTTGTAGGCGCTTACAAATGTGAATCTCAATGCTGATTTGCTAAGGAAGGTTTATTGCCATTTTCAGCCTAGCAATTTACAATTCTATCTTCATTTGTGTTTGCGTGCAAACTTACTTTAGTTTTACAGTTGGTAAAGACTGGCATAATAGCCTGGAAACCACAATATTCCCAGCCCCATGGGCATTGGTGAGAGCCTGGAAGGGCTCCTGCTCGGAAAGCATCCTGACTTGCAGATGCTGGTCGATGAGGTGTCAGACGAGCACGGGGTTTTTCACCGTATAATGGTGTGGAGAGAAAAGGTAAGCAGTAGTTACTGGTGAAGAGATTTTTATCATTGAATTGTTTACTCAAAATGGGATCAGGGTTCTCCAAGACTAAAGCTTTGGTCATTCTGGCAACATCTGACTGCATCAAGCTCAGGTGATTTTCCCTGGGGCTGTGCTCTGCAGTGGGAGCTGAGTGTCTCAGGGTGGGCTCCAAATACTTATAAACAGGAGCAAGAGCTTACTAGGGAACCGGGATCCATCAGACTACAGCTTGTCTGGCTTGAATCAGCAGATATGGAGACTTTGGCATCTTGATTTCTATCTATCTATCTATCTATCTATCTATCTATCTATCTATTTATTTTAAATCACTACATCCATCTGCAGGACTTAGTTACCCAAACCCTATGTTTACAGCGTCCCTAAGCCAAAAGGAAGACTTTGATGAGGTGATTTTTTTAAACTTAGTCTTTTTGATAGTCTCATTAGCATGCTTGAGCTACAGAATGTATTTGCTGGTATCTTAAGTGCACAGGTGAAGGTAACCGCTCATTGAGTGGGAGCAGCATGTAAATGGCAGGGGCTATCTTGGTGAGATCTGTAAGTGGCAAAGGGAATCACACGTGGGAGCAGAAGATTCAAAAAGAAAATTGTAATGATGAAGCCAATCAAGCTCATTAAAGCTGTTATTTTAATTCCACCTGACTGAGTATATTTAAAACAGCCACGGCAGAGGGACCTCCAGTCTGTATGTGAATGAAGACTCTTCTGAGAAACCTTTTAATTCTGAAAGGGAAAAAGTAACTCAGCACTTTCCGAGCTTGTCGCTGACACTGACGAAGCTTTGCTGCTGCTTCTTCCCAATGGTCAGGCTCCTGTCCTGACTCAGGGTAAAAACATTATTATCGACTGTTATTGAAGGTAAATCTGTGTGTGTGTTATTTGTGTGGGAACACGCAGGCACTTCCAATGACAAACTTTCTTTCAGCAGATCCTTGGCTTTGTTTAACTCTCTTACATTCACCTTTTTAGACGGAACTTCCTTTCTACAACCTAAAAAATTGATGTTTTCATTTAGATATGTGCAAAATGATGGTCAAATAGAGAGTACCTGCACCTCTGAGCTTTCCAGCTGCACGTGTGAAAACCCAGACACAGTTTGCAAGGTGCTTAAAAGACTTCCCTTCTGAGCGAGTCCTAAACACATTTGCTTCTTTTCCCTCTAACTCACATGCCACTGTAGGGCCAGGAAGACAAAGAACCATCTTGGACAAAGTGCTGCTGCACGCACACAAATGGGTCCCAGCCAGGACCATGAAGGGTTGTAAGCCAGGTGCTACAGTGCAAAAATGCCTGCTGATGTAATATGGCTGGGTAAAATAGTGGGAAATGGGTGCTACAGGTAAAACAAAGTGCCACAAAAATGCATAGAAAATGAAAACGGGAGGGTGAACATTTTTCATCCTTCCTTGAGCATGTTGAGATGAAAAATGGGAAGACTGTTAAAAACCCCAAAACTTTAGAAGTCTTTAAGGGATGATGAGAGGTTAAGAGACAAAGGTTAGGGTTAATGTGGGAATCGGAGGTTCAAGGCAGGCATTAATCAGTTGAAGCCTTAATAATGAAACACCATCTCTTAAAAAGTCGTTCCATTGTGAGCAGTAGGCGAGAATATTCAAATACCAACTAGATAATAAACATAGGACTGACAAAAGTCAGTAGGACGTATGGGGAAAGAATATGGCCAAAATTAAAGGCAAAAGAAGAGCTGAAGAAAATAAAAGGTCTAAATGATAACTGGCATCAGACCTGACTGAACCTTTTTTGAAAAGAAGCCACTGAGATGCCAACCTGGAGATTTATAAAGCTCTTCCTGGGCACAACATGCTAGTTACCTTCCAGTTGAGATGAGAAAGTAACTCAGCTGTGGAGCCATGATGAATTTGTCCAAAATTCATAGCAGGTTTTGTTAATCTACGATGTGGAAGCAATATTGTCCCTTTAATAATAGATTATTTTATATCCCAATCCTCAGGACAAGCCACCAGCCACTCAGAACCAAGCAGGGAACAAACGGGAGTTTGTAACGTCGAGTGTGACTTGCTGCGTTGTCACTATGTGCAAGTAGCTACAAGCAGGAGCACCACGTTTCCTACTCCAGCTGATGAATTCAAGCGTGATGCTGCAGTTTCAAAACACGGGAGCCTGGGCAATATTTTTAACAAGACGGATTGACAGTTTTAATAATTCCCAGATCCCAAACACATATGAAACGAGCCCTTGATGAGAAAGGTCTGATTACAAATAACCTGCAGAGAGATGAAAGTTTGCTTTTAATATCTGTTTTTTTAAGTCTGCTGTAGACTTTCAAGAGGCTTCAAAAGAAGGCAAAGACTAGAAAACAGTTTGATTTAATACTGTTAGATCTGTGAAATAAAATGCTGGACAATAAGAGATGTAAAACAAGCAACAAGTGCAAATGACAAATCAAATTAAAGAGCTAATTGAAAATAATGGAATGAAAACCTTTTTTGGTTGGTTTTATTCATCTGTTTTTCATCACTGTTTGCAACAACATTTTTTTTTTAATCTTTCTTACTTTGAAGAACAAACTTTCTCCACCATAAAAGACAATGATTTTAATCAGTATCCGAAATGTCATTCTATGGGCTGTAGATTCTAAATGCCAGTCAGGAAGAGAAGCCCCATCAACATAAGCCAGCAGGACAGCCAGAGAGCTATACGGCCTTTGTCTATAGAGCTTTCTGATACAACATCGTGATATCGAGTTACTTTATCTCTCATTACAGTGATCCTCACTAACGCATCTTTGCTTTCATTCTCTGTACTCTCTAAAGGAAATAGTTTTTTCTTCATTGCAGCATACGTGCTCTTATACCTGTGCAAAGCTCTGCCTCCAGTGAGTAACCACGAGGTAAAGGCACACTGAAATCCGAAATCTGTTTGGTTTGAGAACAGTGTCTGCTCAGAGCACCCGATATGGAGTTGCATTTTATTTTTTTTTAAAAAAGGGACTTTGGTGTGTGTTTGAATAAATGGGGTTCATGTTAGACTATTTATGTGGGATTCTGTTCATAACAGCAAAGGAGTGATTCCTCTGCAGTGGGCTTGGCAAAAATGCAAACCTGCCTGTGCTTTCGGGACGTGCTCTTCTGTGTTCCTGGTGCAATGCCACCGTTGCATGGCAGACCAGGTGTCCCAGCAGGAACGCAACTGGCTCTTCATCGTCCCACTTCTCTTACCCTCTCCAGTGCCATTGTCCTGCCAGGTTGACATCTCCTTGCTCCCCTCTCTCCCCTCCCAATCCTTTTTTGAATGGAAGCTCACAGAAATAACTTCCCTATGGGCATCAGAGCCCGGTGGCACAGCAGGGTCAGCTGCCCCATGGCTTTAGGGGCCGTTTGTGCTTTACTCCATCCTGCACATGAGCAAACCGTGCTGCCTTGCTTACGGCAGCTTCATTTTAAATCTTTGAGAAGAACAAGGGAAAAGCCAACTGAGAAAACATGAGGACAATTTGCCCACTTGTGGGAATGGTATTTTTTAAATGAAATTATTTCCCCTGTGTACTGCTACGCTGCCTCTTCATTAGAGGGAGAAGAGAAGCGTGTGCGCTTGCCCAAAGCCAAGCACTCACGGTATGCGGAGACTGCATAAAGAAATCTGTTCTGGGACTAAAAACCAAACCATCATCGCTCCTTAAGTTTGGTGAAATATCCAATCAGTCTCAGTGGGGTTTTTCAGGAAAAGGAATTAACTAAAAAAAAAAGGGGGGGGGAAAAAGGAAGACAGAAAACCCACCAACCCCAGTGCGTTCCCATAATGAAGGGTCTAAAAATGCCCCACTCATTGATGCAAAATTACAGTTATTGTTTATCCTCCTTCTACTTCACACAGCTTTATACAATACGCACGACGAAAAATACAAGCAAACAACCGACACATTAGTTAAGAGACCTTCCATTTTACTTTGGCAGTTCACGATAATGGAATTTAATTGTGGAAAAAGCTGAATAATTTTAGCTGAATGTCATTTGGTTCATTCAAACTGGGAATCAGGGACATTTTTAACAAAGGTTTTCAAACTTCTTTTGAAATCAGGAAGCTGCTGTGCACAGATAAGGGGAGAGGTTTGAGGATTCTCTATCAGAAATTTCAAGGTTTTTTCCATCTGCTTTTTCACATTAACTGGTAATTATCCAGAAAGGCACATAATAGTGCAGAAATGACAGAAGCTGACAAAGGTTTTCCTAAGATATGTAAATTGTCAGTGATAGGCAAGGTGCAACAGAAAGGCTTTCTACAGCACAATTATTTATGCCAGTTTCATTTGCTTTTAGGTAGCACTGATGGCATACCGCACCACCGCGCTTATCACAGGCGCTGCACATTCCCTCCACCACCAGCACACAGGAAAGATGGCAAAAACCGAACTTGAAGGTTGGTGGTCTCCTCCGACTCCGCTATTTTATATTAAATGCGTGTGCATGCGTGCCTGTGCGTATAGATATTTCTGAGGACTCTCTTGTTTGTTAGAACATTCCCCTTCATTTCTGATGAGGCAGAAATAACTAAATAAGTGGGATGCTTCCCACTGAAACAGCTTCCACATATTGGTTACGGCTGGTCTATGAGCCCACCTTCCTCACAGTAGCATTATTTGAGGGAGAATGTTAAAAGCAGCACTCAGTTGTTTTCATCTGACATTCGTTAGCCCTTTTCACTGATTGCATATTTTCAGCAAATAGATGAGTCTATTAAAGATGCTCAGATAAACTCCCTCCTCCAGCTGAAGAGCCCAGCTATCGCTGCGCACTGCTCCTCTTGCTGGGGTTGAACGTGCAGGTGGTGGGACAGCCACTCCGTCTGCTTTTAAAAATTCAGTGCCGGGACGGCCGGATTCGGATAGTCTCAGCTTATAGTCCTTAAGTGAGAAAAGATCCTCTCTCCCTGAATTGCCCAGTCAGGCTCAGGAATTACTACATATAGGTGCAAAAATGCCACCCCTCCATGACATGTCCCTGCAGGTCACCAGGGTGGGCTCCAGGTCTTGAACAGGGTTTTAGATGGGTTTTCAAGGTCTCTTCTATACAAGTGGGGGGTAGGGGGTGGAGGTTTGATGAATATCACCTTTCAAAAGGAGAGGTTGGGCTTCTGAGTCCTTGTGGGAGGTTAATTTTTATTTAAGTAAAGTGTCAGGGGCTGTGCACAGGAGAAATTCCTGCCTGACCCTCACCACATTCAGCTCATACTGGAATTACGGGCTTTAATTAACCTTTTCTGGGAATAAGACTTCATATGTAACTACATATGTAATGAGAGGTTATAAGATCTTTAATGGATGAAAGGACTTTACCTATGAGTCCCTGATGTAGTGCTACCAGAGGTATTATGGTGGTATAATTACTTTACATTAGCACGTGAGTGATGTTAAGTTACCCTGATGGGGGGGTGTTCCATGGGGGTGTGTGTGGTGGAATTAATTTCCTTTATGGTAATAATAACTTAAGTTAATGGGGGCAGGGAGAAAGTAAACAAGGGTGCAACACAATAGATTTATATAGGAAAAAAAAAAGATTACATTTGAAAGTCAATGGGTTTAGCTATTAGCTATAAGGACCTTGTCTCCTACCTCAAGCTTTGTTTTCTCAAATCAGGAGGCTGGAGGTCAAACCCATGTAAAAGGCTTCGGGATGGAGCAGAAGGATTTGACCCACCAGAGCTGGTGGGGCTGCAGGCTGCTGCCCAAGCCGGGTTTATCCCTGCAGGAACCAGTCTGGGTGGGTATTTGTTTTCTTTATTTCTTTTTTTTTTTAAGACAGATTTTCTTTCAGGTGTTTTCATGCCATAAAGAATAAACAAAAACTTTCAAGAGCTGCTTTACTTGGTCAGTGCTTAACTTCATCAGGAGGTGCAGGGTCGGAGGCTTTGGGTGTAACATCCCAGCTGCTGAGGAAATTGCGGCTGATTTATGGGGTCTGCAGCCCAAAGACGGCTCCTGTGCTCGTGCCCCCTTGTGTCCCCCCTCCTGTTAATACACAGGACTCCTTCCTCTCCTACCTACCGTCGCCTCTCTCTGCACGGCCCCTGGTAGTGCTGGAGGGACAAAATCACCAGTTCCAGCTGCTGGCACTGGGCTGTAGTTTTGCTGAACCCTGGTGAAGCCCCTGACCCTCTCCTTTGCCTTTGGGTTTCTGCCCTTCATTGCAAGTTTAGGCTAAGCAGTCACATCAGCATGAACCAAAGATGCTTATTTTTTCAGTAGAAGCTGATGTATTATTAATCGCAATGGGAGGGAATCCCCAGGGCAGACCCTGACTCAGGCCCAGAGAAGATCCCGGGACAAGACAACATGGGGGACCAGACCCCAAGGCCAGTTGGAAATTAATTTTGGGAATATGCAGGTTATAAATCAGATGTCTGGACCAGCAGCATACTTCTAATATTTTTAGAGTATTTAGGATATTTAAAAATTGCCTGAGAGTTAGCTATTTCGTTAAACATTCTGGATTTTCTTTGGGTTTACTTTTTAGTTTTTCAAAAAAGAAATTTAATATAGACCAAAAGCTCATGTCTGTCAGGCCTGTGATGGGGGTGTTAGGTGGTTTGTGCATGGTGGGGCTGAGGACATTGCGCTATTCTCATGTCCAGACATTAGGTTAGAGCTGGCAAAAGGACTTGAAAAGGCACGAAGACACTTAAGGACAGAAACCTCTTTTACTGGGTAACAAATAGAGCTAGGCAAAGCCCTGAGGGTGACCAGGAAACAATCACGGGAATCGTGGCGTGAAACCGTCTTCGCTATTGTTACTTGTGTTTTCATTTGCTTGTAGTGACATTTTGGCCACCATGCCACTGGCAGGCACGCTCCTGAGCAGAAAGGGGATGCTGCCAGCCCCCAGCCCTGGGTCCTGCCCTGAAAGCAAGTCCTGAGGGAAGTTTCTCAGCCTCAGACTACCAGAAAAAGCCTGAAAATAAACCAGAGGACCATCTGCCTGAGTCTGCTGCCAGCCTGGAGCCTGATGCCCCCATCAGCCAATGCCACACATCTGCTTAGAGAGTGGACGGGGGAGGGGAAGCATCAACACAACTCATGTGAACAGTTGTACTTCCCCAGCAGAGCTTAAATTTTGACCATTAAATAACTATGACAAAATACTACCATCCATCTACAGCCAGAGAATTATTTACTAGAGCTATTCAGCAAATAATTGGGAATAATGAATCCATCAAAGCAAATTGTATACTGAAAAAGAGGTGAAATTCACTGGAAGAATTATTCACTTCAACTTATTCACTCAGCACTGCTAGTAAAGAGTCAAAGTATAGGCTTCAAGGAGACTGCAGAGGCATGGGGGGCTGTACGCCCATGTGTAAGAAAAAACATTGAGGCTGAAAAAAGCTCTGCACCAAAACCTACCCATTCCCATGGCTCTTGCTGTCCCCTAATGACCTTCATGATGCTCAGCAGCCGCTCAGGGAGTGCCAGTCTTTGGCAAAGCAAAGTATGGCATTAAGCCCCCAAATATATCTTCTGGTGCTTGACTTTAAGGTTGACCATAATATGGTAAGGAGGAGAGCATATGTCAGAGTCCAAGCTCAGAGCAGCAGCTCCCCATAGCCGTGGTACATACCTCAGGCTGAGATCTGTAATGATACAGGAATTTCACTCGCCTGCACCAATTTTCTCCATAATGAGATGTGAGTGGTGTGTGGGTTTGGCTGATACGGGATTTTGCTCTTGAAAACCTTCAGTTTTATATATCTCATGAGCTTCAAGTCAAAAGAGGAGGAGTTTAAAGTACACTAAAAGCTTTGACTAAGTAATATGGAAGAAAAACATCCGCCTTTTTGAGAACAATGTCACTGTGCCCAAGCAATGTCTCCTATAAAATATCCCGCTCAGTTTTCCTTGTTCTGTTTTAATCAGGGACTCTGAATTTCAGAAGTGCTTCTGATTTACAGAGCGTGGCAGTGGAAGGTTCGGAGTCAGAAGGGATTTCTGGAGGTGATGTGTTTTGCCTAAGTCCCTTGCTGCAAAATTTTGGACACGCTTTCAGCAAGCAGTGCTCCTCCTGAGACATCTCTCCCAGGGATGCTGAAAATCATAAAGTAAATGGTCATTGGGGATGGCAGGAGCTCTGCATCTTTCTAGGTCATAAGGATGAAAGAAAGAGCAATGTAGGAAAAAAAATGCTTTAAAATACCACGTTTTCGTTGACCAAAACCTTCCTTCCAGCTTCTGAGATGACAGAGCTCCCAAACATCATGCCCAAAAGTTTTGGGGGAAAGGGAAGCGAATTAGAGCAGGCAAATGTGGAGGCTGAAATGCACAGAAACAGCCTGAATGCATCATCCAGATTATCTGAAATTTTTTCTGCAGCCTCTTGTTATACTTCGAAAGAAAAAGAGAGAAAAATAAAAGAAACGTATTTCAGAGTCATTGAACTGTGCTCACATTAACTTATACTAAAATTATTTTTAATTAAATGAACTTCCCCTGTTTGTAGCTGGAAGGTACTTATGTGAGATAAAAACTCCACCCTAATAACGCTGAGACTCACCACCACTTAATTAGCATCACAACTCAGACAGACGGAGCAGAAAGGCAAGCAGGGAGGTGGACTTGTGCTGCTGGGTGGGATGTTGGGGAGAGGTGCTCCCTCCTACAGCAGTCCCCATCCCAGAGCCCACCCAGAGCTGCGAGGCACGCCGGGAGTGGAAATCACACCTAGTATTTGACACAGTTTGTGGCAAAAGCAATTATAATTAACATTATATTAAATATTAAGTCAAGATCATAAAATGTTGATTGGTACTGATTAGCTGTATAATCCATAATTAGAAATCACTGCACCCTTCACCAGGTACTGTAGTGCTTTGCTTATGATTTCACTGCTAAATTAAGTGAGTGATTCAGCTTTTGCCCTGAGTTCTACTTTTGCATTTAATTTAGGTCAGAACCACATTCAGGTGAAGAAAGGCACAAGACTTGCTCCTGCTGAGGCTGTTCCCAAACTCTCCATCCCAAAGACAGCTTCCCATCACTTATGTGCCCACGAGAAAGCAATGGCCAAATTCCCCTTGACCAGCTCAGTACAGCTTCGGTTGTGTGCGCAAGACATCGGAGGATGAAAGCTCCTTGTGTATTTACTCAACCTCAAAACGGTGAATGCAAAAGGTAGAGCCGAGGTGGTACATGCCTTCCTGGATGTTCTCAAGCCAAGGCAGATAAGCCAGCGTTACGCAGCAACAAGATAATGGTTCATTGCTAGCATAAACCAGGAGTACACTGATACCTTAGGGAGGAGGGAGGGAGAGAAGACTCTTTAGTCTGATTTGATTTTAGAAGACCGAATTCATCTGTGCATCGCTCATTAATGGGAAGGAAACATCAACCCTTTGGTAAAACAGTCTGGGGAGAATGGTGGCTCTGGGCTGGCGAGCTGCTGCAGGAGGGCGAGTTCTTTCGAGGTGTTTAGGAAGGCTTGCTGCAGCAGCCCTGCCTCCCTGAACGTGGTCTTCCCCCAGCCTCATGGGTCCAGTTATGACGGATATCCACTGGACAATAGGAAGCATTCAAGTTTTGTTAAAGTGAAAAACAAAATCCACTAATCATAAGATTTTGTAGCTTTGCTACTGTTTTTCAGTGACTGTCTTGGCTGGAGACCCATCCATGATTTTCTGTAACACTTCTGGATAAAAATAATAAAATTCAGCAGATGAAATCCCAAACCCGTGGCAGCCTGCCCATCAGGAGGAAACCAGATGTACCTGCTTGAACTCCGGCAGCCTCCTTGTAACGCTGCAGGTGAGCTGGTCCAGAGGGACCGTCACGGGCTGAGCTCGGCACTCGCTGGCAAACACGGGGCTAGAAAAAGAAAATACACTGTCATAATTTTTCTTTTCCAAGGGCGCTCTTTGGAGTCCTATGGAAGAAATCTTTTTATTCCTTCTGCTACTAGAACAGGAGCCGTTATCTTTTGCACTGATTAATATTGCCTGGGAGCGGAGATGAGATGCTGGGCAGAGCCCGACGCTCTCAATCAATTAAATCAATGCAGCCGTGACGCTCCACCGATTTTCCCTAACCAAGGCTTTGGCCTAAAAGGCAGCGTACACAGTGTTACGGAGGACACATGGAATCACAGATAACATGGCTGCCGGTCAGGTTGAGAACAACAGGAAAGCTGTACACCAGGTCCACATTTCCCTGCGATGGGCACCACGGGATGCAGCCTTGGACTGGGTCAGGGAGACACTGCACCCTGTGATGCTCACACACTTGTTTTCACAACCTTTTAATTATTCTTAGTATTATATTAATGGTTATATTTTTATTTAAAGGATGGCTTTAAGATTACATAGCTCATCTCCTTCTAAGAGCAACTTTTGGCTACTCCAGGGAAACCACTGTGGTCTCTCCTTTGCAAGGACTGCCCCGGCTGAGCTCCTCAAGCAGCCATGTGTCCTAGGGAGAGTTTTACCTCTCCCACTACAGAGCATCCAAAACCCAAGGTCACTCACATCCTCCCCCTGGGCATCCGGCAACTTGAAAAAATGGAAAAGAGCACCAGAAAGCACTCCCAAACCTTGTGTATTCTTTGCTGAAATGTTTATACTGTAGGAGTTACCTGAGTCAGCAGTTAAATAGGCAAATATTTAAGATTCCCATGCCATGACTATCAAAAACAAGGTATTTCTACTCTTTCAGCACTTTCATAAGAGAAAAAAAATGGTATTTAAAAAAAAAATGCAGAATTTCCTCCCTGCATACCAACCTTATGTGGGCAGCATCAACTGCAGGAGGCTGCCACGCTGCTGGGCACAGGGTGCTGCATCCTCCTATAAACCTGCATTTGCATCAGCCCTCATCTCCTATCTGTGATGTACAACAAATCCGACCATCCAGCAGACAGCTTGTTGGCTTGTGTAATACTAAAAATGTCTATTTTTTGCCTGCAGAACCAATGCACTAACTCAGAGAAGGGGCACCAGAATGAAAGCCTGGAGCTGCTGCCGGCCCCAGACCCAAAACGCTGCTCGACTACCAGTGGTGGCATTGCTGCAAAAGAAAGAAAACACTCCTCTCCAAAATGGCTGCAAAGAGTGCAGTCCCTTCTTAAACAGTGAAGATATTTTCATTTAAAAATATCTACTTAAAGGCAGGTTTAATCTCTAAACGGCGTTTTCCAGTTTAAAAAAAAAAAAAAAACTGCAAAAAACCCCTTTTAAAAATGTCTCAAGTTCTTTCTCCTTCAATTTTTTTCCCAATTAAATTAATTTAAAATGAGTTAAAAATGTTTCATGCCCTGCAATCCTGAAACCTCCAGTGTCAGCTGAAACTGGCACTTCTGGTCTCAGCTTCAGCCCTCGCTGCAGGCACCTCTGCTTTGAAGCCTTTGAAGTGTTTGTGGCACAGGCAGAAGCTCTCTGCAGAGAAAGCCAGTCATTTTATATATATTTAATGTGTAAAGTGTGTGCCCGCGTGTGTTTGTGTTAGTATAACATGGATTTTCACAATGCCTGTGGAACGATGTGGAAGAGCTCTTGACTTGCAGAACAAAATTGCAGGAAAACCCACTGCCTGCCTTGCGGAGAGCATCCGTAAGGTGCCTTTTGCCCAAGCCTGGGTCACTTCAGCATCGTCCTGAAGATCCAGTTGAAACCATCTGCTGATGCTCAGAGAGACTGAAACAGTTTCTTTAGTTGTGCCTATACGACTCATTCGCTCTCCCCTCTCCCAGGATCAGGATTCACTCTTTTAAAGCTTAAAGGAAGTAACGCTGCCAAGAAAGCACAAAAACACCGGGAGCAAAGTGGCTGCGGATGTCCGCCCTGGTTGGGAGCTGCAAAGCAGCTGACATAGCTGCCCTGCGTTTATTTTGGGGATGTGATGCAAGAGCAATGCAATAAATTTGATTAATGGCTGGGTTTTGGAGCTAACTATTTGACTCACAAAATAACGACCTTGATTTTGGAAGCGAGGTGTGTGGTTTGAGAGGCAGCATCTCTGCCTGCATAAGAAATGATCTGATGGGAAGGCTTCACCTCAGCAAGCAGGAGGATTAATTTGGCGGCTGATTTGTCTAAACTGTTAAATTTCCCCACTTTTTTGGCAGGGACAGATTCAAAATTGATGTCTCTGTTTCAGAATGAGCTGCATTTATTCACCGTGCAGTGCAATGATTCCAGCCTGTAACTGATGAGGTTTAATCAGTAATAAAAGCTTCAGACCTTAAAGCAGCCAGTTCAGCCTATGTTATTTGAGCAGCATTTCTGAATGGTTTGGTGAACAACTCCCACGGACTGGTTTTTAAATAGAAGAAAAGTACGAAAGGTTTTTAACATCTGAAATGGAAAAACAATTACGTTCTGTGACTCTACAAAAATATTTCTGAAGACTGGTAATACATTTTGCCAGGGTAACGTCCCAATTCTAGGAGTGGTTCTTTCTTCTCAGCATTTGTTGGTTTTTTAAATGTAAGCCACACAGGGAAATATGGGAAAATGGAGAGAGAAAATATAATTAACCCTGTGTTTTTCAGACAATTGCCCTTTGTGCTACTTTCTTTTTATTTTTTCTAACTTTTATGATGCCATCATTAATCTAGTCAGCCAAGGTCAGGCGAGACTTTTTTTCTTCTTTGCAGACCCTAAAGCTTATAAAGCTTCAATCTACTCTTCCATAACCAAACATTTAGTACCTACCGGTTGGGTTAATTGGAGTGCATTCTTTACAGCTCTGATAATAATCACTACTACACCATCATAGCAGTGGCTGTAGACTATTTTTTTGTTATTTCTTTTTAACAGCAAGCATTTATGTAGTCACACTGCTTAATCCACTGGTTCTCTTGGGTTCAGCCAAGGTTTCATGCGATGGAATGATACCTGGAAATATCAAGGTCCAGAAGAGCATCACCTGCACTTATGACAATTCCCAAACTAAATGCAGTACAGCATCTTGGATATACCTCAGAAATAGGTGACCTTTTTTTTTTTTTTAAGAAGAGGAGAGACTATTCATAGAGAAAAAAAAAAGATGAGAAGAAAGAGAGAAGACCACTGAATGTACAGCACTAATTTACAAACAGGTTTTGCCAAGCAAGGTGAAAAGGAGCCTTCCCCGATCCATTCTGTGTATGATTATTAGTATTGGTAACAGAGCTTTGGCTCCCAAGAGAAAGAGTAGGGAGTGAAATAGGAAACATACATTTCTGTAAATAAAGTTTTTCCAATTCAGATGTTTTTTAGGAAGTGGGGAAAAAAAAATCTCTTTCTCAAATGTCAAGTACTTGAAAGACTAAAAATAGATCACCGGAATAAATAAATTAACCCAAAAGACAGGACTGATGCTCTGCAGGCATCAAGGATTAAATAAATTCACTAAATTCAAAGTGGTATTCCAGATAAGAGCTCTTTGTGCTGCAGCATGTACAGCTTATTGATTATAGGATTGAGGTGCTGTGCACTCTTGTAAAATGTACTCTGGCTGATACGACTTAATCCTGCGGTAATGTACAGCCCAGTGCACAAAGCATGGAGCTAGCTTATATTTTCTTACTTATTTTGATCTTGTTTGTGTCTTAATTTGCTGCGCTGCATCTGTGCCCTCTCCCACCAGCATTTCCCCGGGGCAGTGTTTGCTCAGAATGAGTGATGAGAGCACTTCAGAAGGTGTTGACTCAGCAGGATGAGGGCTGGGATGCCCACTGGAAGCCCACAGGACAGGGGGACATGGGAATCTTCCTTGGATATCTTCCCTTCCATAGCGATGTAAAGCCTGAGCACCTCACTCTTCCGTGCACGGGCTGGCTGCAAGGATGAGCGATCCCTGTGTGCTGATGATGCTTGATGGATGTGGGAAGTCTTGAGGCAGCTTAGATGGAGATACTTGTTCTGCAAGACTTCCACATTTTGTTCCATGAGTCCACCAAGGCAGTAGAAATGTGTCTAACCAAGGTGAAAACACTACCTCTCCAGATAAGATGGATTTTTCCAGACAAAATAGAAAAAGTAGAAAGTTTTGCAAGTCCTGAAAAGCAAGCAATCCCAGAGGGGCTGTTATACACCTAGCTGGAATGAATTTTAGTTAAATTCCGGCTAACCTGTTTTCCATAGTAGAGGGTGCTTTCACCCTCCTGGACAGATCTTGAACTGCCAAGGTCATTTCATGCTATAGAGAAGGAAGAGGTCTGAAGAGCCAGCAGACCTCCCCAAACATGGAATTTTACCATATAATTTACCAAGAAAGAGAAAAATCTCCACACCTCTGATAGTATGAGAAAGCAGCTGGGCACAGCAGTGATGCTTTCATGGCATGCTGGTCTCCTGGTCCATCTCTCCTCAGGGTCGTTGCCCATCACCCGTCACCTTCCTGGTCTTGGAGGCTCCTTGGGTGCTAGTTTTCTGACTCATTTGTAAAAAAGTTGGTCTGACCAAGGGAAAAAACTTTTGTCATTAATTTTTGCCTCCCTGGTATGAGGGAACAGCTGAAGGAAGAAGCTGCAAGGGCTCGATTTTTGGGTAAATGCCCCAAATCTCCACATCTCCCACAGGTTTGGCAAATCTCCCAACATCTTACCTCACCAAAATCAAGCCTCTTAATCTCAGGATATTCAGCCTCTACTACGTAACATTGCCTCCTGAGCATGAACCACAGGGCCTGTATTTTAACACCCAAGATTCATTAATATTTCCTGCAGAGTGTTCAGTAAGTAGCAAATAAAGCAGGAAGTGTCCCAGATGTTGGAAAGAAAAAATGGAATTATTCATTGCTTACTAACGTCAAATGCTAATGTGAGAAAAGCATCCTTGAAGAAATCCTTGACTAAAATTCATCAGAGTGATGTGAAATCACTGTTTTAATTATGCATTTTTGAATGTATTTATTAGTCCCGGTTCTGATCTGACTTACAGATGTTTAACAGTGATAAGGGTCTACTGCAGTCTTTGGAATTACTCATGATTTATGACAAAACTTGGATCAGAATTAGGTCCTTGTCACTACTCTGTAAGATCCTTTCATCAAACTTCCTCACATTCAACAGATGAAAGAGACCGTGGTTTCTGCAATTTCAAACCCTACCACTGAGTCCATTAGCTTGTTTTTTGAAATTTCTCCTCCAGAAATGGTGATTCTCAGACAAATTTTTGTCTGCTTGAGTTATATTTGCAAAAAGAAACTTGAGAGCAAAGGAATTAGTCTCGTTAGCCCACTAAAATGATCTGCTTGGTTAACACTTGTGCTGGCTACAAGTGTTGCTTTTTAACAGAGAAGGTAATTAATTTAGTTATGCTAGTCTATAATCTCATTCTCTGTATCCTTATTGTTGTGACTATTACAGTATGCTCAAAACCAGAGTTTTTTTTAAAAAACCCCTCCATTCAAGAATGATTTAGTCATGTGTTTTTCAAAAGAATGATGGAGTTTTAAACTATTGCTTGTTCTAGAGCTGATCCAGAATGAGCAAGTCTCCAGGGATGGTTTACTCCCTAAGGCATGAATGCATGATTAAACTAAATGTATTCCATAAATGCCTTGATGACATTAAACTAAATTTTTTAAAGAACAGATGGAGAAAGTTAATAAATATTTCATTCTATAATATAAAACTCACTTCTATATTCACAACTTCAGGGATCCTCAGCTTCATAGATATCAATAAGTCTGATGGATTTCTTGCTGCATTCTCATTCCTCTGCCCTGGTGTCTCTTACAGGATCATCATTTCTGCATGCTTGGATTGTTTTATGGGATCAGGGAAAGGCAAGTGACTGTAAATCTTGACCCCTTCTGCTCCTGGATTATATACTTTTATTCTTTGTGACCATAAGTGTTCATCTCTACACTGAATAGATAATTAAATGACAAAAATTATTCAAAGGGAATTTATAGTGAGAAATTATCACTTGAAGAACTGACGGGGCACAAGCATCACCCAAGGAGATATCATGAAAAAAACCAGATTAGAATGGCCAAATAAAACACTGAAATAGCTGTGTATTTGTGAATGGCATGAAACATCTATTCACTGGGAAAAACCATGACTTTTACCTGTATATACCAATTCTATCTGAACAAAATTTCTATTAATGGAAAACAGTGTAAATTTTGCTTAAGAACTGTGGACCGAGCCTGTTATTCATATGAAAGAACTAATCTTTACATGTGGGAATTACAATTTCTCACTCTATGTATGCCATGAATCTTGTAAAAAACTAATTAGAACTTGCTCCAAAAGGAAAGAAATGCCAGACTTGAACAGTATTTTAGGAAGAGCATTAACAAACATTTTTATACTGCCAACAATCTGCACTGCTTTCTGGAAGAGATTTACATTACCTTATTAATTAACTACACTATGTCAATAACATGACATAAAGCTTGGGAGATATATGTTTAGCACAAACTGAGACATTCATGAGAAAAGTGTACATTTTTAGAAAGTTTGATTTAAAATTTATGCAAATGACTTCAGCAAGCACGGGCCCAACAAACTACTTCAAAGCATCAAAATCCAGCCTGAAAAACATGACAAGCTCAAATCTTTGTCATTTCTCAAGTGTCTTTACAAACCTCTGCATATAGAGTATAAATTACTTCACCTCAATACCTCGATAGTTTGGTGGAGAAAATTCTTTGTAGGACCACTACAATCTGTCAGACAGTGTACACCTGAGCCAGTAGAAGAATTTGAAAGTATCTAAATGGTAAATAATTTGTCTCTTTGGAGCTGACTTTTGTGCTACATCTGTAGAATACAGCAAGGTCCCATTATCTACCATAACAAATAAAATTAAAAATAATAGTGCTAGTTTTCCCCCTCCCTTTCCCACAACTCTGACCATCTTTCAGTTTTTGGGTTGAGAATCACCACAACATTGTGTCCCGGCAAAATATTAAATGCAGAGTAATGTGGTACCATAAAGAAATACTAATTAATTCATGTTAGGTTTCATGCCACAGAAATTGCTTTATTCACTTATTGAAAGTTAAGTTAGGTCCAGGTACATTTGTATCTTCAGAATCGGGGCTTTTAACAAAAAAAAAAAGTTTCTCATGTTTCCCGACATCCCATTAAAATGGTTGTCCTTTGACGTGAATTAGAGACAGCTAAAAAAAATCATCCTTAATTGCTTTTCAGAAACAGACATTATAGCATACACCGTCACAGCCAGATTCGATTACCTTTTACAAGAAACAAGGATGCTGGGAATGCTATAAAACTCCAGCTCTGCTGAATGTGGATGCGGGACTCTGCTGACAGCCGGGGGAGCTGGGGGGAACTGCTTTTCACAGCAAAGGCTCCTTCTTCAGCTACAGAGAAAACGGTTCAAAAAAACTGATGTAAAACCCACAGACATGTCTAAATTTCTCCAAAATGTAAAAATGCTGGAGCTGGATGTTCAGCTGGGGCTGGTTTTGGACTGAGAGTGGTTGGATGCTCAGTGCTCCACCCTGCCTCCACGTGAGCGTAATCATGCACCTATGCTGACAATTGTAGCTACAAAACCAACCTAGTCCTCAAAACTTGTGTACGTTTCATTACAAGGAGCATCACCAATTTTCTCAAAGGCCTTCTCCAAATTTGTCTTACTCCAGGGACTTCATAATGTCTCTGCCAATCAGGTAGAAGAGGAGTCCAGAAAGTAAAACCGGGAGCACCCCCGCTGCGGCGAACATGAACGACCACCCGTAATACACATGAACGGGTACATCGTCCATGCACTTCTCACTTCTCTCCAGAAGGATGTACTTCTGAAAATCAGCGGCAAACTCTTTCCACATCACAAAGAGAAATATGAGCAGGAGAAATAAACCTCCTGGAAAGAGAGACAAAGATGAGTTAGTCTCTGCATATGAAACAAAGAAATAAAATTGAGAAAGGATTGCAGCAGAGTTCCATCTACTCTTGCAGGTCCTTTGCATCAAAGCTTAGCGTTGCAGTATTATTATTCATGACATCGCTCTGCAGGTTCCCGTGACAGCCAAGCCCACTTGCCGTGGGGGAGACCCACACCACCGCGCCCAGCTCCTGCCCAGCCGCAGGCACACTGACATCTCCTGTGCTCACCACCGGTGCTACTGAGGGCTCTGTTACAGCTGGACGTGGCCACGGAGAGCCATCATGAACATGGCTGATGTTCACAGCAGGGACCTGCACGGGGCTAACTCTGTATTCCTGTCTTAAAGGTGGGTTGTCCTGTCTTTTTTATTTTTAATTTGCCTGAGATGAGTGAGAAGGAGAGATTAAGACTTACTTTTTCCTTTATTGTATCTATCCTTCCAAGTAGCGTCAGATCCAATTTCCACCAGAAATGCAAAGATACAGGGATCAGTCCTGCCGATGGCAAGTGTTATCCTGCATCAAACCTGCCAACCCCGGTAGAGGCGCAAGCAGAGCCCACAGAGATGCCGGGCAGTTCCCCTCCACATCTTGCCTTACCCTTCCTGAAACCAAGCTTTGCAACCAAGTATTAAAACACCCTGCAAGGAGTACAGACAATCCTATTTTGCAGAGAAATAACACGTATTAGAGTGGACAAGGCATGTAGCCATGAGATACTAATCTCAGATGGGCTACTAAGTAACAGAATAATTAAAAGAATAATAAACAGCTTATACCATGAGGCTAGAAAGTCTTTTTATTGGCAAGTGAGGCGTCCTTGGTCCTCCCCTGGAGCCAAACAGGAGGAGGACTGAGGCCACACTCAAGCCCGAGCAGCGAGTGCAAGGTCAGCACCTCGCTTGGAGAGGGTCTGCTCTCCTCCGAGCCCCCCAAGCCCTGCAGGATGCCTGTGACCCACACAGCAGATCTCCCCTGAGATCTCACAATCTCGTATTTCCAAATGCATACCTGTTGCAGGTCAGGTTTGCAGGAAGAGCTCGGTCACATCTGAAAAGCACGCGGCGCACAGGCACCTGCTGGACCTGGCACAGCCCCCGGCATGTTTGGAGGCTTTGGTGCCTTAATAGGAACCTCCTTTCCCCATAATTCAAAGTGATGGTGGTCGGAGGCTGCAGGTCTAGCTCCCCCATATGAAGCAGGTGACAAAAACTCGTGTGGCCCCAATATTATTTACTGTGTCACATTAAAGAATAAATATAGTGCATTTTAAAGTCAACATATATTAAAACTAAATAGTGGCGGTGTGATGACAGATCTGAAAGCACTTCAGTAATATCTGATCTTGGTACTTCACAGCTAGAAGCTTGCTATTTTTAAAGGGTGCCTTATAACATATAGATGTACACACATACGCACACATAAATGAAAGAAATACATCACAGATTATAACATTTTTATAGTAGAAGTGAACAGTTCTAAATTAATTTAGTTGACAAGTTACCACACAGTTCTGTGGATGTGTTGTGGCTTCTGCTGGATTTAATTCCTCCCCTTGCAATTTTTAAATCAAAGGTACTTGTACTGTATTTAATTATTCTTCCTAGCAGCTTATACACTACAAAATCTAACTCCCATGCTAAGCAAAGGAAACAGGTAAAGCTTAACGTTGATATATCTGCTCGGTGATGGTATTTACTGAGATCCCGGTCACAGAAAACAGGTCAGTGTTTAACTGTGTTTCTGCTTATAATGGGTATAAGCACATCTGCTGCTACAAACCTCCACATCATGTAGCCAAAAATGAGACTTATGTGAAGATATAGAGGGTTCAAAGTCCTCACTACATGCTACATACAAGTTGAAGCTATCCATCCTAAGCTGTCATGTCTATTAGACTGCCTCCTATACCCTAAAACTGCAAATTGAATCGTAATAATCAAAACTTGGTGTAACCATATGAATATACTTTACGTCACCACACCCTGTTATTTCAAGCCATTCTCCCTTACACAGAAAAGTCCTTATGTTCGCTGGAGAGGCAGGCTAGGAGTTAAATAGCAGCTGTTGTAACATTTGCATGTTCATTGAGATTTTGATACCACTTGAAATTAAGTGCACAAATAAATATTTTACACTTAATATGATAGTTGTACGCTTAAAATACCAATTATTCTACTATAAGAAAACGATTGCATGTTTAAATAGTCACATGTCCTTTACAAAATACAATATATTGATAAGAAGGCAATTAAGTCTTTATTACTGATGTAATTTAAAATTAAATTAATTAGATAGCAACTGAACCTTGAAAAGTGCTCTTTTAAAGATCAATTTCTATTTCATTAACTTATAATACCTACCGTAAGAGACACAAATAAAAAAGTAACCCCAGCGGGATAGAGGACACAGGTAGTGTGTTTTGAATTCTCCTGCTTTTCTCTAAATAAACAGAGGGTTTGTGTTGAATTGTCCCGGGACAATTTAGATGGCCTCATTTGTTGAAGAAATCAGATTAAAACCTCCCAGTTCTCACTGAGGAGGGTGCGGAGAAGCCCTGTGAGCGGGTGGCACCATCCCCGAGCTCACCAGGAGCTAAGGATGGGGAAACGGTGCCTGCACTTGCCCCAGGAGAAGCACCAGGACTTGGTATGGAAGGATTTATTATTAAACAGGTACTGGAGGTGATGGCACAGCCACAGCATCTAAATTAAGTACATTTTCACACTCTGGGAAAATGACAAGAAAATGTAAAGTAAGCAGCCTTCTTCCCTGGAATAATTACAGCTGAGTGGCAAGGAGTCCCTGGGATTTACACCATCGCCTCAGTGAGAAAATAAAATCAAAAGGGCAGGTGCAGCTGAAGAAGGACGGTGGAAGCGCAGAAAGGGCAGCTCACTGAAAACTGTTCAGCAAAAAAACGCTTACTTGGAACAATCACAAGTATTCATGAACCTGCCTAAAATTTGTCATGCTTTTAGACATTAGTAGACTCTTCATAATGAGAATATCAGGATGTTTCACTTCCCTATTACCAAAGCAGGTGTTTGGCATTGTCATTTTAAAATTATATTTTATTTTGGATTTTTCATCTTTTGACCAGGTCTCACTTCACCGCCTCCTTTTTGGGGCTTTTGATCTCTAGTGGCAGCAGAAAGACATCTTCGTTTCCTGCTACCCCCAAACAGCTTTTTCTATACAGAGGCAGATTTCTTCCTGCCTGGGCAGCAAAATGAAAAACTGAAAAAAAATCTAGTTTTCTGCCCATGAAATGAGCCCAGTGTTGGCACACACGCCTGAGACGCAGGACATGTGTTGGGTTCGGGTAAGCGTAAGTGAAGACCTCATCAAACCAGACCATCCTCATGCTCCTCTCAGCATCCCTGTGCTTTCTGCCACTGGAAAATTAGATGTCTTTCTCACCCTTTCCCTCTTCATTCATTCTCCCTTCTCCCACCCCTTCGTTAGGATGGTATGGAAAAAAATTAACTGTGAAACTCTGTCTTGTAGCTGATGAGGTCAACGGCATCTTCTGGGGAGGGGCTAATTGCAAGAAAATTGAAGTGAGGTATTAAATCTTTCTCCTTCGTACACTGCTAACTGCAGGACAGCGAGCCCCGGCGCTCCATCTCCCCCTCCCAGGAGAGCTGCACCTTCCTTGTGAGTAAATTGGAGTCGGGCTTTTTCTTTCTCTCACTTTATATCCTTGTGACACCTTTATAGCTGCTAATTGTAGGGACAGGTGAGTGAACTCAATCTTTAACTCTTATTCTGTGGAAGCTGCTGAACTTTCGTGTAATCTGCTAATTACAAGAATAATGAACTTTGACTCATTCGCCTTTCTCGCTAGTTGCCTCTTACGGATGTTAATAATGAGGAAATGGAGGGGTGACCTTCAGCTGCCCTTCCATAACAGTCGGCCTTTACTGCACGTGGGGAGCCTGAGATTGCCAAAATGGAGATACTTTGGGAAGATGAATCTGAGCACAAAATTCAGCACTTTAACTCATAGGACTGGCAAAGCTGCCTTTTTTAAGGCAGCCGGCTCACACTGAAGACAGGTTGGTCTGAGCACAGGCCATGCTCCTCTCTCGGGACCATGACACGTCTCTGAAAGCACTGGAGAGGCTTTGTGCTGCCTTTGCCCACTAGAAACGGCCCACGGCCACAGCGATCCTGTGGCTGTGGGACACTGCAAGCATGCCTGTGCGTGCCACACAACTGGGGATGCTGGAGAGACAGCACAGGGACCATAGCAGCTGGAAGAACTGTAGACTGTACATGGTTCATCACATATTTCTGCTTGCCAGTGTATGGGAAGTTGATAACAAGCTTCTCTTTAGGTTGCTTAACATCACCTGGGACTCGCACCCTTATTTCTTGCTTTGAAAACTCACCGTACACTCACGCTTTGTCTGTGCGTTCCCTCCAGAGCAGCCTCCCCACCCCTGAGCAAGCCACCAGGTAGACCTCAGGTCAGTTTTTCACTTAAGCCTACAGCTATGCAGCTGGCCCTGACGTATTAGGGCAGCGCTGCAAGCTCAGCAATTGCCCGAGGTCTGGATGAAACGTGTGCTCACTTCTAAGCTCGGTCTCTAAAATGCCCAAAGGAAATGAAAACTGAGGAGCCCAAGATACGGAAAATGGAGGAGCACAAGCAAAGTTGTCTCAGCAATTCAAACAGTTTCCAGAAGCTGCAGTGCAGCGTTCACCCGGCCCTCTCGGTGACATTGTAGTGATAATTAATCATATTGTCATCTGACTATTGAAACAGTCACTAGGCAGTATCCGCCTCCCCCTTGCAAGCACCGAAGCTAAGTCTGAGATGGCAAATGTTAGAAGGAAAGCAGCACACCGGCTACTTGCTCGTGCAGTTGGGGTGCTTTGGGGAGCGGGCTGGCAGGGATAATTGCCCAGCTGGGCGGTAGATGTGCAAATGCAAGCAGCAGCAAATGTCAGATGGGCTCCGGCTGTATTCCCTGAGTCGCCCAGCAGAAGAAATCAAGGGGGATGGCTCCGGTCCTTTGAAAGGGCTCTCAGAAACACCACCCACCGAGCACTGCATTTGTTACGATAGCTGGCAGTCAGATTTGTCTTCTTGAAAGTACAGTAAATAAAAGGCATCTCGGCGAGGAAACACAAAGGGATCTAATTGAGCAATAACAATCTTCACTGTTCGGCGTTGAATTCCCCCTGGCGATGGAGGGGCACACGTAACTCCTTAAGATCGTGTCAGGCTGGTTAGTCATAAACGCGCTTGGGAATGCATTTGCACCAGTAATACCTTTAGAGCCTTTCGGTGGCAAATGTTACACCATATTGCAATGATTAACCACAGCTGTGATTTCATGACCTCAGCGTGGGCTGCTACCAAAAGGGGCAGAGGGAGTTTATGGACAGAATAAAGTTGCATATAAAGGATGCCCTGAGATGCCAGGGCATGTTGCAGCCATGGTGCTCCACCTCACCATCCGACTGCCAGACCACGTTCCCACTCAACAAATTGCCAGCATTTTCACACTTCCTCAAGGAGACATCATTTCTGCAAGGGAGGTTAATTAACACTGACCTGGCAGTCCATGATTAGAAGACAAGATGCGCTTTCTCCTGCATTGTCTCCCCACATCCCGTTACCCGAAGGAAAGGGACAGCTAGGGAGTTGAAGCTGTATTAAGTCTATTGTTCCTACTGCTTAGCACAATCATGCAAAATATTTTTAGAAGGGGTGGCGAGAAAATAACCCTAGAGAGATGCATCTTGAATCCATCAGGAAGCCAGTGCCAAGCAGGATCCTGAAGCCTGAGTTCAGGATATGCCTCCCAAAAAAACAGGATCAGCTGAAACTCTAAGCAAACTTTGCTGAAAATGCTGAAATAGCACTGCATTCTCCTAGCTATCATTAAGATTGAAAATTTAGCAGGAATTCTCTTCCAGCTGAACTCATTCCTCCTAATGACAGTTAATAACAATCATGGCTGTTCAAATTGAAACTGCTTTAACACAAACTTCAATTTAAACAGCAGTATCTTTGTCTAATGCCAAGAGGTTTATGTGATGCATAATCAGCTCCTCTAAAAAAGTGTGAAATTCTATGCCTCAGCCTTTTAATCAAGAAGTAGTCAAATACAGTGCAAAAACAATAGAAAAAAAATGGAATACAGTGATTCAATATTACTTGACACCCTTTTATGTGTGATATTTTGTTTATCTGGTCAGTGTCAGAAGGTGATCGATCTCGTTTTTTCCATTTGGGTTGAAAGTTCAGTGCTTTGAAGAGGTAGGACTTTAACTGAGGTACCCAGAGTGTCACATCTGAGAGGATTCAAATATTCAGCCCTAGTCTCACAAGAAGAGATGACTTCAACACATGCACATGTCAAGTGGCCAGAACTACTCAGCAGAAGGCATTGGTACCTGTTGGAGATCTAATAACAAGATGTTTGCATTCCCAAATGAAATCCGTGTGTGTAAAACCACACGAAATTTACATTTAGAAAAATTAAGCCCAACCAGGCATTTATTAAACTAAATAAGAGAGAGATAAACTGATACGCACAGGCTTGCTGGCCTCACTTCAATAGCTGAAGACCTGGAGGCAAACAGAAAATTGGACAAAATGCAAAGCAAATTAGCAGAGGCAGGTAGGGCCACATTGATTTAGTGCCTTCCAGATTTTTTAGACAAATAGATAGATGTCATCTAGCTTATTTTAACAAGCAGCTCAGCTGGCATCACATGGTTAATTATTAGTACATCTGGAGAAGAGAGAAATTAGGAGAGGAGCTATGAAATGAATAGGGAGTTAAATAATGGAGGAAAAGAGTAAGAAGTAATAATAGCAGGGCATGGTGAGATTGGAAGGAGTTTAGGTGGAGTTCCTCTGAGGTCAATGTTGGGATCTTTCTTGTTAAACATTTTCATGAACATTTTCAGCCCCAAAAAACTTGGGGACACGCAAAGTCCAAACTGGGAGCAAGGATACTGGCTCGTGTTTGATTCATGCTATGTATGAGGAAGCAGAAGCTGGTGCAGGATCCATAATTAAGCAGTGGTTTTTCATGGAAAGGCCTGACTTCCTAATGAAGTTCTTCACTTGTCATGGCTCAGCTAAGCTCCAGCCTTTAGCTGCTTGAGTAGCAAAAAAAGCTTTTTTCTGAGTTTGAATCACTGTTATAAATCAAGTATTTCTACTAGTTAAGCCAGTTATTCCTTCTCAAATACAGAGAAGGAAAAAGCCCAAGTGATAATTCAGTGGAATCATTTGTAATGGTAGTGGGAATAATGAATAAATGCCTATTTTTAATTCATTTTCCTGCTGTGCCACTGCTTTATCTTTTCAGGTTTTATTAAGCCAGCCCTCCCATTTTGAATCGCCGGGTATGCCTTTCATCGCTCAGTGGGTTTCCAGCTCTACCAGATGTTAACAGCAGAGACAGGAGAGGCCCAAATGCGAAGACTGACTTAGAGGAACCGAGCATGGCTGATTGCTGCCCAGGGTTAATGCAGCTACGGACTTTACTAAAAAAAAAAGGCTCTGCTCCTCTGGGTTGCATAGAGGAGTAGAAAAAAAAAAAAAAAAGTATTTTTCCCAAAGCCCCCCCCCCCAGGACTAAGGACTATCTTGCCAAAGCTTGTCTGAGCACAGAGGTTTAATTCCAATGGGGGAAGAGGGAAATCATTTACTCCAAGTCAGCGCAGCTCTCATCAGAGTCCTCATCTGCCCCCAGCAGAGCCTCATCCCCGGCTGCCTCCCCTTCCCCGGCACGCTGCATTCCTGCCCCGGCCACATCCCGTTACCACCACTTACCTGAGGCAAGGAGGAATCCACCTCCGACTTTGTAGGACCGGGGGCTGACGAAGGGCACGCCACACACCAGCAGCAGCCCTCCCACCAGCCCGGCGGCGACAGCCAGCATGATGAACACCGTCCAGAAGCCTCTGTACACTGCACAGTCAAAAAGAGTCAAGTCAGGGGAAAGGAGAGAAAAAGCGGTTTTCTTCAGTCCACGCTTAACTCCTGCTTCAGCAACAGTAATGCTGCTCGT
Source organism: Burhinus oedicnemus (assembly GCA_008921705.1). Classification (NCBI taxonomy): domain Eukaryota; kingdom Metazoa; phylum Chordata; class Aves; order Charadriiformes; family Burhinidae; genus Burhinus; species Burhinus oedicnemus. The sequence goes on along the minus strand of VFFE01008954.1, from coordinate 735,371 downwards.
GCTAGGCAGAGCTGGAGCTCCTGCTTGGCTAACTCCCTGCCACGGCATGGGTGCGGTGTGCCTGGAACCAGTGCAAGTTCCGGTTGAATGTCATGCCCTACGTAATGGGATTGGAATGAGTACAAGGGGTTGGAAGGGTTTGCCAGGGAAGCCCTCCACAAAAGGGGGTGAGGGTAAAGGACACCGTGCCTAGCTGTGCCTGTAGGGGATGGAAGAGCTTGGCAAGGAAGGAAAGAAAACAGCAAAATTTGGAGAGGTGGAATCAGACCACATCTTTGTTCCATTTTAATTAACACTTACGGAAGGTGCCAGGTTCCCGGTTTAAAATAAAGGTGGGTTTTGTTAGCAGGACTGCAGGGAAAACAGGATCTCATGACTTCCCCCATTAATGGCCTTGTTTGACCTAAAGTAAGAGAACAGGGCAAGAGAACAGCCACCTCTTCATCCCCTGAATTTGAGGGTTTTGCTGTGACTTCATAGAACCACACCAGCCAGAGCCAAGCAGCTTGTCCCCATCACATCCCATGGGATGGGACATAGCCCACTAATTTCGGTCTCCCAGTAGTCAAGTGTCTTGCAGTCACTGCCATAAATTTTAGCCAAAGGTGGTGGTCTTCAGGCAGAGACCCTGTGATACCCTGCTCCCCGTTCCCCTGATTTATCTGATCCCCTCGTACCACGGCATCTCGCTCTCCCTGTTGTTTTTCAGAAGCACTAGTTAGAGAGATTTAAGCTGAGCACGAGCAAGTGGGTAATGCTGAAATGATTCACACTTGAAAGAAAAATGATACAGAGAAGATGCGTTTTACTCATTTGAAACCATTTTGTCAGGAGAGCCACTTAGGGAGAGATAAGTATCTTGAACTCTCCAAAACCACAGAATTCATTTTCATGTTTAACCTCCCGTCACCCGTCTCTCTCAGGGAGCCTAAGAGGATGCAGATAAGGCAGAATTATCTCTGGAGCAAGTAATAGCTGGAGGACCCCTCTTCTTGGACAGCCTCCTGTTTTGTCATCATTTGCATATGAGGATGGACTGGTTTGAAATAAAATGAGTGTTAACGACGGGAGCCTCTGTGCTCTGCGGATGTCCGAATGCTTTGCAGTGGGGTTGGTGCCGCAGAAGAGCCCAATGCCCCCGTTGCCCTAAATGGGGGTGCTGAGACATCCTCATCTCCCTGGGGATTATAGCAGGGTGGATGCTGGGAGCCTGCAGGCAGAGCCCCCCAGCACCCCGGGGTGCAGCCCCTGCGCAGAGCCAATCCCCAGCACCTTCCCAGGACCCATCCCAACGGGCATTCCTGGGAGGCAGCTGGAGAGGGTTTCATAGCAAGGGCTGACAGGCAGGGACAGATGCCTCCAGGGCCCTTTATTTAGTACAGAAAAAATAGTGTGTTTATTGGCGAGATCATTCAGAAACTAGACGTCATGCCTGCCTCCCCCAAGCAGAAAAAAATCCCACCGCTTAACCCGCATGCTTGCTGCACACAGCCTGTGACAGGCTCCTCCTTCTACCGTCGACAGGTCCCTCGTATCCATTTTACACTGCGGCGTGTTCCCCGAGGCAGGAATCTTGCACAGCACAGCAAAAGAAACTAGCTGCTCTCCCTCACATACCTCTACTGACAAATGCGGGGGTTTTTAATTAATTCCTCATAAAAAAAATAAAAAATAAAAATAAAAAAGGTACTGCTAAAGGCTAAGGAAAAGGTCAAGATGTTTGTTTGTGCAGTATGCCTGCCCCAGATCCCCGGAGGCAACGCAGAGTGATGCACACTATTTAAAGAAATCAATTCATTTCAAAAAAGATCATTGAATTAATTCTAGCTGCTGCCACCAATTTAGCAAATTAAAATTCCTAACAGCAGCTGATTCATTAAAGAACTCTGAAAATATAGAGAAACATAAATAAAAAGGGAACCAGTTGAAAGGAGAGCTCTCCAACTGTGTCATATTCAGTGTATTAAAAATAAGCCAGTCACTTATATGGATCTTCTAACAATTTGGTCTTTAACTGATTTTCCAGTGGTGGCTTATTTTTTCTTGCAACAAATCAACACTGGAGCTCTCCTAGGAAGTCAAACTCTGGAAACGAGTCAGCACTGGGCTGCCACAAGCCTGCAGCCCAGGAGAAATCATTTTTTGTGCTTACCCACAGGGTCTGGATTTGGCCATGGGGCTGAAGCCCTTTGCCTCCAGCTCCTCCCAGCAAGCGAGGAGGTGGGAGAGAGTGGATTTAGCATCCTCCTTTGCTCATAGGAACAAGTGCTGAGCACCCAGTGGGAGGGTGCACGGCTCATGGCCAGGCATGGCTGGCTCTGGAAGAGAGAAGATGTGGGAGAACATCTCGATGCACTCACGGTTTGGGGCACTCCACTAAGCAAGGCCATTTTGTAAAGGAGCTTTCCGAAAGTCTTGGTCATGCTTGGCCACATCCACTTACACTGGGAGAGCCACAGCACTTACACATATCGTAAATCTCTGCATGATCGCTTGGGAAAGGAGCTGCTGGGGGAGCAGGAAAGAAACTCACCTGCGGTCGTGTCGTAGGAAGGATGGGGGAAAGGTCCAGGAGCAATGGGCATGGGAAAGAGGTAGCCATGCATGCAGAACTTGGGGTGTGCTTGGCTGGCTGAAAAAAGAACAACAACAAAAAAATCCCTGTTTGCTTTTGTTTTCTACAAAATCACAGTTATAGCATTCAGACGGCAATGTACTATTCTGCAAAACCTACAAAACCCTCACTGAAATCAGAAGGCTGGGGAGCCAAGGATAGTAAATCCCGGTTAGAAAGAAGAAGAAAAAGGAAAAGAAGAATGATGAGAGAGGGGAGTTATAACAGCGTCTGAGACTGCTACCCGTACGTCTTCTCATCTTCATAATCTGACTCTGAAGTGGGCATCAATCATGAAAGGTGGAGCAACTCAAATCAGTGTAAATATTCCCATTGCGGTTTTCCTCCAGAAAATGTATCAAACTGCCTGGAAGGGACAAAGGTATTTGGGTACCAGAACAAGCTACCTTACAAGACCTCCAGTTTGTGAGAAGGGAAAGCACAATTAGAATGGAAGTGCCCCATCAATATTAATACCACTGAGGCTTATCATGATTAACGGTAATAGAATGAATGTTAAATGAATTAATTAATGGTTGGCCACTTATTTAAATATGTTCCCCAGCTCAAAGGAACACTTTATAATAGGTGGACATTAGTTCATGCTAAATTGACTATGGAATACCTATTGAATTAATTATTACATCCATGAGAGCAGCAAATTAATTTGCCATGATCAATCCTATTATAATAAATACCTAAAGTAGTAATACAAATTTGCCAGTTATCAGAAAGAGTCATTTTACTTCAGGTAACATTATATTATATCATGTATTTCCATATAATGTAATTAGATAGCAAACTCCCTCTCTCAAGCCTGTCCTTTTTTATCAAAAAATTCCTGTGTGTAAAATCTCACATTGTCCAGTTGAATGGTAGCAGTAACTGCTCCTGCAGAGATTTTACAGGAAACACGGGTCAGGGACGGGGGGACAGCAAAGTCATCTGAAATTTTAATCACTGTGGAGTAAATTTATTGTCGGAACCTGCATTATTTGCAGCCAAATGCCCTGCAAGGTGATCACGCTGCTCCACAAACATGTAGGTATCTTTGAGGGGACCAAAGCAGTAGCAAGTGCAGGGTGAAGGCTTTTGCAGTGTTTAAAACCTTTGCAGAACTTATTTAAAATCTCCTCCTTCTATCCCAAATACTCCTCTAGGGTTGTGGCATCCCAGGGAAAGGCTGTCCTCTAATTACCCACTAAGCACTAATGCGGGCAAGCTGGTTGCTGGCTTGGCTGCCAGCAGGGTTGGTGCCAGGTGTGTTGTGGGGTTGTCTCACTCCTTTGCTCTTTCTGGTGGGAGCACCTGGTTCATTGGGCCAAGACCCCACACTTCATTCACATGGGCCACCAGTCAGCACCAACTGGTCTTTCAGAACAGGTTTCACGTTCTCCTTCAATTTTTTTGAAGAGTGAATGTGCTTGCAGAAAAAAAATACTATTTTGCATCCATCTCTGTTCATTCACACGTGTAATTTCAATTACCTTAAAAAGCAAAAGAGGCAATATCTTAAAATCAGGGTCTTGTTTGCTTAAGACCATAAACACATGTGGTTATGGCTCTCCATGGCCCACCACTGCCCACTGCTAGAGGTCCTGAACACCCAGGGAGACCACACGTGTGCGTATTGAGCTTTCCCCATGCTGAAATCAGTGGGAAGTGGGAACACTCCGATGGCTGAAAATACGAACAGAAGAGCAATGCATAGGCTCAAGTTTAGCAGACCTTAGCTGAACGTAAACGTCAAGAGATAGGAGGAGAGAGTTGTCCTTGCTGGTGGAAGCTACCACTCTGTAAGACTTTGTAGGTGATATATTAAATGGCATCAAAAGGTTCCTGTATTTCTGTGAATAACCCTCTAAGAGCAAAATCCAAGTCAAAAAAGGAGCACAGAAAGGGTGAGCTAAGTTTGCTTTTGATAGCAAGATGATGAGAATGAAAAAAACCAAAATAAAATAAAGACAACTGTCTCCTCATCTTTGGGAGCCCTTGTTGTGCTTGTTTACAGTTCAAACTGTGAGCAAATGCTGTGAATGTGGTGCAGTGGCATCGTACTCACTATACCAGAAGGTCCAGATGGTCTCTGGGTGGCCCTCGCCAAAGAACCAGCACCGCCAGAAGAAGCCCTCGTGATGGAAAGTGAGGATCTCCTTCCTGACCTCTGTTGGCGTTTCAGCCTGTGGAAGAATGAAAGCCCAAGCTGATATGGGGATGATCATGGCGGAAAGTGTGTGCTTTTTGCTTAGACAGTTTTTGCTTTCATTTTTTTTGTTGGAGTTTTCATTTATTGCTGTGTGAGTTGGTTTTGGAGGGTTTGGGGAAAATGGAGGCAGCAGCTGTCCCTGACTTTCTGACGCATCAGAGCTACAAAATGTTCTGATAACAAATCATCCTGCAGACCCTTCACAAAACAGTTTCTTCTTTCTCTAATATCTTTAAACCACTGATTGCCAGAGCTGAATGGGTATGCCAGCCAGCAGAGCATTCTGGGTGTATTCTACTTCTTAAATACTTTCCTTAAATAAATTTTACTGGTGTTGTAACCAGTTGGAAGCAGGTTGATTACCGCATAAGCAATTTTAGGGGTGACCCAATGCAACAGTTCAGATGTCCTTGCTACTCTGCAGGATCCATGTAAGCTCCTGCTTAACCCCAGAAGACAATCCAACTCAAACACTCCCACTGAGTCTCTTCCAATTACCAGCCCAAAGGTTTTCTTCTTTCTCTCCCTCTGCTGAGCCCAGTAGAAGTTATGCTAAACCTATGTGAGACAGAAATCACTCTGCCCCCACCAGTCTTCTCACAGACCAGGATAAGGATGTCGATAATTTTTCCTTTTTTGGTGAGTCTACTTCAACCCCCAGACCAGACCTGCAAGCACAAGGTTTAGGTCTTTCCAGAAGGAAGGATATTGCAAAGCTGAGTCATGGACTATTTACCAAAATACTTATTAAAACTATAGGCAAAACCAATTTTGCCTTTATCACATACAATTTCATAAAGGAGATATGGCTGTTATGAAATTACATTTTGTGGAGGATGGAAAATCTTCATACAGAATTGGACCCTGTGAACTGGAGAAAGGAGACGGGACCCAGCGAGGAGGTGCTAGAACATACTTCCCTCTCCTTGAGGTTTTTATGCATCAAGTTATGACCACTTCCAGAGCTCTGACCTGAATTTCCTTTTCCTTTCAGGATAAAATACTATGACACTGGTAGCATGCAGCCCTCAAACTTCATCAGCTGGATGGCTGCTGACTTCAGTGCATCTACGACACATTTAATTGCTGTGTGGCAGATACTCGAGACCATCCTTATCTGTAAGGGACAGGATTTGCCAGTTTAAGAAAGGGCAGAGAAGGTAGAAACACAGCCCATTGTACACAACTGGTAACTGAAATTGAAATAATAGAAACAGTATCTGAAATAGAAATAAAATAGCTCAGAGGAAAGAGTAAGAGAAGTTCCTACTTCTGCCTGGCACTTTTGAAGTTGCTCTGCCTTGCTGACAGGCACACTAACACTTGTCCAAGAGCGTATCTGAAATGTTTGAGATGCTTACTCATGACGTGCAGTGCAACGTCTCTAGTCTCTCCACTTTAAAAGACAACAGCACAAACAAAAACAATTAACATTGTCATTTCCCAAGTGCACAAGAACTGAGCGGCACTCCTCTGTCCACGACACTCCGCCATCTCTGAGGCTTCACTGCGCTGCTTTAAACAGTAAAGACAGTGTCTTCTGCTGGGCAGTTTTTCTACCTTTTTTTTTTTTTTTTCCACAGAGAAAGTCATTTGGAAACATGACTCAAGAGAACAGTGTCCTACATTTGATTATGGGATTCTGAAATGAAAGAAAGTATTTCTTGCTGGCATCATGATGCTTACCCAGTGTGACTCACCACACCGGAAAAAAATCAAACCTAATTGGATTGAACTTTGAAGTAACAAAAAGTCTGCACACAACAAGGATCTTCCTGTCATTTTGTAATTGAAACCACACATTGATCGGCACAAAAACATTTTTGAGGAGTGGGTGGCTCAGGGAACTGATGTGGTTGTTATTTCATTGAAGAGTCAGGCAACAGCAAGGGCAAATAAAATCAAACTTTTGAAAGGATCTATAAAAAAGTGATACCAGAAGTAAACACTAAAATACCAAATTGTCCTTTGAAAATTACATTTTCTGCTAATTAGAATCCTATAGAAATGTTAATTTTAAAATATATAGGCCTCTTCTTGTTAGAGGGGCAGGAATTTTTATCTACTCTGTTCTGCATCTGATGTTAGCTTTTGTTTTCTGTCTGTGCTGTAGTCCTATCACTTCAGATGTAAATGATTGCCAAGTCCTACACTTTAAAAATATGAACTATTTTTAAATGAAGAAACTAGAGGGAGAAATCTTTTAATGGCAAATATCAGGAGATATCTTCTGCCTTTAGAGGCAAATGCTGTCAACAAGTAAAGCTCTTACATTTTTGTCTTTCATTTCCTAATGTTCATATCTGTCAGATTACAGAGGTGCTGTCTTAATGTTTCCTAGACGCACTTTACTTCAATCAAAATGCTAGATACTATGGAAAAGCTGGTTTGGATTTTAAAGTTAGCACAGGCTGATAATTTACATTAGCAGGTCACTTTCAATGAGCATAAATATTATCACAGATTTAAAATTATAAAAATTTCAAATTTAAAATTATATAAATAAGTCAATTCTTCCAAAGTAAGACAAGATTTCAGAGTTTACCTCCCCAGTCCACAGAGTGCTATTCCCACGCTCAAAGACGCCGCAGGTCTCCGTAGCTAGAAGCCAGTAATCTGTCCCGAAAGCGATGAGAAAGAGCAACACGCCAGTGCCGCCGAGGATCCCGGCTGCGAGAGCCGGTACTCCAGCCTTCATGGGGCAGCAGGTAGGCAGCAGAATCGCAAATCAGAAAACAAGAGAAAAAAACGAAGTTTCCAGGGTCACTGGAAGAGAGGGACGAGAGAAGTGCTATTTTGGGACACAGATAAGAATCTTCTCCTGGCTGGTGTGAGTTTCAGTGGGTGATGGGAACAGGACTAATAAAAGCAGATGACCTGGTGTAACCAAACAGCTGTGGCATTAAGGGACATGACAAATAGCTATTGAAAGAGAACAGGAAGATTTCCAAATAAACACATGGCTGTTTATTTCAGAAGAGCGCTGCAGAGAGCCCTTAGCCTCGGCCGGTCAGGCAGTGTCCGTAGGTCACAGGTGGTTACAATGCAGAACTGCCCAGGACACTGCAGAGTTTTTAAAACCCTGTTTATGCACGAGATTAGCAGAAAGGCTGTGCATGGCTTGAGCAGATGTGAACTCGAAGATCTTTACCACATCATAGCATCTGCAGCCATTGCTGTGAGATACCTTTGGCCGTGTCCTCACAAGTGCAGTATAGAAGTGGCACTTCTGGAACATGCGTCTCCTTCAGCTCCTGCTTGCTCTGAACAAAACGCTAATGCAGCTTTCACTCAAAGCGACCCCAGAGATCCAAGCAGTAACATTAAAATATTGGTGATAACTCTTAAAATCTTGGTACTCTCAGAAGTGATGCAATCAATCCACGTAAACACGTTTAAATCAGGCAGGTCCACATCTAACTAGACGAGGAGCATTAAAATTGGGTCTATGTACCAATATACCTAGGGTGTCTTGCTATGCAGCTGTAGAAGGATGTTCTCTCTCCTGCCACAGACTATATAGCATCCATACCCCTCCCACCACCCAAGCCCGCTATGGAAGAAATGTCTCATGGGGACAAGGACATTCCTGCATGGAATTTCACTGCCATTTAGTTCCTAAAGTTTTAGTCTTCTGTTGGAGCATCTGCTGTAGATCACTGCCAGGAACGGGATGCCAGACTAGGAAAATTATAATTCCTGTAAGGCAATAACTGTATTCCTATGCCATGCCAGGAGGCTGGAGGAGAAAATGTATACTACATTGAAAATTCCAGTTCTGGTTTTCTAACCTTAGCCTAAGTCATGACCTGTTCTAAAAAGCGGGATAGATGAAGATGTTGACTTCCTTATCCTACAGGATTCTGTGTGACCAAATTAATTTCCAAATCAATTTAATAATCAAAGTTAACTGTGAACATATGGGTATCTCAGAGAAATGGCACACTGGTTAGAGAAACGGGAGAGGGCTGGGTAAAATTTTGACTACGCTTCTAGCCAACTGTTGAGGCATACTGACTGATGAATGTGCTCGTTCTTCTTCTATGAGCACAATAGACTTTAAATTATAATAATTTATTCTATCCTCTGCACGTTCTTTCTTAAATATTGCAGGCTGGGATAGCTTTTAAATAATACATTAGACCTCTCATTCTCACTGTCACAGCAGCAGAGCTGCTGTTTGTTTAACCTGACCGCGAGCACATAAGGCATCCGGTAAGATCCGGGAAAGAGGTCCCTGCCCAGAGGAGTCCCCACACTGACATGTGGAGAAAGGAAAGGTCGGACAGGTTGCAGACTTACCATCACGCAGGGTCAAAACTCAGCCACAGTCCCCACAGCCCCATTAGTCAGAGCTAGAGTGGGGCTGCAAGAGGCAAGAGTGCAAGGAGGGCAGATGTTGTTGCATCTGGCGCGGTGGGGCAAGGCAACAGGGAGCTGCAGGACATGGCCTGCGGGTTGTCCCAAAGGTTAGGATTACATATTGGTTGGTCGCTAAAGTGGAATAATGCCTTCTGATGTTTGTATAACTGGATGAAAGCCCTCACGGCAGGGCTGAACGCTGCTCTTGGCACGCAGAAACATCTTTACGTGGCCTTCAGACATGGAGCAGTGGATGTGCATCTGATGGGACAGCTGCAGCCCAGAGGCCATTTTCAGGGAAGTGAAAATATACATCGTGTCTCTGGCCTGCTTAACCATCCCTTTTCCTCCAAGCAAACTATTTAGTCAGCTAAAGGAGAAGAGATATCATTCTGACATGATACAGCCTCCCTCCAAAACCCTCAGCATGCCCACAGAGGAGCAGCAAGCAGCTCCATTCCTCCCATGTTTTCTTGGCAGTGCTGCCTGAGAAACGAGCCCTCCTCAGCCCTGTAATTCAGTGTGAATAAACACACACTGTCCTTCCCTGGCCACTTACTCGCCCTCCCACGTTTAGCTGCCATCTCTGCTGCAAGCAATCCCTGCTACTGTGATGGGTTTGCACATAGGTGCTTCTGACCAGCCCTCCCACCACCTTTTCTCTTCCCATGTCTGCATATATCAACCCTCTCCCAGCCCATTCCTGGGCAGCCTAACATATCCACTCTTTTTCCATAGTTTTGAACTGCAATAACACACCAATCTCGCGTTCATCTGGTTACTTTGCAGGCAACGATTGCTGCAATGAGATGACCTCTTTGTATTGAACATAAAATGGTTGATTAAATACAAAGCGCAATATATCTATCACCTAATTAATCTTCAATAAGTGTAATTTCAATCAGTTGCCATTTAACTAACATGTAACAGTGGTTAAACCTGTCTGAAGTGACAAGGAAAATTGGTTGCCATCTATTCTTGTGATCTATATCTCAAAGCTGAACAAAACTGATGGGGGAGATTTGGCAATGCTTGAAGGAGCTCAGTGAAGACAAGGGTTTGCACACTAGAAGTGAGGACTTTTTTTTTGCAGATTGCATTGCAATTGCATAAAATTAAAATGCAAAGTGGGCACTTACGTATTTTTAAAAAAGGGATTAACGCACTTCCATATTTATGTGTATGCTTTTTAGTCAGCTGTATTTGGCTTTGCTGTATTTATGCTAAAGCACATTCACAAGTTAGCGCTGTTTGCCATTTGGAAGGTGTCCTCAGCAATTCTCGGTCCCACTGGCAGAAAAACCCCTGCGTGGCTGCGGCAGAGCAGTGCTGGTGCCCAGCCTTGGCTCCTCACGGGCTGCTCTGTCCCCAGCCAAACATTTTCCAAATTCTTAGGCTGCAGAATAGGAATTGAGTTTGCAAGGTCAGAACATTTCTCCATGCAATGAGCCTTCCCTTCTCCTTGGCACACCCCCATGCACGTGCTTGTCACCATTAGGATCTGAAAAATTCCTGGACATGATGGACAATGAGACCGTGCCTGGGGCACCAGCAGCTGCAGCGTGGGGACGGGGATGGGGCAGCTGCTCAGGCAGCACCTGGTGGGAGCACCCAGGCTTGCCAGGGATGGCTAACGCATGCGACGGGCTACAACCTCCTTATGTTTCCTTCTGTTCAGCTTGATTATTTTTTTTAATTAGGCATCAACCCCGTTGCATCCAGCCAGCCCAGAAGGTGAAACACCTCATGCCAGCAGGCTGTGGGGGCTAACAGAGGAGCAAATTCCTTCAGCCCTGCTCAGCCCTCTGCAACCCCCTTGCTTCTCCATGCTCCTGTTGCTCAGGGAAAAAAAACAGATAAAATTAGAATTCTTAGAATAGGAATACTTTTTTCATACGTCTTTTTAGTCTTACAAACTAGACTAATAGAAAAAAATAGTTCCTTTACTCTGCAGAAATAACATTTCTATTAAATATAACATTCCAACCCATTCTTATTTCAAAGCGTGAATCTGGTTTCCTTTTGTGCAAGTATTTTGTTTAAATGGATTTTTATATAATGCAACAGACAGCCTTGTTAATAGACAGGACGCACACACATACTAGAATAAAAGAGAGGGGAAAAAATAAAGAAGAAATGGCAAGAAAGCCACCAATAAATCATTCCAGCCCCTCTCACTTCCTCTGCAGTTAGAACTGATTGGGGATTTTCTGATGAACTAATCAGAAAATGTGGGGCTTAAAAAACAAATCATTTTTAAGGAAGGGTTGGGGTGAGTGAGTGCTTCTGGAAAAAAATTAAGAAAGGCGTTTCTTAATTTTTAATGTTTCATTTCAACATTTTGAAGGAAAAAATTTCATTCTGGAGATCAAAACACCTTCTGATATCCATCAAAGAAATGAAAACAATTATTAAATACCTAAATTGATGTACAATTTTTAATAAAATATTTTTTTAAGTTATGATCAACTAATCCATGTGTTTTCATCTTATTTTCCCTGGGCTGCTTTATGGCATTGCCTTTGCATATGAACTCTATGTGGAAACGTTGCCCCTGTATAAAATACTGTAGAGAGTGCTGGGGGTCAGACTGCGGAGCTGGGGCCACGCTATTAACATCCAACAACCAGCACTTGTTATTGGGAGGCCTATAAAGAACACAGAGTGGGGCCATAAGGATGAAAACCTTATGGGGAGAAAGCAGGAATAAAAATCCTTTTGTTATGCAAAAATACTGTAGGATAAATCCTGAAATTGACAGTAGATTTGCAATTTCCCTAACATAACGGGATTTCACCCTCCAGCTCTCAACCTCACCAAGGGCTCAAGTAGCTCTGATTTGACTCTTCCAGCAGAGATGATCTTTAATTCAGCCCTGGAAAGAAACAATTTCCCAGCCAGGAACAGCAAGCCCTGGTACTGATGCTCGCCCCACTGGCCCCAGGTCCCGCAGATGCTCTGCCCAGTCCATCCCACCTCTCAGCACGAGGTCTGAGAGGTACCTCCAGAAGGTGATGTAGCTCTTGGCTGGTCTGAATGACCATTAGCACCACACTTGTTTCCTCCTCCAAAGCAAGTCTCCACATGTCAAACAGGTTACCCTATACATGGGTGTTGGGCAGACCAGGAGCTCCTCTGCCTGCCTTCCCAGCCTGGAGGCAGGTGTTTGTGCGGGGGAGCCCGGGAGGGGAGGGAAGCAATCATCCCAAAGTTGTCTACAGCCTCCTCTCACCACTAGCCAGTGCCTGAATTAATATAACACCCCTGGAGCACTATAGCAACAGGCTGAGGACCTCCATCCTAAAACAAACAAACAAACAAACAAACAAACAAACAAACACCCCAAACAAACAAAAAGACCCCACAAACCAAAAAAAAAAAACCCAAACCCACAAAAAAGTAATGTCCTGCCACACTTTCTAAGCCTGTAGAAACTGGTAATAATGCTTATTGTCCTTTGGAGCCTGAGTTGGGATCTCTGGAGTGCTACACCAAAGCTAGGTAGGTGTATTAACTGAGCATCACCATGATCCATGCAATAGTCAGACACAAATACCATTTAGTCACTAAGGAAAACGACCCTCCATTTCCTCCCTTACCTCTTCTGGCGGCAGCGGAAAGCTGCCTTCAGGTGCCTCTTATCCAGAGAGGTCGAACAAGAACAAGAGTGTCACCACCGACAGCACTAGGACCTAGATGTAAGGAAAGGGAAGTTGTGTCCTGGGCATTTTAGTGACCTTTATTTCCTAATTGACCCTGGTGATTTTTTGCCCTTAAGCTTTTAAACTGAAATTGCGAGTCATACGTACTCTAGCAAGGAGCGGGGGCTAGTCACCTCAGATTTTTTCCAGAATCAGAGTTTTACCTTTTGTTTGATCAAACACTCCATCAGCACGGTCCGAGTTATTGTTATTTTTTGTGTTTTGACCCATGCTTGCTGAAAAATTACATGTTATGTAGATAGAGCAACATATTTTCACTCCCTCATGCTGAAAGCAGAGGATTTTTTTCTGTCTTATAAACAGACATGATTTCAGGTCTGCTTTCAGTGACTTCCCTGAGTCCCTTTGGAGATCTGCATACCTTTCTGCATTAGAGCTTACCCTGATGATCTGTCATGCTATTCCACATAGCGTTTCCTTAGGTAGATCGGGTGAATACCTCTCGTGGGTCTCTGCCTTTACTCTTGCCTCCACAAACCTCAGAACAAGAAGAAACCAAGGACAGCAAAGCCATCCAGACCACAACAGGTGCTACCCAACCGCTACCAACTTTGCCCTGGAAATGCCACCAACATGCCCAGGTTTTGCAAAGAGCAACCCCTCAGTATGAACTGCGTGGCAAGGGAGAGGAATAGATATCCATATTGACATTTGCCCCTTTAATTCTGCATTAAAATTATAATCACTTGTTCATCTCCATCACATGCTCCTTTTTCATCTCTACCATCTACATGTCTCTTGAAAGAAGCACATAAGCCTGGATGTTGAAAGATCCTTAATGTTTCTTATGACGTTGAGTACCCGGAGCACTTGAAATCAGGAGAGAAAAAAAGCTCTATTTGCCTCACCTGCTTCTTGCCAGTACTTTCCAGAATTAAGCCATTATAATCTCCTTAAGTACTTGTGAAATAAATTAGAGAGCAGCATGATTTTCTGGCCAAAATAAAAATAAAAAAAGTCCACGTGCTGAACACAAATGCTTTTTTGAAGTTGCAAGTGCAAGGGTGATTTATAGCCTGAGTTGTAAATGCGGCTGCTTGATCTATGTGCCCAGACTTGTCTGATGTAGTTTTTGGGCTCTCACTTTGCCATTGAGCAACTCTCCATCGTTAGCAACTTTTGCCTATTTTAACCTTAACTTTCAAAAGACTCCTGTAAACTTCCAGAGTAAGCACAGAGCAATAACTCTCTGAACTGCTAAAGGAATCAAACTGATGCAATTTATTTCCACAGAACCATGCAATATTCAATGATACACTGAATCCATGTTTTTAACACTTTTTAAAGGACTAAAACCCTGCAAAGAATTAATTAGGCATGCTCTGAAGCCTGAGCATTTAACAGTTTTCCACTCGGTTGTAGAATTTTAAGACCACCAACACTGGATACTGGCAAAGATTAACAAAGGTATTCTGGACTGAAATACATACTAGTCAGAGGGCTTGGCCACTAAGGAACTGGAAAATACTTCATGAAAGCTTTAACTGTGCTATTATATTTTGTAAAGAACCTTTAAAAAAAAAATCCATAGTATCTAGAAGGTTAAATTTGGGGCAGAGTGACTCATTGGGAAAGTATGTACTGTGCAGAATATTGTCTTCTCTGCAGATCAAGCGAATTGTTAATGCAGCAGAGAGGTATTTATGGTCCCAGCACCGTGAAGCAGGGTTGAAAGGGATTAAGGGGCTGGGATCTGCGCAGGATCAGGCCAGTGCATGTGCACAGGCCTGTGGCGCTGGCTGGAGCAGCCTCTGCAGCCACGAGCCAGCGAGCCACACACCTGGAGCCGAGCAATATCTGGAATTGCTAGAAGCTGGGAGATCCTGGCATCAAAAAGTCTCTTCTGGTGCTGAAGAGAGATGAAAACATACAATTTCAAAAAAACGCAAGCAAAGTGGTTTTTTTCTTTTTTCCACATCAGATAAAATTTTAGTTCCATTTTCTGGAAGCATCCTGATTTTTCCAACCATTTCTTTTGTCTACTACAGTATTACAAAGAAATCTACACATGCCAAAACAGCCACTATTTGATAAGGTCCTTGGTAGGCCATAACAATATTGCAGAGAGCTCATTTTACATGATGGGAAACTCAACCAGAAAAACATCATTCCGTAAGTACCCAATGCCCAGAAGTGTGATGGATGCTGTACAAGACAACAATGGTACAGACATCCAGATATTTCGGACAAAAGCAAGACTGTTCAGAAGCCACAAGTTAAAAAAAAAACAAACAAAAACCAAAAAAATCCAAACAAACCACCACACAAAAAACCCCCACAAGCAAGAATTGGCCAAGGAATCCTCAAAGTTTCTGTCCTTGATTAAAAAAACTTAATTAAAAACTCCCTGGCAAGCAACTTGATTTATTTTCCTTTTTGCTCTCCAGCTACAGAATAAAAAGAACCAATCTTAGTAAATCTTTCTATAGCTCTTTACTGTGCAGAACGTAAGGAGAAATTTTAAACACTGTGGACATTAAACTGCAGGTAAACAGTGGACATTCCAACCCCAGATAGCCAAGGACCTTCAGATTCAGTTTTTTTTTTTCTCTCACTTGTATGCAATTGCTTACACCAATAAACAGGCGATTTTTCTCACTCCTCACAACGACTTGTCTTGCTCGTGATCTTGCGATCACTGACCGAGGGATGCGCGGGGCAGAGCTGAATGCATCGCTGTTCAAAGCAGATCTGCCGGGCTTGCTGTGCCGGACCGATGACACCCGGAGAGACACTCCTGCGTGTCACCAGCTACCGCTGACATCATCGTGAGCGCATTGCGGATGCAAGGAGGTAATAACCCTTAGGTGACCTCACAACACAGCATATTTAATTGAGATAGAAACATAGTACATGCATATTACAACATCTTCAGAGATGGGCAGTTTTCTAAACAAAGTGTAGACAAATCCACGACTCCCATGCAAAATGTGATATACTAAGGAACAAATCAAAATTTTAATAAAGTAACAGAAGACAACAATGGACCTATACTAAAATCAATAAATATGTACATGTATGTATATAAACACACAAATTACACATATAAGGCTAAAAGGTCTGATTTTCATTTGCAGTATGGTGCATGTCCAATGGTGGGGCAGTGAAGAGTGGCCTTCAAGTCAAAATTAAATACATCAGCTTATGTCAGAACACTGTAAAGGAGATTGTTCAAGTGACAATGAGACCTCCACATCATTGTAAAGCAAATACACACAATTTTGTGTCTTTAATTTAAAATGAAAGCCCCAGTGCACCAGGCAGCGTCCTCCTAATGCAGTATTTCTGCACACAGGAGATTGGCTCCGGAAGTCCAAAAGTATCATGGAGAGGAGTATGCAAATTCTTACAGTCTCTTTTATTTTCAATTCAGAAAGAGTCTCTTTGGCCACTTGTTTAGATTAAATGCTCTTGGATCCTTCAATGCAGAGGAAGGGGAAGAGAAAGAAAAATGTTGATGTTTGCAATGCTAAAACTTAGTCTATTGGGTTCAGCTAAGGACAAGAATTCAAAGGCTTGAACACTTACCTGGAGTTTCAAAGAAAAGTACCCAAATGTGGAGATATCTGTTTCCTCAGGTATTATGCCTGGAGTTTACCTGCATCTACTCTGCAAAGGGGATTGCACCTTTCCTGGCAGAAGCGCTCCACATCAGCAAGGTTTTGGGTCCCTCTCTCTGCTGCATCTTCTAAGCAGAGGCATTCAAACCTCCTCTGACCCTGCAGCTCTCGGCTACGGCAGCCGAGATCTCTTTGGAGAGCCTTTGCAGGCTTGCTGCAAACAACCAGCCACAGCACAAGGCTTGCTCATCTGTTTAAGGGATGGCACGTGCTTCTCCTGGCATTGCCACTGGATTTGGAGCTTCCTCATTTTATTTTTTGAGCTGGACTATTACTTAAATAAGTTTTTAAAAATCAGTAAGGATATATTTTCCCCTTTTAACACAGCTGTAATAAGTTTTCATTAAAAGAACTGTGTCTAGGTGTGGGACAGTCCCTCTGGTAAGACACAACACCTTATTTAACTATGTGATTTAACATTGGATTTCACGTGATCAATGTTCATAGTCAGAACTCACCAGTTCCTGAGGAGCAGAAGAGATCTTTCACTGTTTCTGCTGTCTTTGCCTAATAAAACTCTCCTTGAGATTATAAAGTTTTTCCTAACATATAACCTAAATGCTCCCTGCTGTTTAGTTTATCCCTGCTGACTAATGAGAAGACCTGATATCTCCTCTCATTAAAACATCCTTTCTTGCAGTTGCAGATATTTTCAACAATTTTCCTAGGCCGAACAGACTAATTTTTCCTAGACGTTTCTTAGAAATTCTCTTAGACATTGCCTCGCATTGCTAGTGCCCAGCTGTGCATCTTTTCCCTTGGTTCCCGTTAAAAACCCAGCGTTGGGCAATAAGAGCGCATGTTTTGATGCAAACCACTCAGGATATTTTGCCCTGTCCGTGCTGTCCTTTTTAATATGCATCTTATTTACATTATCTACATGTATAGCAGCCATCCATGAAGCAGAGTCACAGCCCTCATGGGCAGCCGGCAGCATCACTTGTGCTTTTACATCTCCAAAGTCAGCTCTTTCTCAGTTTCTTTCTTCTCACCCCAGGCCGTACCGCTGGGCTGCGGCGGTGGGACAACACACACCGACTTCGACCGGTTCTGTTTCACTTCCCGAACCTTTTCCGCATTCCCCACTGCAGGAAGAGAAAAACACCGACTCGTATGAGAAACGTTGTCCTTTGTGGGTCAACAGGAAAGAAAAAATACTAAGAGCTACTGAGGTGGCCATTTGGTCACTGGGGATGAGCTGTTCCACTGCAAGGATCACTTTTTAATTATGAAACAGAAGACAAAGATCAGTGGTTGGGGGGGGTGAGAGGAGGGCAAGGGCAATTTAAACCCTATTTTGTACTCTGAAATATGTTACATATCTGGATCAATATAATCATTCAGTGCCCACCAGCAATCACGCAGCACAACAATTCCTGTCAGTGACTACCTTAAAATAGCTTTTCAACATGCAGGTGTCCTGCCAGAGCACCTAAAATTTCACATTGCCACAATAAGTGACTGTTTTTAGCAATCATGACAGAAGGGTTACAGCCTCCTTCAGCCCTGTCGTCAGGGTATGTTGGGGGCTGTTGTGCTCACGTTTTCCCTGGGGCAAAAAACCCCACCCAGAAACACTGCTTTTTATGTCTTTGCTCTGCTTATACTCATGTTTTCCTTCAGGAAGAACACAGTTTAAACATTTATAATAAACTGTGGATTAAAATAGCTACATCCCTGGCAGATGTCCATATTATGAACACACAAATGCCACACAATTGCATTTCTTCCCTCTACTCTTGCAAACCTGCAGCAAGATACCTTTGCGCAGATAAAGTACCAGCTCCTCTATAGCTCTTTATTCAGTAAATTTTTAGTTTAGAGAAACTTCCAGATGAAGAAAACATTAGAAACGGAAGGACACAAAAAGATTGAAAGGAAACAATGATACTTTCTTGCTTCTCCAATTTTTTTCTAGTACATATGTAATGAAGAAATATTCTGTATGTTAACATTAGACACAGCCCCTTAACCTAACTCAGCCCACACTTGGAGACAACGTTACTTTCAGGATCAACAAACACTGAATCCTTTCAACCATCACTTTTACAGACGTAATTGTCCTAAAAGGTAGTGTGCCAAGTATTGTAAAAATTCAGTGCTGGGTTTGCTACTGAACATCTCATTGTGGTTCAGAGGCAGAAAGGACTCTGCCCTCTGCATTTTGAAAGATGCATTTTACAGTTTCGATGAGCTATATGTTGTGTGAGTCTCCATTGATATTAAATCACTTTTCTTAAGTGTGAAAATTAAGCTTTCAGTTATCTGAAAACTGAGCTTGGGCTTACAAAAACATGTTTTGAGCCACTGATCTTTCTGTAACAGATAATCAAAATAGACAGTGCTGCTAATGGGGCACTCAAAATGCATTTTAATAATACTTAGCAAGCAAAAAAAAATAGATCTTCATTTTTTTAAAGCATTTGGGCATGAACTTCATGTTTCAAAGTATCTTTCATTTTTATAAAGTTTTAG
Source organism: Burhinus oedicnemus (assembly GCA_008921705.1). Classification (NCBI taxonomy): domain Eukaryota; kingdom Metazoa; phylum Chordata; class Aves; order Charadriiformes; family Burhinidae; genus Burhinus; species Burhinus oedicnemus. Next base: position 716,372 of record VFFE01008954.1, on the reverse strand, counting down.
TTTATGCATTAGCTTCACCATAGGCAGAATGATCTGCAATTACTGTCAAACATCTTAGTGCTTGGTGGAATATGAAGAACAGTACCAGCTTCGAATGCTTGCCTGGCTGGACATGGGCGACAAGAACACTCTCTCTAAACTCCCACACCTCCTTGCCGCACACAGGTAATAAGGAGGTCAAACACCTGGTCTGGGACACATTTCTCGCTGCTATGGTTCCCAGCACCACTGCCTGGAGCGCCTTCACTGCCAGCCATGCATCCCAGTGCACGCTGAATCTTGTCTCGGATGTGGCTGAGATGGGGCACTGGGGCTGGGAAGGGTCTCGGCTCTGCTGGCTCACTCATGATGCTCATCTAAGGAGCCCCACTTTGTCCCTCGGGCTGGAGCGATGCCCCTGCTGCCCTGCCTGCTGCCGCCCTGCCTGCAGCCACCAGCCTGCAATGTACAGCCCAGGTCTGCCTGCTGCTGCCTGCGGCAAGGTAGGGCGGGCAGGGGGTTTTGCCTTGGCCGTATCCCAAATCCCAGCCCTGCAATGGACACACCATGGACCTCAGCACATCCTCCCTGTCCCCTGCTGGACCACCCCATGGGGACGGGGCAGGGCGAGCAGGGGAGGTAGGGAATCACCGCTGGCACCCACCAGCTCCCCAGCTTACCGGTGAAGGAGCGGCACAGCTTGGGCTGCGTGCTGGAGTCGCCCTGCACTGAGTAGGAGTCATCCTTCTGTGATTAAGGAAGAAAAGTACTTTAATGCATTTATGAAGATTGCTAGCAAGTCTGTTAATGACACTCCTGCTTCATAAACAAGCCATTTGCAATCCCCAAGGACTCCGTTTCCATTTGTTTTACTTTTGCCAAGAAAAACAAAAAGAACTATTGCTAAAAATAGACCAAATAGATGGCAGGAAATATTTACAAACGCTGACTCGTTTCAAGTTGGTGGAAGATGTCTGAGCTCTCCAGGAGCGATTCAGCAGATAGGATGGGAAGGAGCAGCCCTGGGGCAGGGAGGACGGGGCAGGCGAGCGCCGGAGGCGAAGCCCATCCCCAGGACACAGACGTTTCTCACCTTGGCTGCTCCCTACCTTGGCTGCAGGCCAAGGAGGCAGGTAACAAGCTTGCACTAACGAGCTCCCTGTCCTTTCACTCCAGTGCTAATCTCCACCCTTCAGGGGAAAAAAAAAATAAAAAAAAATTAAAAAAAATCAGGTAGCACAATGCCGCCTGAATTGTTCAGTGCTTCTGTAAACTGGGAATAAGTCTCTTACGCAGCTGTTATTTGGCACCTCGGTCCAGAAACCCAGACTGCCAAAGTAACTCTGGACACCTCCCAGCCTGGTTTTCTGTTTTGTTTCCGTTCGTTCTCCTCCCTCCCCTAACGAGGACCGATGCCCTCCATCCCTTGTTCGCACTTTTATTGACCATTTTAATAACAATGCCTTCCCGGCTCCAGCAGCAGCGCCCGGCTCCCTGGAAAGCCATTCCCAGGGGCATTTAACGATTCTCAGAGCACGCTCCATGAAAGGGCTCCGACATAATTACCAAAGGCAGCATGTCATTTACGCACATGGCTTACAGGCAGCTCCAAATAAGCTCCTTCTGGGGGAGTGTCCTCGTGTTTTGGCAGAAGAAAAGAGGACGAAGTTGCCTGGCTACAGGTGCAAGGATTTTCTGGGTGCCCAGTGGTAAATAAAAACTATCCTGGGTCTCAGAAACCACCCTTCCAGCATAGTCTGTGTTGGATCCTTGCCTAAAATAAGGCAAGCCCAAAATCCAGGCAGCGTTCAGAGCCAGCATGATGCACAGCTCCAGGAAGCGGCAGCCTTCGGAAGGAATTTTGTCCTTAGGCAGAGGAAGGCGAACTTTCTGCTGGAAATAGATAGTCTTGGAGTTAATCCTCTGGGCTACGATTCAGATCTGAAGTCACCTCGTAGCCCTGCCAAGGTTTTTCTGCCTGGTGTAAATCATTTAACCTGTGCCATTGGCTCGGGAGGGATGAGGATTGTTCTTTTCTTACTTGTTTTCTCTACCTTCCCTTTTCACTCTGCAACCTCTCCTTGGCAGGGTCTTCTAATGCAGCACTACTGTAAAAGCAAAGGCAGACACCTAAATTGCCTTAGACCCCCAAGGCACCTAAAGCCACCCAGGCTAGAGAGAAGAGATGATTCGCTCTGGCTGAAGCCAGGTGTTAGCCCTGGACGGGTGCCCATCCTGGCGAGGGCACAGGTTTCCCTGCATCGACTGTGGAAGGAGATGGATTGTCCATTAAGTGACATGAACTCCACTCTTGGCTCCTCCCCAGGCTGGTGGAGCCACAGACCTATAAAAAGATGCTCTTCCATACATACCTTATTTTGTGGTGACTGGTACGGCGGGAAAAGACCAACCAGCACCTAATATATTATGAGATGAATCTAACAGAGCTACAACAGCTTCATATTTTAATAGCAAAGGACTGACCAACTTCATTAAAAAAGAAAAATATATATGCAGACAGACAGCGAGCAGAAAAAGTAGTGTTTCTACTGAACCAAAGGGATTTTTTAATTATTCACTCAGCTGATATCACCTAACTGATTGAATGCATCGCCACAGTTTTTTTCAAATAGACTGGCTATAGAAAACGTGCAGGCATTTCACCAGCACCAGAGGGTTTCCAGTAGCCCTTTGCCTGAAGTTTGTTTCACAGTTCCTTCATTTCCAGTTGGGTTTGCAAATGCAGTTGTAATGCTTCCATCTCGTGGTGAAATGCAGAATAGAAAAATGTGTGGCATGAGAGCATCTAATTTTTTCTTGCTGACTCAAAACCTGGAAGGCCAAACCCTTCCCTTTGGGACTACAAAAGATGGAGTATTTGACAATTAGAAAGAAATCTCAAACGCTAACTAGCTATATTTTTCATTCACCTCTTTTTAAACAGGAAAAGGCCATTTGCTTGTCGTCTTTGCATGAAACTAAATCTGAGTGGCTTAATTTCTTCCCAAAAATTGAAAATATTTAGCTGCTTTTAATGGGCCAAAATCTACTTTTTAGCAGTGTTTGTTCTTTCTGCTGGCAAATTCTGCAGTCTGTCCTCCTACGGCGTGAAGTAACAGCATTCACCCACCCTCCCACCTTGTGTTAATATTCCAGGGCTCTTTTAGAACATTATCCCATCACTTTTGGGTATCGCCTTATTTCTACCTGCAGTAAAATGAGGCAGCTATTCTAAAACACTAGCAGATAAGCTGCTGATCACACAAAACATGCCTGATTTTTCCTTTTGGGTGCAGAGGGATATTTCTTGGGCTTAGAGTCACCCTTGCAGATGTCACTGGAGTCAGCTCTCAGTATTTACATCTGGCACAAAGCAAAGGTAGCTGCTGTAAAGAGGTGTAATTAGCACCAACAAATTACTCCTATGAGACAGTAGTATTCAGCATCAAATTGGCATTTTGCATAATCCATAGGACCACTCGCCACCATCCGTAAGTCAGCATAGAGACAGAGCAAGTCTTACTGCTTTTGCAATTCCCCCCCAAATATTCTGTCCTCTGAAAGGCCAGCTGTAAGCATTCAAAGTAACAGGAGAAACGGTCTTCCCAAAGGTGCTGAATTTCCTACCAAATGCACAGCAGTACCTAATGGGAGCAGCAGAGAAGAGGAAAGCGGGAGCGCGAGGGTTAACAATCAAATGTCCTTAAAGTATGTAACGGAGTGCTCAAAATCAGCCCTAGTTTGATGTTGTTCTTTTGAAGTTTAATTATACCAAATGTTCTACAGGAACATGCCATGTTCTTGCCTATCTATTTTGAATTGTAAGTACCAATCAGCATGTAAATGATCAAATTAAATCTTTTAAGTTGTTTGCAAGAGCCGGAACACCTTTCTGTGAATGGAGGGCTGAGAAGCAGCAGCATTTGGTGCGTTACTGCCGTTCTCGGTGAGCTCTTCAATGACTGGCATTTGAACAAAGAAATCAGAGTGGAAGAAAGCCTGCGGCAGTCCCGAGTCCTTGTGCTGTCGTGGAAAACTACTCTCTAAATAAAGAAAGATAAATTATTTCTTTTTAAAAGGTCATTCTGTTCTCCTTAGTGATGGAGCCTTGCTGCCCAGATTAGAGACCACAGTTTGCACTTGGAGAGTGCTCAAGCTCAAGCCATCAAAACCTAAGATTCAGAGAAGCGGATGAAATTTAGGGGTGGCTCAGCAATTACTGCTGCTGACTTGGGGGTTTGGGAGCAAAATGCAGCGGGGCTTAACTATTTTCCCTCTAGAGTAAGAGTTACAGAGGATGGGAGGAACCAAAACGACCAAGCCTGCTCCTCGTGCACCATTCCTGGACCATTTAATCTTTCCACGAGGGAACGTTGGCTCAGCTTCTCTCACTGATTTCCAAAGAAGTCAGTGAAAGTCTTCACCAGCCACAGACACTGTATTTACCTTGTTTCTCCTCTAATTCAGAATATGAACCAATGTGGAGCTGTGCCAGCTGTAAATTTGGACTCAAAGTGGTTCTCCCAAGGAATCCAGTATGAAACTCTGTTTCACTTTCTTCAAGTCTGCCCAGAACCATAGCTGCTTTTAAAAACAAAAAAACTCACCTCCAGAATAAATAAGAAAGCTCACAATAATGCTTCTGTCCTTTCAAAGAGTTGGGGGGAAAAATAACATTGAATAGTTTCAAATATTTATAGTCCATCTGGACTGCTGACAATGGGTGAACCAAATTCCCGTCTTTGAAGAAATCTCCCAGAAAAGAAAACATGGGAAAAACAGACCACTGAATCTACGGACTGAAGCCCAATTAATAACATTTGCTCAGTAAATAACTCTCCTATCATGGATGGAAGCCTATGTTCACAAAGCACTGAATGGCGCTGCACCCAAGATGGCTCATTTGTTTGTCAGGACTTGGGCTGATTATTTTTTTTTCTCCCCCTCAGTATTTTGTACTCACTGGAATGAAATTTAGGACTGAGAGACACTTTTTAAAAAAAAAAATTAAGGCAGCAGGATTTGTCTTTAAAAGGAAATACCACTAGCAATAAGCCACAGTATTCCTAGCGCTTGTTATACCTTCACAGGGAAAGCAGCCCCTGCATGGTCTTTGCAGGTCCAAGCCTTCCCCCACTCCGTCTTACCTCCTTGCTGGAGCTGGCCGTGTCGCTTCCACTCACTTCCACCCGCAGTCTTTTGTGCCGGAGGATCAGGATCTCCTTGGCGTGCTCCACAGGCTCCGTCTCTCCGGGAAGGGTATGCCTGTTGTATGCCGGCCCCTGCACATTGCACCAGAGAGACCGCTGTTGGAGGTGGGACCATCCCTCTCTCCACAGCAGCATTCCTTCACTAGTGCCCGCATCTCCCAGAGTCCTTCACTCCCTCTAACTGTCCTGCCTAGGTAGTTACGGGGATAAACCAATCCACCCAAATATGAGAGGTGGGGATGGAGGAAAAAAGCCAAAGAAGAAAGATGGGACTCCAAACTCTGCTTCTTTATGCAAAATTGCCCAAGTGATCACTGAATGACAAGACTGACATGCATTTCTATTAGTCCAGGTGGCACACCAATCTAGTGCAACTACTCTGTTCAAGGTGTCTTCAGCCTCAGTGTCTCTGCCCAGCTCTCCAATATTTTATATCAGCCCCACCTTCATATATAAACCGTGCAATCAACAGGAATCCTGCTTCAAAAGCCGTAAACCAACCAAAGTTAAATCTCCCACTAACATCAGTGGAGTTGGGATAACTCTGTTACTACAAGGGGTGAGGTTGGATTTAGGCAGGAGTAAGTGCAAACAGGAGGTATGCCTTCATCTTCATCCCATTCACCATCTCTATAGGTTTCCTCCCAGCCTTATCTAGTTGCTTCTTTCGGCACAGCAAAGGGACAGGAGGGGGTGGTTGATCCCTTTGTGCTGAGCTGCCCACACCAGCTGCATCCCCAAGGACTCAGTATTTCGTGCGTAATCCATAAAACAAAGGCTTAGGTGGATTTTAAGGATAAGGCTCCATGTATCACCATGTGAACAGCAATTACGATGCATAGTCCTAGGCACTGTGTAAAACCTCAGACCAATTATTCATGAGTTATTCTGTAAACAGCAAGTGTTTTCTATGCAATTTACCAGTTGCACCAGTTTCATGGCAAAACTGCCGAGTGGTTTTAAAACCTCTTCAGATTAGTTCTCACTCGCAGCTCACTGGCTGTGCTCTCTTCTATGGGAAAAATGCAACGTGAGGATAACCCCAGGAGTTGTTGCAACTGCTGGATCTGCTAACCTGATGCCTGAAGATCTATGTGCTCCTCCTTTCTCCTTTCTGGTTCTGGGTACTGATGCCTAAAATACTTCATGAAATTATAGGCTGACTGGGTGAACCTTTCAGAAGCTGTCATGCTGCAAACAGAAATGTGCCACTGACTTGGAAACTGGATCTGGCTTCACAGAGCCAACTATTCTCTGCTCACAAAGAGACATCATTAGTAATTATGTAAATATTCATAACATCTGCTCAGGCTGTTAGGATAACTGAGATAACTTTTGTTATTGGACATCTAAAATACAGATTGAGGGGAGTTATACCGTTCTCCTTATTCGGTACAGGTTCCTTGCCAATATTTCCTGTATATTTTCCAGGACATCCGGATTCAGAGTATCCTCCAATTTTTTGTCTGTTATGACAGTCCTGTTGTTGTTGCTGCAAAGAAAACCAGAACACCTTATTTTGCAAGACGCACAGCAGCACAACCGGTGCACCCCCAAAGCCCAGTGTTCACAGCAGCCCTTTCCGAGCCCACCACCAGTGGACATGACCAACAGCTAATCCTTGCAGATGGAGCTCACTGCAGAAGGGACATTTGGTATTTGCATCAGAGCTGTGCCATCCATGGGCTCCCTGGTAGATAAAAGAGCTGTGGGAACCGTGGCAGAGCAGAACCATCTGTGAGAGATGAGATGGCCATTCTGACATGCAAATAATTGACCCTGCTGTCTCAGCCAATGCTCATTCTTGCTGTTGGTTCCTTCAGTACATGTAACAGTGCAAAGCCATCAAAAAATGGTGCAAGGTGAGCCTTTGTGTACAATATCAGAAACTGTGTTCATCAATGCCAGTATATTGCTCATCCACCTGATCATTTTTAATACCCACCTACTAATCTTTAAATAGTGTTTACTTTGCATTTCACAGAATCACAGAATCACCAGGGTTGGAAGGGACCTCTGGAGATCATCTAGTCCAACCCCCCTGCCAGAGCAGGTTCATCTAAAGCAGGTTGCACAGAATGGCGTCCAGGTGGGTTTTGAATGTCTCCAGAGCCGGAGACTCCTCCACCTCCCTGGGCAGCCTGTTCCAGTGCTCTGCCACCCTCAAAGGAAAGAAGATCCTCATCATGTTCAAGTTTGTGCCCGTTACCTCTTGTCCTATCACTGAGCACCACTGAAAAAAGACTGGTCCCATCCTCCCAGCGCTCTCCCTTTAAGTATTTATAAGCATTGATGAGATCCCCTCTGAGTCTTCTCTTCTCCAGACTAAAAAGACCCAAGTCCCTCAGCCTTTCCTCGTAAGAAGGATGTTCCAGCCCCCTAATCATCTTCGTAGCCGTTTGCTGTACCCTCTCCAGCGGTTCCCTGTCCTTGAACCAGGGAGCCCAGAACTGGACACAGTACTCCAGATGTGGCCTCACCAGGGCAAAGCAGAGGGGGGAGGATAACCTCCCGCAACCTGCTTGCCACACACCTCTTGATGCACCTCGGGATGCAATTGGCCTTCTTGGCCACAAGGGCACATTGCTGGCTCATGGTCATCCTGTTGTCCACCAGGACTCCCAGGTCCCTTTCCACAGAGCTGCTTTCCAGCAGGTCAGCCCCTAAACTGTACTGGTGCATGGGGTTATTCCTCCCCAGGTGCAGGACCCTACACTTGCCCTTGTTGAACTTCATTAGGTTTCTCTCTGCCCAACTCTCCAGCCTGTCCAGGTCACGCTGAATGGCAGCACAGCCTTCCAGTGTGTCAGCCACTCCTCCCAGTTTTGTGTCATCAGCAAACTTGCTGATGGTACACTCTATCCCTTCATCCAGGTCATTGATGAATATTTGGAACAGGACTGGGCCCAATACTAACCCCTGGGGAACACCACTTGTTACAGACCTCCAACTAGACTCTGTGCCACTAATCACAACCCTCTGAGCTCTATTTGTCCAAGCTATGTTGCTCCTTCCCATGGGATAACCCAACAGGGAAGAACAGAGGAGGCAGAGAAGTTTATAAAAGCTTTTCATAACTGTTCCCTCCGGTGGGAGGGTTGTGAGGAGTGATGGAAAGGGGATGAATGCAGGGGACCACTTACAGCAAGGACGGGTGAGACGGGGCATGACCCAGCTGCCCTGCTTCTGCCAGCTCAATGGCATGCTTCCGCTCCAGCTTTTCATAGAGAAGGACGATACTTGATTTTGGCTGATCATATTCTCGAAGCAGGATCTTCTGCAGGTATTTGCTGTTGAAATACTCTAATCTGTTTGAGAACAAAACAAGCCGTGCTTAGCCTCCTCCCACAACTCCCCAGCACCTAAATGGACCTAGCAAGCCAGCAGGTTCATAGTCCATGACTGTCCCATATTGCATTACATTCCATTACCTCCTTTCCAGAAACCAATGGTCCCAGAGTTCAGTTCTGAATTATTTTTGCACTACAGTACATGAGCTAAGATATTAAAATGTTGCCAAATACAATAAAAACTCCCCAAAGTGCCAAATTTATCATGAACTTTACTATAAGTGCTACAAGTACATGCAGTAGCCCCAAGGGATGCAACGGATTTAAACACTTCCAGATTCCCTCTTGAGCCATTTCCTCACGTTTTCTGCCCAAATGCAGCCCAAGCTGTGGGGAAGATTTAGCCAGGATCAAATACTGACGCTCGGGTCTGGCTGTTGTTAGCTGCTCACAAACCTGCTCGCAAGGAGCCCGGACACTCCTCAGCAGCAGCGATTCCCATACCCTCTAGTGGCACATCCAAGCACTGGCATTCCTAAGAAAATCCCTGCCAGCTGCATTAATGAGTCCTTACCATGAAGTTAGCTGCATCTGTGTCTGCACAGCCAAGGAGTTAAACCTGATAGATGGCTATTAGTGTATTTTATGTTGTATTTTTTTTTTAAATATAAATTCTTACGTGTACAATCTACTTCATTTTTCTTAATGAAAATTAAGCACTTTGCTAGAGAAATCTGTAGAGATCCTCTATAATTTGTCAGTCCACAACAAGCAGTTGCCCCTCCAAGTGCTGTGAGCTCATATTCGTACTGTTAATTGCGCGCACACTGGGTTGGGGTCCTCAGCTCCTGCATGGCCGGACAGGCAGGAGGGCACAGGCAGCACCGCTGCAGGCAGGGACAGGCTGAAGCCACACAAGCTGTGTGTTGTGCTGGCATGGCTCTTTCATTTCCAGCAGATTTCTTTTAAGAAGAAGGGACAAACACAATAGGAGAGAAGAAAGGAGTCTTTTTAAGGTGAAGCACAATATATGACCTGCAAGCGGGGAAGCACCTCAAGAACCTGGTCTCACCTTGGACAAAGACAAGCTGCCCCTCTGTCACCTGGGTTGTGCCACAAGGATGTACAAGGCTCAGCTGACCAGTGAAACTTAGGGAATAGAAACCAGCCTCATTTTTTTCTACTCATGTACACAGTTGTATTTTGGCAAATCCTTACTTGTCTTTCCAGTAATACTGTCCCCAGTGTCCAGATATATCTTCAATGCCAGCCAGCAAATGATCCAAGAACTAAACAGAAGAGAGGATTTTGCTATATACCGGTTGCATGTATTGCATACGTGATGAACTCAGTCAGCAAACATCAAAAGCCAGCAGACAAAACAGGAGATGCTTTCAGCTTGGTACACAGCACCAGTAAACAAGAAGAGGGGACGTCAGGCTAATTCCCCATCCAGTCATCCATGTGTATCCCTCGGTTCTGGAGTACAATAAGTGGTTTGTCTGCTTGCTTTCAGGTCTGTGCGAGCAAAGAATAATAGCTGAGGGACACGGATCTTCTCTTTCCGAAATGTACAGGATGGCTGATGGCTTGCACGTCCTGCATATTGGGCCTTGATAAGCAGGAAATGCTCATATTGAGGTTTTTGAGGACAATTTGTCTCAGGAGATCAGTATCTTCAGGATAGAGATGTAGATAACATACAAATGATGCTTTGACTTGAATAAGAAATACTGCCTTCCCCCAGATGCTCCCACTAAATTAAAACATTGGCCATATCGTGCCTTATGCAAAAACATTATTATTGTTTAAAATTATACTCAACATACCAGACAGGTTGATTTTTCCACCTAGAAGTTAAATCTCTGTAATTTCCCAAATTGTTTTCCCTCCTACTGGCATCTCTAAACCGGGAGAGGGCTCTGCTCTACTGTGGGCCAATGCCCCTCCACACTCAGGTACTGATGTCCCTGAAGCTTCCTCCAGCTCTAATTTTTTAAAAAATATATTCTTTATGAGGTCAGGGAGAGAAAAGTTTCAGAGCAGTTCACTCAGCCCTGCAGCCTGGTACAGGTTTAGAGCTCTCACATTGCTATTAGCAGCTGTATGGTCTGAGGATCAACAAATGACCCCCCCTGCCACTGATCATCGCTCTGGAGAGCAAGAATGTCCTGACTATCTGAGCGGAGAAATAAATTTGCGGAAGAAAGCTGCTTCTGGCTTCTGTGTCCCTGATTTCCAACTATCTGCATTGTTACCTTCTCTACTTAACTTAATTGCTACAAAGCCATTTTCAGCTCACATTTCCTAATAAACACATTTCCAGAGATGATTTACTATTCACACACTAACAAAAGAAGAAAGTATTCTGTGTTCATGACAGGAAAAGACTCTTCAGCCTATTGAACTGTTCTGTTAACCTCAGACAAAGCCCTGTAATACAACCTAATTGTGAGGATGCCAAACAGTTTTTATAAATGTCCTCAGACCTAACGTCTTTCTTTCTAGTTACCCAAAAAGAAGACAAAAATATTCCTGAAGGAGCCATACCCACAGAGATGCAACTGGGCATAAACAATTAGATTCAGAAACATAATTTTACATTGGACGTAGATGCAAATGCAAAGCCTCAGCTAGGTGTGCAGAACACCCTGCTTTCACATGAAGCTGACCCACTATCTGAAGAAGTCCTCTGTAACTAGAAAGGCCAACATTTGGATGGCAAGAGCAAGGTGAACTAAATTCCACCTTTGGGTTATGGATTTAGAATCATAGAATTGTTTATGTTGGAAGGGACCTTAAAGATCATCTAGTTTCAAACCCAGAGACACCTTCCACTAGATCAGGTTGCTCAAAGCCCCATCCAACCTGGCCTTGAATACTTCCAGGGAGGGGGCACTTCAGTGGTTCCCTCCAATATAGTATTAACCTTACCCTCCCTTTTCTAAATTTTTTTTCAAAAATATCCAAACTGATGGTGGTGATGTGATTGGTGAACGCATGGAAAATCCCAACCCCAAAAGCAGCCAAGTCTCATTTTCTTTCTTTCGTTCCTTCCAGAGAAACAGAAAATTTAAAGTTAGGTTCGGGTATAAACTTTTGTGCAAGTGATTATCTTTTTCTGCCATGTTTGTGCACCACCTAACACAACACCAGCCTGACTGAGTAAGTGGCTGCTATTCCAATACAAATAATAACCCATGGTTAGGAAGTTGCATAGGACTTCAAACCTGGAAAGGGACTGACCTGCAGAGGATTCAGGTAAAATTGCGGACCTGTAGAGTCCCTGGAGGCATGCCACATTTCAGAAGGACCATATTGCTATCAGTAAAGCATATCGGAAAGCTCTGGCCATGTGTTGATGGATGCATCACTTACCCGAATATGGATCTGCTCTCCCACTGTGGGAGCACTCTCTCTTTTCCTCTTGACAGCCAACAAGTCAACGAGAGGACGGATGGTCATTCCCTGCAGCATAACCACAAACACAAAAACCAGCCTTTCTTCACATCAAGTGTTCTCAGTGTCAACAGGAGCTCACATACAGCCTTCAGGATGGGGGTAGGCAGAGAGGAGAAATGCTCCGCTCTCCTCATCTGGCATCTCAAAGACCACAAAAAGTCAACGAAAAACTCTTCAAGGTCAAGCCTGTGGTTTGCTATTGCTTGTAGCCTACCAGATGGAAAGGGGCTTGAAAAGTTCAAAGTTCAAATGCCTGAAATGATGATAGTCCTTGAGACTTCACAGCACGCCGCCTCTGGCAGCATTTGTCTACTAACTTTTTTGAGTATTTATGTGTCACAGATCATTACTCCAACGATTTCAGATGGCTAGCTGGTGGCTAAGTTTACTAATCAAAGTATCCACCTGGTGGGAAGGGTCAAGGGAAGAGTTTTAGTGTCCTTTAAGCCTCGTAAGGAAGTTCTAAAATGCTGCTGTGATGTGTTTCTTAGTCTGGCTTCAGTATGAAATGACTTTTCTAGGACATGTTTACAGCAAAAATGATGGAGTAGTTGATGTTTATGACTTCTGAATGTCACAAATGCTGGCACGGCGGAGAGTTGAACACATTTTTAATTGCAGAAACAATTAATGTGTCATTTTAATAGCTAATAGCAATAAAAAATGCATAGCTATTCAGAGTAAATAACATAAAATTCACAAATTCAGAAATAAAAGATATTACAAAAATTAAGCAGACACTATGCAATTTGGTCTCTTGCCTTCCCTGGATAATCAGCTGCATTTTTTTTTCATTTTAAAGTGACATTTTGGAGTTTTATGACCGGGACTCCCGAGTCTAGAAACACCTGAATTCCTTTGGCCCTTCCTGTCATTGAGAGCATTATGGGAATCCCACGTGTTATTTTCAGGCCACATATCATTGCACAACACACCTGTAGGTCCCCTGTGATGCTCCTCCACCCACTAGAGATAACTCATTTGAAGTGCACCACCCGACGCTGACAGCTCTAGCACAGCTCACATAAAGTTTTTCTACTGCCAGTGAACCAGTAGCTAATGGGTCAGTGTAGGCAGCAAACAAACAAAAAAACCCCAACTCTTCGCAATTATATTTGCTAACAATTTCATGGAAGAGGTCAGAGGCCAATAGGCTGAGAGAGTGAACTTCAAATGGAGAATGTGGTATTTCATTTTTAAACCGCACTGAAAAGCAGAACAATGAGAGCTTTTTGTGACATTCCAGACAAGCCCACAGCTCCTTGGAGGACTTTCTGGTCTATATGGCGCGTATCCAGGCCTGCTTGGAAGCACTGAGGACTTGACAATAGCTCAGTCAACCTTCTCAAAATTATTCACCGGGCTTGTTGTGGGAAGAGCCTTATGCAACCGAGTTAGGCCAAAATAGATGAGTTTCCTGGGTTGTGTAATGCACTGATAGTCCCATGTACGGACAAGCCCAACTGCTTACATGTTGGTCATTAGTCTGTGTAGCAGAAGGCTTTTCCAACAACATGGTCAGGATTTCCAAGAAAATGAAGTGGGTTTGTGCTCCAACAAGGTGCCTTGCTGGCCTTCACCAGCTTAAATGGGCCCAAATCATCTCTCCCCTAGTTTCTGTCCTATCTTAACACAGACACCTCCTGCCAAGTCTATACTGATATCACTGTGAACATAAAGAAAACTTATTGCACAGAATAACAACAACAAAAATAAAGTCCACTAGCAACAGAAGTTGCTTTGTAGCCAATATTTCACTTGCCCTTTCCACCGAAAGTGACATGCACCGTGAAAGATTGTGGGATATTAAAGATACTCACTCTTCAATCCTGCACCCATTGATGTGGCTGGCAGCAGTGCCACAGATTTCAGAAACTGTAGGACTCATTTGCAATCCCAGGTTTCTGAAGGTTCATCTTAATACCTGCTGCTGTTATATTTACCTATGTTTTCTGTGCTGAGCTGCAGCAATATCTTTCTGGTTCAGCTTTCAAGCAAGTTTACTTCCTCCCCCCCGCCTCATTCTTGTGGTGGCCTCAGCTACACAATACTGCAGGTATCTGGAGCCCGAGCAAAGTCTGTCTTTATAGATGCTATGTTCCCGCTGAATGGCTGAAGGTCAAGGGGTCGCCCCGCTGACACATACCCACGGGGGACCCTGTTTAACTCTCACCCTTTAGCATGGAGATGACATCACCAGTTGCGCTTTGAGGTTACACAAAAGCCCTTTTCCCGGTCCTGGGAAGGATTTTCCGAAGCCTCAGCAGAATGGAGCTGCTGCCTTAGAACAACCTTTGTCTGAGACTCAAGAGCGTCTCTGCATGAGCGGACGTGCCTAGTGACCGTATCTTTTCAATTTCTGACCCACATTTGCATCTTAAAACTTGTCAACCTCCACCTAACTATGCTCTCCAAACCCCTGGCCCCTGCTCTCTCCTTTCAGTCTGAAATCTGCTCCTGGTCCAGCTGCTCTGTGGGATTCAGCTCCAAGCCCATCGGCACATCAGACTTGTTGACCATTTTTTCAGCTCATGGTGTGGATTAGGTGGATGTGGGGAAGTACAGTCAACCCCAACCCTCCGCGTTGCCCAAGACCCACACCTGAGGGGTTCAGGGAGGCCAAGCAGAAGGAATTTGCTCTCGTGGGGTGATGCTCAGCCATGGGGCAGCTGTCACTGTGACCCATCATCTCCCAAAGCTCCAGCAGCTGCTCTGCTCCCTCCATCCGAGGGCAGCCCTGGGTCAGCGGCTCTGCATGAACCTCACGCGCTTGAGCAGAGGAGCTGCCGGGGAGCTTTTCTGCACAGCACCATTCCCAGACCCCCACCCCACTCGCTTCAGCCCTATGGAGACACACTCTTAACTTTTTTGGGACAGAGCACACCAGGTAGACATCAACCTTGCTCACTTCGGGACCACACAACCCCAATTTTTCCACCACATCCTCCTTCAAATGCGACCGCCTTTGCCAGGAGAACGAAAAGCTGCATTTCGGAGAAACTCCGAAAGGACCCTCGCCCTTACAGACTTGCTGCTGGGCAGAGAAGAGCGGGGAGACACATCCAAAATCTTCATCCCACAGAAGGCTGCAGGAATGCTTTTACCACTAGATGTCACAGCAACGCCGAGAGCTGCTGATCCTCCCGAGCAGGGCTTCACCGTGCCCTGAAGCACAGTAACTCCTTACGACCTCAGCCTGTGCCTAAGGGAGAGAAAACCTTTCTCCATCATGCACCTGGAGGGATGTTAATTAGGAATCCGTGAAAAATAAACGCATATTAGTAAGGAAAGCAACACCAGCACCAAGTTCTGCCCCTGCCCCAGCTGCAAGCAGACCAGCCCGGGCCCTTGCCCGCTATACAACTGAGGACAGGGGTCAGATGTGGCACCTCCCATATGCTCCCCAAGAGCAGCCCAAGCTGCAGATGCTCCTTCAGTCTTTCTCTAGGATTGGGCTTTGCAAAAACACAGCAGAAACCAGTCTTTTAAAATCATCATAATAATAAAAAAATTAAAAATAATACATTCATGCATTAAAAAATAAACCCAGTATCTCAGAGCAACCAGTGCTGTGAGGGTCCACCTCCCTCTCCTGCCATGGCATTGGGGACGTAACATGTCCGCAGACACCTCGTGATGTGGGCAGGTTGCACTCACTTGCAGAAGGTTTACCACTGGGTAGGAAACACCCCAAGGATTACTAGGGCAGAAAGAGAAAGCAGGAAGCAACAGGGCTTAGGGATCAGTTATAAAAGAAAAATTAAAGGCAAATAAATCAAGGGTCCTGTGGCTTTTTTTTATTTGCTTCTGATTTTCCTTGCTTTTATGACAAGTAACACACCCAATTTTTTTTTCCAGTGGAAGAATTAATAACTGCGGCTGCTTTGCTGCATGAATGTGAAAACATCTCAGACATATATACATAATATTTTGATAAACAACTAATGACTGTTGTTGCTTCAGCTGTTGGATGCCCCAGTAAAATGGAACTCATTCTCAGAAAACATTAGGAAGCCACTCCTTCAAAATTAGGTCCCTTTAAATTGTCCTACTTGTGAACTACCAAAACTGAGATGACCAAACCATAAACCTCTTTCAAAATTCTTGCTGGCCATGTTCAGAGGGTTTGGAGTGTCCCCAGTATATTCCTGGTCCTTTGGAATCAGGAAAACTGAATTGCATTACTGCATGGCTCAGGTAGCATTTCATTTCATGACAAGGCCTATCACAACAAATGGTCCTTACCCTGCTCAAACAGCAAACTACTTGTAGACTTCGATTCACATTGGCTTTGCACTCACAAAAAACATGTAAAAGCACTGCTTCAGGGAGAAACCTATGCCAGCATCGTTCTTCCCAGTTTTCACCATGTTACCCCAATAAAGTTGGACCAGATCAAAGATGGGACAAGTTATCACAGAAAATGCTAAAGCACATATTGTAAGTCAATAACTGCTAATCAGCCTCATGAACATGTGACACATTCCCACAGCTTCTGCCTCTTTCAATAATAATTTTAAATTTTGATATGCCTAACAGCTCAATGGTGGGAAAGTTTTAATGACTGGTAAATCCTTGTATCCATCTAATGGCTTGGCACTGGTTATTTGTCTGGGAAAAAAAATCATGCTCATTTTTTACATCTGCTGGTGACACTGAGATTGTTTTTACCTGTACGAACACAGTGAAGAGGATGACTACAGTTGTTGCTGCAATGAAGAGCTTCTTTCTGTGAAAGTCAGGAAGCAAGAAAACCAAAGAGAAACAAATGGCTCCTCGGAGACCCCCGTACGCTATAATGAATTGGTCTTTGCTGGTGATGGTGTTCACATGAAATCTGTTCACAAAGAAGGTCAGCACAAGAACCCCTGAAAAGGAGGAAAGAAGATGGGAGCACATTAAAAAAAAAAAAAAGAGCGATTAGATAAAACTCATAATCTTATGATATATTTTACAGTGAAACATCACTGAACTGGTAAACACCAGCCACAAGGAACTGGCCAGGGCCCAAGGTGATGTATTCCCAATATACCACTGGAGAAGGGCTTTTCCTCCAGCCTGGTCCAACAAGTTTGCATTTGATTTGTCTGGATAAAAACTAATCTCCAAGATATTTCTGATTTGGGAGATTACAAACGCCATTGACCGGCCCCAGTTTTAGCTCTTCTTGCAGCAAATCCTCTTGTTTTTTAACTCAGCCTTGTGCTTATCGCAGTCCAGCTGGGAAACCAGAGTTTCCTTCGGAAGGACTCTGAACTCTGCAGGGAAATTTCAGCATCATCCCACTCCCATGGCCACAGAACCCCAGAACATACCATTCACCTGGTGACTCGGTGTTAAGCATCAGCTGAATACTGAACAAACAGTAACTATTGGCAACATAGGATGCATTGGTACATTTATTTTGATGGCAGTTAATTAAAGTTTTTAGGGCTACTCTATGGTCATGTGCCAGCCGGAACTTTACTTCTATAATGATATGGAGCCAGATTCCAAGAACTGAATGGAAATATTAATTGATTTATTCTAATTGGTGATAACAAATGATTGAATTGCTTGGATTATAAATGCTCTCAGGGCAAACCATCAGCAACAATTTAGCCACAAGTTACCCTCCAATTTCCAAAAGTTTCCAAGCAGTAGCTTGGATAAGTAGCTATATCCTGCCTGTGTTAATGTTGTTTCTTCACAAATCTTTCACTCAAAGATTTATACTGTATGAATTTAAGACTACGTAAGGTGGCACAGCAATTGATGTAATTTATAGTCATGTGCAAATACATACACGAATGCAGAAAGGTACAAAAAGTCAGGCCTTAAATCAGTAAGCTGTGATCTTAGTACCAATGGATATGATAAACATCTTATTTCCTGAAGATTAATGGCCATTTTGAGAACTGATGACACCGATTGTCATTGACTCTTGCTAGGAATTAGCTGGAACGATATCACTATTGCTTTTCTAAAGGGTGTTTGTAAAAGAAAAACACTTCAAAAATAGTTTGCTTGTAATGTACATGTCAAACATCTTCCCACACACGTACAAATAAAAATATCTGAACTTTGATTGCACATCAGGCCGGTTTGAAGAAAACAAAAAAGCTGGGGATGTTCAGGAACAGGGAACGCAATTAACTGAACCTTACAACACCTTCCCCACCTCCGGAGCTCCGCGGAGCTGGTGCCTTCAGTTTCAAGGTTCTTTGTAACTTAAAAATGAATAAATAAATAAAATAAAGCATACCCCAGATCACATCTGCATCTACTGTAAAGCTCAGGCATTGCTGATGATTTAAAGGAACAAAATTTACTTGAGCTGATATCCTGGCCTTTGTCTTAATTTAATCCTTCCTCATAAATTATTATTAGCATTCCCTAAACTAATTTAGGGCCAATTTGCTACAAGAGATGACATACAATCAATCATTTTGAGCAGAATATGTTTTCTTCTGGAGATATACCTTGAGAAAGAGCAGAAGGAAATCTCCCTCGTGTTTTGATAACAGTAGAGCACTAGTGCTGCCATGCAATTAATGTAGTTTGGTTTTCTGATTGTCTTTCTTATATCAAAGTAATTGCAGTCCCCAGTCTTCAGCAGAATCACATCTCACTTAAGAGAACTGGAGGATTCAATAAAGACTAGAGTACAGCTTACGCACTAACCCCAGCACTGTCAACCCAGAAGCCCCCAGTTCCTGCAAGCAAACTCCGTGGGTGCCTCCCATTTCTGGATCAGTGCCTCGAGCACGTCCAGAGCTGCTGGATGGATCTGAGCAGGTCAGGAGCTAATCTCAACCACCACCTCCACAGCAGGCGTTTCCCAGCCCAGCTTCGTGCACCAGCCTGCCCAGCTCACGTCCTCCCGGCACACCTACGGCTCTCCAGCAAGGTGCTGCAGAAGAGGAACACCCTATTCAGGATCAGATGTGCAAGATGATTTTCAGCCCTGGTTTGTGTTCTTATTTAATTCAAGGGGGATTTTGAACAGAAAGAATGTTTTCTTTCCTGGCTGCAGCGCTGAGCCCTTTGCTAATAATGTGCTGCATAATTTGAGAACGCAATCAGAAGACCTGTGTATAGAGAGCCAGAGGATTTTCAGTGTGCTTTTGTGATGTTACTATGTTCTTTGTGTCTTGCAATAAAGAATTTTTGAACTAAAAAAAGTCAAAGTCACTCAGAACTTCCTTTCATTTGAGTAAACAATTTAAGAGAAAACCACTTTGTTGTAATAAAACATTTGAATGTACGCACAACTGACTTATAAGCATGTTTCCAAGTGCATTTATGGTGCATAGTTATTAAAACAAACCTTGGCATGTATTAACAACTAATAATAGCCATTCTGCTATGTCTTACTAATCATGGCCTATCCTATTTAAGCAATTTCTTGAAGTGTCTGTCAAATTTGAATTCACTCTGTTTGACTCAGTGGTTCGGAAACATAAATCCTGTTGAATGTTTTTTAGCTCTCAAATTCTTTGCCAAAATGTGTGCTGTTATATTTCCAGATATAGTTAATATACAAAAACATCTGTAAATGAGAAGGTAGGCACTCACTTAGGTGACAGTAACTGCACACTGTAAGAGCCAATGGAGAATCAGCCTCTCTGAACATCAAATCAGTGCAAGATATAACTGGGGACAATGGTAAAACAGTGCCCCCATTTTTCTGGTCATTTACAATGCATGAAAAAGGGCTCCCAGAGTATTCTGGGACCAGAACTCAGGTTTTCATCGTAACTGATCTCAAGAAGATTATCTTTAGCCACAATTATGAGAGTATTTTTATGTATAGTTCTCTTCCTCTTGTTATCACTAAGTGTTGGTCACTTTTTTACTGTGAGGTTGGCAAACACTGCAATAGGTTTCCCAGGGAGGCCGGAGAGTCTCCATCCATGGAGACAATCAAAAGCCATCTGGACACGGTCCTGCTTAGCTGACTCTGTTTAAGCAGGGGGTTGGACCAGATGATCTCAACAGGTCCCTGCCTACTTCAGCAATTCCCCAATTCTGTGCACTTCTGTCATTCTCAGTTCTTATTTAAGTTCTTGAGTAGGAGCAGAAGGTCCCAATCCTCATCTACCCAGCAGTAAGCTGGGTAGATACTCTTCTGTAAAGCAGAACAGCATCTCCAGGGACAGCTGTTTGAAGGTTCCTCCAGTTTACCATTTAAGGATGCTGCTGTACACAAACTTGTTATGAATTAAATCCCTTAAATCTCTGCAATTCAGAATATGCAGTCAGAGGCCCCATGGTTTTACACAGCTCTCTGATCCCAAGCTATATACTTACAGTCTCTCTACTGTGAAGATACCAAGGGACTAAGATACACTGAAATGGAAGAGAAGATCATGGCATTCCAAGGGGGCTCTAAGACTGAGGTATCAATAAAATAGATGCCATGAGAACTTCTATTTAGCACCAGCGCTGTCTATTGGGAGTGCACAGACGAGAAAATTTCAATAAAATGCGAGACTTGCCATTGAGCAAGTGATGGAGAAAGAGTGAAGCATCAGCTCGGGTGTCCCGCTTCAGTCCTTGCATTCACATCTGGGATAAACACACATAGAATGAGCAGAAAAGGGTAATGGTGGGGACAGGAGCATTCTCTTATTTAATGGAATCACATTTTTCACTCCCATAAATAATAATATATATATAAAAAAAAATCTATAATTTCACCATACCTAGTGCTCTCCAAATGAGACAGAAAATGACAGTGAAGCAAATGTATGGCCAGTTCCACTCATGATTTTCTCCAATGGTGGAAACTCCAAGAAAGATGAAGATGAGGGTATCACTAACACTGCTCCACATCTTCATGAAGTATTTGACTGTGGTGTGAGACTTCAGAGAGATGTTGGCCTCCACGTAACGTTTCATGCCCATGGCACAGGCAATGATGCTGAGAAAATGAAAATGAGACGATAAATTTTTCTACTTAAGCACACAAAATTGACACATTGTCATTTAGAAAAAAAAAAAAGCTTCATCAAGTCTTAGATGTTTGCAGACATCTCACTGGGTAGTGATTCATTTCCTGCATCAGGCCAATAATATCAGGAGGACCACCAGGACAATAAGATACTACATAGGTTGACCAGACTGCCTGAATCTGTTTTTTAACAGATAAACAACTCACCATCTATTGAATTTATCATAGCCACAGAGTAATACCTACAATTAACTTCACCCAGCTCTTCCCATCACAATATAGTGTTCTCGGTTCTTTAACTTTGCTAAACTCTAACCACCTGGGCTGAAGAGTTTCATGCTTAGGAGCCCACATCATCTATTTTGCCCAGATGAGAGAAAGACATTTGAAGGAATGGGAGACTTGCTTCTCAGGATGAGAAATGTGTAAATAGGACTCCTGTGAGTTTGGCTGATATCTGGTCACTACAGCAGACTCTTGTAGGACTCAGAAGCGGTGTAGTTTAAGGGCAGCCCGAATGCTGTACTCCTCCACCCAAGGGACCAAAGCTAATCTAAAGCTGGAAAAACTCAAGCACACACCATACCTCACACTGTATACTTCTAAGCCTGATCAGACTTGCACTGTATGTTATTTGGGCGCAACTAGGAAGCCATTGACTCCATGCAACCAAGAACCAATAAAATGCTCAAGCACACTCATAAGGCTGCACAATGAGCCAAGAAATGCTCTTGTTATAGTTGGAACATCTGACCTCCTCAGGTATTGCATATCCAAGGTCACTTCAGAAGCGTGCAGCACCAATTAAAACTTCTGTCTTGCAATTTTCATGGATAATTGGTTCTTCAAGTTACAGGGTACATGTGGTTAGCTTAATTCATCAGCTTTTCAAATCAATACATTTTCAGGCCAGCAATCTTAGAAGGTCAAAACAATTGAGTGCTCAAAGATTCAAAGCTCCATTTTTTATATTTTAACCTGGACAGAAACATTTTGTTCTAAATATTGTGCCAGCAGGAGCAAAACAGCTTTATGTTTCTGAGATCCCATTTCCACTGGTATTTGGTACGGCCATCTACATGGAGTTTTATTGCATTAAAAATTCCCTTCACAGGGGACATCATGGTAACTCTGTTAACATTATATCACATGCAGACAAGCCCACGCAGTAGATGATCCTCAGCTTGCAGAAGTGCACCTGGGTCTGGCAGACTCACTTTAAACACCAGCTGTGACCAGGACAGGTAAGTGACCCATACAGATGCAAATAGGTGTTAAGATAGGTCACGGCCTCCACAGCATATTGTCCATAATGTATCCTCTCAGCTAAGAACTATTGAGAAAACAGGCATGCAACTACTGCTTTGTGGTGAAAACATCACATTTAACCCCAGAATTTCACAAAGGAGATTCTTTACATTATGTGGCCTTTGATGGAAAAAAACCCCGGTTTGTCACCTGGCCCCAGCGAACGGGACAGTTTGCAAATGGGCAGAGCTGACTGTGCTGTGGTTGCGGTTTTACAACCTGTGTGAAACCAAAGACCCCAATTCTCTCCTCTACAGCTATTTATTTATTTCAGGAAGACACTGCGGGCCACTGCATTGCTGCTCCTAATCTGCGCTGCTGCTAACAAAATCACAGTAAGGGTCACTTTCCTCTGGCTCATCAGTGAATCACCAGCACATCTTCACTGCCACAACTGAGCATCTATTGTTGGACCAAGAAAAAGGAATGGACCACAGCTGTATTCATTTCTGCTCTACTTAAAGCACAAAGAAAATCAGCAACATGATTATGGGCAAATACTTGTCAGATATTTGGTTGCAACAACAAATAAGAAATTAGAAAAGAAAAAAAAAACAAAACACTTTTTCAAATGAAGATACACTTCCACCTGCTGTGATTTACTGATTAGTGGGCTTTGCATTCAAACAAAAAAACCCCAACACACACATGCATATTTCTATTTTTTTAATTTAAAAATAATTGTTACTGGTTTACCTCATTGCTGTGAAAAAACCATACTTTTTTTGAAGGAGAGAGAAACAATTGGGTTTGTCTGAAATTAAACCTGGACTTCAGGGAGAGGACTTGTAGTAAAGGCAGAGGATGTGAAAGGTCAGACTCAGAAAAGCCACAGTACTCTTACTGGGGAAAGAGATCTTGTTTTATCCAGCAGCATGAGACCAAGATTCAAATCCCTTTTTCACTTAATGTTGTTTGAGTTCACACCTTTCATCTCCTAAGAAAATGTAACAATTCTTAAAAATATTCTGAAATCAGTCTTTTTTGATTTATCCTTTTTAGACTAACACACTTTGCATAAAGCATTGAGCCAGAAAGAGTAACAGGGATTGAACCACAGGCTAAAAAGAAAATAATAAATTCTTCTGTTTCTGTATCTGCCTCAATAAACAGTGGATAAAATAGTTCCAGCTAGGAACTAAGAAGTCCAACAAGTATTTATGGGCAAGTGACTTCCAGAGCTGTGGTTTGAGAATGCTTCTTGGGAAAAGGATATGGGTTCACAGGAGATTCACAGACAAGGAATAAACTCGACCTGTTCCATCACAACTTCAAAGAAGGGCACTGTGACTAGGGCAAAGGAAAAAAAAAAGAAAAAGAAACTAAACTGAAAAACATTTGCAGAACTGTTTAGCAGATTGGGTTGCATTCACAGATTATGTAGAATTGATTGTTTTGGCAATCAAATTATTTTTCAAAGAAACAAACTGCCAAGATCTGCTTCTTATAATACAGTATTCCCTGGTCACAAATGAATGAATTGTTTGAGATCAAGATCTATAAAAGAGGCATTTATAATTTGGCAATTATAAGACCAGCCGTGCAGGAATCAGCTGCCTTTGCAATTGTTTTGCTTTAGAAACAATGCATTATTCAAAAGAATAGAAAATGGGTTCCATAATGGGTACAGTAGATGGTGATTGATAGAAGAAGACACCATTAGGATTAAATGTTTTCTGCTCCATGATGATTATGCAGCATATTTATTTCACTGTTCTGTCTTACGCTCCTATAAATAGGCTTTCTCTTACCTATTCCCAGAGCTAGAATTGTTTTCAGTAATGCTAGAATATTGCTCCCATTATCCATTCGAGGAAACAAAATCTGCAAGATACAGGAATAGTTTCTATCCAAACCAGTATCATTAGTTTTAAAATAGATCTCCCAGATACTCCTGTGTCTAGCTGGTATCTGACTTAACTTTTCATTTTCTTTTTATCTTCATTATTATCAGATTTACAGTTGTTTACACTGTAGCCATCAATGCAGCCTAAGTGCACTTTATAGTCTTTAGGGAAATATGAAATAGTTGGTTGTGATCCTCAGCACCAGCTGACTCAGTTTAGGCACTGCAAGTGCAACAGATATCAGCCCACAGAAACCAGAAAGACTGAATCACTCACTCTGTTTTTCATCTGTCTCCACTTTGACCATTAGGATTATTATATCGTTTTTTTTCTCAGCACCTGCTCTGCAAGTGAAAAACATGAGGCAAGCCCAAAGCTCAGTTACCTCTCTTAAAACTGAAGGATCTGGCCCAAAATTATTCATTTTATTGAAAGACCTACCCAGTAAAAAGAAAACTAAATTAACTGTATTACCTATAAATTGCAATTTATGAAAGACTGAATTTACAGAAACAAATGGTTTTGCTTCGTTGATCCAAAAAGTTGCATTGGGAAATGTATCTGATACGACGTGGGACTCGGCTGCGGGACACAGGCAGGCCTTGTTTGCCCCATGTTGCTATAACCTCGTTGTACAAAAGCTTCACAGAGTGAACCCTTCAGTGCTCTAAAGTGTTTTTCAGACTGAAGAGTGTATAGGACTGATTGTGCTGTAGTAAATTGCAAGCAGTTTGGGTTTAGTACCTTTGAAACCTTGATCTCTGACAACTTTGGCTGAAATTGGTCAGCAGATTTCAAACATTACTGGAGATGGAGAGATGATGGATGACACCCTCATTCAGGAGACCAGAAAAACTCATGAGCTGTGTCTGAATTTCTTCTGGCAGTAAGTATGAATCTCCAAAGCAGAGGTTTCCATTAGAGCCCTTCGCTCCCAAACAGTAGGAATATTTGCAGGCTTCGGCTCCATAGGGGATACACAACTCCTACCCCATCGCTCACTTTTCTCTGTCACCGTAAGGTCTGCCTCAGCACATCTTCAGGTCCTTCACTCAAAGCTAACTGGTAGATAGGGCATGGAGATCAGGAGGAGGGTGCTAGAACAGACATGATGTAAACTCAGACCAAACCTTTATGAGGATTTGATTAAATATTCCTTGCAGCTCTTCAAATGTTGGTTTTGACAGGGTCATGCATGGAGAATAACAAAATATTGCCAAGAAAGCCTCTTCTGGCTCTGCCAAAACCACTAGACATCTCACTGCTTGAACGTTCAGGGTTTCCAAACGAAAACCATGGAGCTCGAATAAACATTCCTCAATAACCTGCACAAACCGATCAGCTGTCTGAAGCTTGCCCAGCAGTAGTCATCTGCATTGCTTGTGACTTGCAGGTGTTACCATTGGTGTGTAATTGTGTAATGTGTGAAGTGAGGTTACACCTCTCAGCTCTTCCATGGACTTTTATGCTCCCTGTTTGCTGCCATACACAGATTTCCAACTAAGCAAACTTACGTTAAAACTTTTTCTGATACTTTTCAGTAAATATAGCCAAAAAGCTTTCCTGGACAGATCAGATGCTGGGAAATACTTACGCCACGATCCCCGAAAGGTGAAACATTTCAGCGGTGAGGTAGGAAAGATAGCTGTACAGGAAGACAAAGAGCGGTTCAATGACACGGATATCCTTGGTGAATCGCGTGGTAAAGGCAGCGGTCATCCCAAAAGTAAGACCTACTAAAACTCCTCCTAGCCCAACCACAAAGAATTTTCCAACTCCAGCAAAAACATCCACACTTTTGATGGTTGGCATTTCACAGAAGGATCGAAATAGCTTGTAGAGCACCTGGATGAAAAATGAAAGAGGAAAAACAGCTGTTAACAAGATATTCACCAGACATGGCCATATGTAGCAATGCCATTAAAATACACCGCTGGGATTTCTGCCAGTGCAGGGTCAGCATCCTTCTCTGGAGGTCAGGGTCCTGCTAGGGGAGTGCTGTGGCACTCACGTGCATTTCTGTCTCCAGACACACAGTAGAAGAGGTGTTCACCTGAAAGATTCTCAGAACCTCAGGCCAGAGAAGTGGACCAGGACTTGCTAGAAGAGGCTGTTGGTGCCTTTTCCCTCTGCAGATCTCACATCCCACCTCTCAGCACCAGAGCATCCTTCCTCTGAACACTAAATACTCAAAATAAAGGCTTGTCCTTACCACCGTCACTGCGTCATTCAGGAGCGATTCACCGAAGACCAAAATATGTAGCTTTTCATTGACGTGTATCTCTTCAAAGACCGCTAACACCGCCACGGGATCCACGGCAGCGATCAGGCTGCCAAACAGCAGGTTGTGGAGCAACGACACGTCCTGCAGGTGAAAAGCTTTCACCTGGCAGATCCCGTACAGGGAAAAACCAATCCCAAACACGTTCCATATTGTCCCCACAACTGCGTAGAGGAGGATAGTGCCAATGTTCTCAAAAAAGGGACGGCTGGGCATGAAGTACCCTGCGTCAAGGACGATGGGTGGCAGCAGGTAGAGGAAGAAGATGTCACTGTCCATAACAGGCGGTGACTTGTCATTCAAGCCGTAGATGATTCCCCCCATGATGAGTCCTACAAATATCAATAAACAGCTTTCGGGAACAACAGAAGGCAGCTTGTTATATAGATGAAATCCTGGAAGGAGGTGAATAGAAAAAAAAAGAAAAATTATCTCATCAGCCCAAACTGGCCAAAAAGCACCAACCAGCTCCTTGTTAGGGTGAGGAAGGTCTCCGTGCTCCCACCTTTAGTGGGCTATGCTTTGGAGTAGTAGCAATAAATGCACACAATTAAGAGGACGTTGCTCAATCAGAAATCGTTTAGAAAATCTGAAAGATTACTGAAAATACCAAACTGTCTAATATTACTGTTGGTTCTACTGCTGGTTCAGACTGCATTTCATCATAGCATAAGGTTAAAGATATATTTTTAGGTAATACAGAAAGAGAAAACCTAAATAATTTGCATAAATAAAAAAGTATTTGGATGTAATCTAGTTAGCAGGCCATCTTCAGCACAAACATAAATAGTAACTGTTAATTTTAAACACAATACAGATTCTATATATCAGGGAAAAAAGTAATCTCATTAATTATAAATGGTGCCGATTTTAATATTATTTAATCATTAACAATTGAAGCTAAAGGCAACACCGAAAAAGGTCCAATCAAGCCAGTCTTGTGCAATGCCCAATGTTAGAGAGAAATGCTGACAACCACCACAAGTACTTAAGGTGAGTTATTAAAAGAAAGACAGAAATTGAAACAAACCCAACTGGAATAGAAATAATAATAATAAAAAAATCTATGATCATTATTATTTCTTCATGTGTGTTAATAGAGTTGAGATCTCATCATGTAATATGCAGAATAGCAAAACAAAAAGACCATTTCCATCTGAAAGAAATTCTGATCTAAAAGAATCTCGGCGATTTCTCCTTTCTGAAGAAAAAAATAAAATAAAAATGTTATAAAATAACTTTTATACCAGTAATTTAACAGAATTGATCGCAATTCCTGGAGAAAGGAAAAATATATAATTTCCACTTTTTTATGCCCAGTTTTGCAGGGGGAAAAAAAAAGATAGGTCCAAGTTATACAAAAATATAATGTCTTAGGTGTCATCACACAGATAACCTCCTTGATGAAGAGAGATTTTATTTTGGGCTGTATAACACCCCGCACATGGACTGAATTATTCCTTGCAGCTGGCCAGACACAGCACCCTTTTTTAAGTCCAAGGAGTCTTCATTTTAAGATGAAGATGTCAGTGGACAACCTGCATGTAGTGTAGCTGGCAAGCTAATTGAGATGAATGCACACCTTGGTGTGTACTGCAGTTAAATAAAATTCCTGGAAACCCTGATAACTTTCCTACTAATAGCAACATCATGCACAGGTGTGAACTTCTAGATGGAAAACCATCATTTCCAACACAGAATGCAACTGGGTAGTTGTTTTCCGTGCGTGGAGTATGTCCGGCACACAATATGTGCATCCTTAGGGCTTGACATGTTATCTCAGCCTCCAAGATTGGAAAAGAGGTGAAGCAAAGACCACCCCTGCCCATACTATCCCCAAGGAGACTCCCGTCCTTCCTCACCCTCTCAAGATGCCTTACCTATTTTGGCCAAAGATGCAAGCATGATCCAGAGTGTGATTTCAAAGGGCACTTGAACATGCTGATAATCCAGAGAGAAAAATGCATGCTCTGAGGATTCGTTGCCCTGGGCTTCCTCGGCAGCCCAGCTGATGTTCTCCGGGATCATGTCCTCCAGCAGCGGCATCAGTGGGGAGCCCTGCAGGGCTCTGACCATGGTGGCTTGGAGGATGCAGCAGAGCAAGGGCCCAGCTAGGACAGCAGCTGCAGCTTTGCACCCTGGTCTCTGCCCCTCCATGTGTCCTGGAAGCTGTCTGCCGTGGGGATTTGGCGGCTGGCTGCTCCCACTCTCACTGCTGCGGGTGAGTGGTTGGGAGCACTGCTGGAGACAGCGGACCTCGGCTCACCCTCGTTGCGTGGGTTGCTGCAAAGAGAGGAGCGATCGCTCCGCCTCACCCTGACACTCCTCCCTGGTCCATTAGTTTCCAGCTGGGAGACTCTGCTGGAGAATCACACCCTTTGGCACCATGTGCCCAAATAGGCAGAGGCTGCTGCTGCAGATGCTTCCCTGAAGAAATGCGTCCTGCACCCTCAGACCAACTGCACATCTGTGCATGCTTGAGAAAGAGACAAGCTGTGTTTTAGTCCTAACTCTGGGCATATTTTGGCTTCCAGTCTCTTAGAAGACTTAATAATCTTAGAAGATTTGATAAATCAAGCAAAGCAAACAGCTTGCTTATGCTAAATACAGAGCTGCAGCGTTGTGCTGGATGGAGGTCACCTGCACCCGAAGAATAAGTTTCAGCAATTGCTTGAAGCTTCTTCCTGTAATAAGGGCTAACAGGAAAAGTTACCTTCATCTCTCTTCACTACTTGAAAATGGCACTGAAAATTGAGTGAGCTTCCTTAGAAAAGTTGGACAGACAGAAAAATAAAAAGTTATTTGCAACAACGTTAGATGTATTAATAATACAGAGGAAAAAAAAACATATTGGGCCAAATTCCTCTACTGTGGAGTTTCATTTAAGTTGATGGTGTTTTCAACAGGGATGAATTTGGTCCAAAGAACACATGTAATTAAAATATGGAGGCCCCGGGCTGTTGCTAGACTGATCGATGGCCTACTTGTTTCTCTTCAGCTGCCTAAATGACACCAAAATTGAGCTGCCAATAACAAGCTGGTGACCCACTTTGCTGCTGTAAAGTCAGAACCCAACGTGATGCAGACACAGATCCTGGGTTTCTCAGTACCACGTGAGCTCCTGGTTTCTGATCCGATTTGTAAAGCAGGAGGAGGATAAACTTTGGGAGACAGCAGAGATGCGGTGATACACTCTAGGAGTGACTTCCTTATACTTTATCATGGTTAATTTGAATTTCTATTGTGCCTTTACCACACTGGCTGACTCTAAAGCAAAGCAACACTCCTCTCGTTAGAGTGGTCTTCTAGCAAACTAAGCTTTTTAAACTTGGTGACATTTCTCCCTTTGTATGTTTAAAAAATAAACAAAATTACAGGATAGACACTTAAAGGACAGAAATCCCACAAGGTTTTCCCCCTGTTTGTTGCATAGTTCAATTCTATAGGGTCTGGGGTGGGGAGGAGAGGAAGAGTCAAGGAGATGGGATGCCTTGTTACTCTGAAGGAGGGAGAATACAGTGCTCTTAACTGCAATTAAGAAGTAATTAAGAAATTACTCAGCCAGAGCTAAGAGCAGTGGAAGCAGTTCTGAGCCTGAGCTTGCAGGCCAAGCCATCATATTGCCTCTTTCTGCTGAAATATTTGGTGCTGAACTTGAGAGTTTGAAGACTTGTTGCATTTGGTGACGTGCAAAAGGAGTTTTGCCAACCTCCCATTCCCCTCCACTCCCAGATGATCCATCTTGATTTTTTCTCTTTCCAGGAGAAAGGCAAGAAAGTTAGTATTCACTTACATTTACCTTAAGCCAAAAATGAAATGTTTGCATCTTGGATGGAAAAAAGACCTGCAGCATGGAGCTCAATAGCACTATCTGGAAAATGGTTTTGTGCGTAGAATCAATATCTACTTGATAATGGAACCAGAAAAAAACAGCAGAGTTGGGACAGTATCTGAGGAAGGTCAACAGAGAGGATAACATTAGAATATGCTCCATTTTTTGAATGCAGTTAACATATAAAGTCAGGACCTTACGGACTAAGCAACAGGTGACAAGCATTAACAGAGGGGAAAAGAGCCTGAGCCAGTAGCCTGTGCACAGTTTTTAATGACCCTGTTTCACTTGCTTTCTTCTCTGCTCCTTTCTGTAATGATGGCTGCAACCCTGCAACAAGCTCCATGCAGACAGATCAGTGCAGCCTCTCTCTGCAAACTGGCTTTCACCCTGCAAAGCTTCGAGCATCTCCTTAAAAGCTCCATTGCCCTTCTCAGCCTAATTACCAGCTCGCTGTATCTAGACCTGTGCAAGGATAACGAAAGGCTCTTTGCAAATATTTTGAACATCGTATTTCATTACAGTGAGAACCTTGAGGTTGCTTTTAGGATCTTGAAACTCCTTATTTTTTTGTTTTGCATTGTTTTACCCTGAAGTTCTATGCAAATAAGCTTGCTCCTTCCCTTAAATTCTTATATGTATCCCTGTTTATCATATATTAGTTATAAATAAATGAAAAGCCAAAGAGAAAATGTTTTTCCAAAGTTCTATGATAATACAATACGTGTCATTCCTCTTGTAATGGCTATTGATATTATTGAGCCACTTTTTAATGTGAGTACCATTTGATCATATATTTATAGACATGCTTTCATTTTTTTCTAATGTAATATGCTTTCCCACATTTTTAGGTTTCCGGGCTAGAATCTGATCCCTATAATTGTATTGACAGGTACCGTGGTCCTGCTGGAATGAAAAGGACTATGAGAATAACAAAGTATTGTGTGACACGGTAACAGTGACCAGAATTTCATTGCTCCTGCAATGAAAATGTTATGTTAAATTAATTGTTTAAACTCCTCATATTCCTTAATCAATGGCAGCAAATTATTTTTTTTTACTTACTTTGAGAGCAAAAGGAAAGATGTGAAATCTTTTCGCTTAACTTCCTGATGTGTCATTACTTCTAAGTATACCCTAACTCCTCTTTTTCACTATGAATGCATGTATCATTTAATGAAAAAAATATTGTAAATTAAATCTCAATTTACATCACCTCCTGAAATTCATACATCAACCACTGAAATTTATGAAAGAAACTTTGAATAAGTTCATGCCTTATATGAGGGGAAAGAAAAATAATTTGCAGTGCACTGTTTAGCTACAGTACCGCAAAGACTTTCCATATTATTTGGGCCTCAGATGAGGAAATCATTTAAGCATTTACTCAACTATAAGTACTTAAGGTTTCATAGCTTACAGTTATTAACACATGAAAATCCCGTGTTGGATTGGGGCCTCCCAGAAATATCCAGCCCAGAGAACCACATAGCAAATCCTCCCCAAAAATTTGCCAAGCTCAAAACTCATCAGAGGTTTTCCTCTCACTGCAAAGGGATTGCAGGATTTCCCACTTTTGGGACTCCCACTGATTTCCACTCTTCAATGTAATTCAGGTAATCCTAGTAGAATTCCTTCTTTCATAGGAGAAAATACTTGTTCTTTCATAGAAGAAAATGCCAGATCTGCAGCATCCCAGGAAAGCACGAAGCCCAGGGCCAGCTGCTGCCAGAGGGATGGGGCTACCTTTGGCCACAGCAGTTCTACCTGCGGTTTCCTGATCTGTGGCAAGAATAAAGAGATTTTCAAATAAATATTTGTAGTGTTTACTGACCTCAGAAAGGCTAAGGCTTCTTTTTCTATTTTTATACTATGAAAGTTTAATAATTCCAGAAATTATTTAAACGCAGAGACATTGCATCCATTCTCAGTATGTTTTTGTTTTCTCTTAAAGAAAGAATGCTAGTTGATTATGCATAGCGCTCTAAATAGGTAACTTGATTTTGGAAAATAGCCCACACTTGCCTCTGTTGACTTTCAAACTGCAGTCTCTGTAGGACCTCCGTAGGCACCGTGAATGCTCCTCCACATTCCTCCTAGCTATTCGCCCACCACCCAAACACCAGGCAGCACCGCTCACCCTGCAGCCACCGAGCCGCGGCTCCCAGCAGCGCAGCAGGGATGCTCTCCCCTACACTAGTAATCCTGCAAAGATAAACTGCCCTTCTGGGCCTTCTTTCCAAAAATTATTTTGGCTCTGACTGCGTTACCACTTCTGGTAGGCCTGGGATAAGTCTAGTTCTATAAATCCCCCATTATTCAAAAACCATGAGTAGATCTCATGCCTTACCTACCCTACACCAACTTCCAAGATTTTTTGACTTTGATACTATAGGAATGATATAGCAATCAATTTTTCACCTCATATAGTTCTCAGAAGACAAATGATTTCTGCATCTTTCCCCCCAGGGAACACTTACCTTCTGACTACGGGCAGCCCCAGAAGTAATATGATGGATTATCCCTGCAGGAGCTCTTGGCTTCCTCCGGGGAAACCCTTCAGTATGCCATGCAGAACTCTAGGAATTTTGTTTAGCGATAACCTAGATGATTTTTGGGGTCACCCAGATGAGGTTTTAGTGTTATCACCTTTTTTCACGCCCTCTTTTCCAAGTATACCTTTCTTCTGCTTACCCTATAAGAAAAAAAAAAATCTTCCTTTTTGCACAAAGCAGCCAACAGATTTCATTAAAAGCATCCTGCTCCACAAGCAAATTAATATCGAGGAGCCTCTCCAAAAAACCTAGACCAGGATGGCAGTTTGGCTCCCTCTCCACCCGTGACACCAGGCAAAAATTGAGATATACATCCTCATTTGAGCTCATTCTGCTCAAATGCTCTCTGACAAAAGCTATGGGACACACATAGAAAAGCTCCTAAAACATTGCCTGTACACTTCATCTAATCAGCTCGTTGTGAAAAGATAAAATATAAGTGCTAATGATATCTACATTTGGAATGTAAATATGATTTTTCCCCATTAGAATGGCCATTTGTTTACATGCATTTTCTAAAATTTGAAGGAGAGTCGTTCTCATTTATGAATGTGCAAAATCTCTTTTTCCCCCATCAGAATGGAAACTGCTCATATTTTCACGTATAAACACCTTATTTTTCAGTTTCTCCTCCTCATTGCCTGCATTTTCCATTACATTTTAACAGGGCAAGTGAAGACTATACATGAAATACTGATCTTCTTTCTGAAGAAGCCGGGACAGAAGAGTACATTTTTCCATCCATGTGCAACGCTGCAAGCAAACACAGAAAACACATAAAGCAGACAGGCAGTTTAGCAAGAAGAATTAATCGGAACTGAAATTAAGACCAAGCCCCTCATCACACTTCCCTTGCTGGGAAGGACTGCACTCGCAGCTATTCTGGCCAGCAAGGATGGAAACCCCCTTAAAATTCAAAGCCATAGCATGAGTTTTTCTCAGTATATCACAGGCCATGAATATACCGAGAAAGTAACTTTGTGTTGCAGTGAGCAGGGTGAATTGATGTGCTGCTTAACTCATGTGCACCCCACAGAGCCCAGGCAAGAATGCATTTTTAATTTAACATCAGGGAATTCATTCAAAAATCTGGTTTTAATGAGAATTCGAACAAAATTACAGTGAGGAAATTTAATATTAATAAGAAAAATTCAATGTTAATAAGAAATGAGTAAAGAAGAATAAATCAAAAGAATAAGACGTTCTCTGTACCCACACTCTCATCATCAGGAAGCCACAGAGAACGTATACAACGCTAGATTTTGTGGTTCATTGCTTCAGATTTCACCAACTTGAAAATCACAGATTTATCACTGATACCTTGCCTAAATGGAGAGAGTTTGACAAATACTCCCTCCCATATCAATATTAGGAAGATCCAAAAGATCCATATTCTCCTTGCCTTGCACCTACTCTTTTTCCATACAACCCCCATATAGTTTCCATACTGCTCTTATTGCAAGCACGGCAGCCTGGTTATGCTCCCCGCCACGCAGCTTTCAGGCAGCAGACTTGCAAACTGACTACACTACAGCTTTACATTTAAAAACTGCCTAATTAACATGGTCTTAAAGAATTCCTATAGGGCACTTCCAGGCTGAGTACCACTTCAATCATTTTGGCACTGACGTCTGTTCGGATTCTGCTTTTGTCAATAACAGCTTGAGCACTTTGAGCAATTGCTTAAATGACTTGTAAACTAAATGGCCTTTAATATTTTTCTTCATCGTTGTAACCGGAGAGGCCTGTAACTGTGACCTCAATAAAACAACTAATACTTGTCCTTTTTGGTAATCTAAAAACTATTCTTCTGATTTAAACTCCAAACTTTTAATTCCCAGAGACACATCCAGAACTCACACAATTGCAAATCAGATTCATATTCAAGTGGTGGTATGAGATTTCTTCCATTAAATAATACTTTTACTACTCATTGCTTTTTAGGTGATCAAATTAGAGTGAAGTCCTTAAATCTGTGCAGAAAATCTCCAGGTCACGATGCTGTACAGTGGGTCAGTCTAAGAGGCTCAGAGGTTGAGTCCAACCAGAGGTAGCACAGTCCTCTTGAGTCACCCATGACATGGAAGTTATTCCTCATTAAGTAGGAGCCCAAACCAATAGGATCCTTCAAACCTTCTCATGAGAGCACAGCTGAGGATTTTTCCTGCCCTGGCCTTGAGCATTACACATAACAAGACTGGAAGGTAGTTCACGGTGTGAGGAACAAACTCCTGCAAGAACCTGCCCTGGTAGGATGAGCATGGGTCATGTCAACATTTTTGCAAACCTCCATCCTTCCTTCCGCTGTGGTCCGGCTGCTGGGAAGGGTGAGTGATATCAGCTGCTTCCTCTCTACTGCTGCTTTTGGTGCTTTCCCTCACGCTCACATGCAGCCTCAGCTGCAGGGGAGGATGGAAGGAATTCTTCTCATTCACCATTTTCTGCCAGTTTACTCAACTCTTCCTGTCCCCTGATCAAACTGCTACCCACCCACTGGGAAATTACACAAGCCTGGACAAACCAAAGGCTGAATATTACTGTTGTCATGGTGCATGGTCATGATAGTTCTGTAATCCCAAAATAAAGCAAGAGCCAAAGAGGAAAATGAACCCAGGGAATCAGTGTGATTACAGCAAGCAAACTGCAGTGCCATCTGCATTCAAACTTATGACTGTAAATGTCTTGTAATAAAGTTGTAGTAGATCCAATATACATGAGTACAATAACTCTTCACCTCAGATGTGTGAGCATGTCCCGCCTCCTGAAGACTGTATAATTTCTAGTGATATCATGGATATTTTAATTCAGGGACTTCAACTCAGTGTGGAGATCAGTCCCCATTGATTGGCCATTGATTGGCTTACCGAGCACCACGCTGCTCTCTCTGGACACCCACACACTGGTCCCATGCGCTGCAACCCACTCCAAGGTAGGCTGGAGAGGTACCGTTAGGAGATGTCTACTTTCCCTGAAGCCCTTTGTCTGCCAAATGCAGCCTTTGGTTTCTTTTTGTGGAATAAACATAAGCAGGTGGCTACATCCTAGGTTGTATTTGTTATATAAAAATATTCAATAAATCTGTCCGAAAGCCATTTTAATGCAATGGCATTGCCTGTGACTGGTGACCTGTTTAATAGCTGGGCTCGAGTGGTGAATGGTTAGGAAAGGGAAATGGAGTTGTGTTGGCTTCCTTTCCGAGCATTCGAACACCACCAGTGCAAATATCCAGGCATATCATTTTACAGTTTAACTTCCACAATTTTCACATAGGCAACATTAAAATTTTCATTTTCTGTTCCAGGAAAGGTTTTCTGTAATTCAACTCACAGGAAAGAGGAATAAGAATGAACAGAATCTGTTAATTTAAAACTCAAGCCAAGATTCTTTGGAAATTAGTTTGCAGTTATGTTCCCTGTTCCATTAAGCTCACAAATGTTATTCATTTGAAACAAAGCAGTAATACAGTTTACGTACACAAAAAGAGTGAGAGCAGGCGTGAGTCTGGGCTTTCTCTCGCTCTTCTTTGCTAACTTTTGTTACATATCAGGATAGTAACTAATTATTGAAACACCAGCTTTACATGGCTGAGTAATGGACAGAGCAAGTAAACGGTCAGTATGTCTTACAAATTTGGCACTGGAACGCAGAAGCGCGTAGTCACGACAGATGGGGAATGAGAACAAAAAATAGCAAGGCAGCATATTAAGAAATTATAGTATTGCACAAAAAAAGAAATTTGTTGAGGACGACCAAGGAACCCTAAATAGTAGGTCAGAGCTTACACGTCAGCAACATTGTGTGGGTGCATTTCTCTCCCAGGGCAGCCTAAGCACACGCTGTGCCTTAGAACTCGTGAAACCTGCATGGGGCTTCCTATAGCTGGGTATGGTAGGACCTGAGAGTTTGCAGAAAAGCCTCATACAAAGCATGCAAAGTGAATTAGAGCCATACCACGTGTCTTAATGTAAAGTGAAGAACTTCAGCTTCAATGAATAAAACTCCACATTCATAGCAAATCTAGGGTTTCCAGTCCCATGTAAACAGCAGAGGGAAATTAGAGTTAGCAGCGAGCAGCTCTGGGGTTAATCCAGCTGCAGCGATGCTACCAACAAAAACATGTAAGCCAGCGCTGGCTAACTTGCCAGCACTGCTGACGGACAGAGCAGACAGTTTCACTGAGTTCAGAGCCGCATAGTTCAATTTTACATAACTGGAGCTATATTTAGGAAAGATGCTGTTTCCACTTACCCTGAAGGAGAAGCAGCGTTAAGGAGAAATGGAAAACCCCTGTGAGTCTTAGTGCTTCTTCTGTACTTGGTTTTAAAGACGCAGCTCTTCTGGTCTCCTGCAGTTATTCACCAGGTGACGTTCCATAGCCCCTTGCTCACTTGCCTTTCAGCACTTAAACAAACATCAATAAATAAAGTCTTAGGAAAAGTGGCAAGATGCCAGACTGTTTCCAAGAAACGGTAATTTAAGGAGATTGTAACGCAGTGCCATATTTTTTCTCCCTGAAAAAGAGCCCCAAATAAGCATCCCAAACAAAATAAAGTCCTGATAGACACAGTCCACAAAAGTCCCAGCACGTTCTGCGCAAATGTCAGTAATTCAGCTCCAGACAGCCCTGCTGCTGATGGACACACAAATCCCCCCGGCTTGCTCCAGTGCATCATCAGATGTTCCTCCAGCCTTTTGGCCTTCCCCAGAGCACAGCCTTCAAGTGAAGGGGGAAAATCTGCAATCCCGATGTGGGATAGGGAAGAAGGAAGGTCTTTGGCCTCTTGGGATTCATAGGTCAATACTAGACACTTTTATTTCCACTTAGAAGCCCACAGGCAGCCAGGACGTAGAATGTGGTAGCGGCAGAGTTTGTTAGCAGCTGGGCACTCATTTACCAAACGGCTGCTGACCCACACTGTTCATTTATATTCCCAAAAGATCGATGGGGTTATCGCAAGTAAATTAACTCAAAGGAGATGCAGGCAGGAATTAAGTGGTGAGGTTCTTCTGGTAAAGAAAAAGAAAATAAGATTAATTAAAATCAAATAGCTAAATTTTGCAAACCTATATGTGAAATAGGAGCAAAGCAGAAAAAAAAAAATCAGAATTGCAATTTCATATATAAACTAGTGGAGATAACGCTGGATTCCATCTTTCTAGATTTTAACCCGCAGAATGTAAGAACATCAATTGATGGAAGCCGTTATTCTGGACACCTGGCCATCCCTTTTGTGGGAAATAATCCTCCCTCCAAAAAGAGGTGGGCTTTGAGGTTTATTTGCAAAATGGTTTTGAACCTCTGGTAATCCTGAACTAAAAGGTACTAAAGGAAACCACCACTAGGTATCATCATTTGACTGTTTAATAGATATCAGAAAAATTGTTAACGTTGATCTGTCATATAAAAATCCCTGTTACGCACCCAGGTAGATTAAGTCACCTTCTATAGGGGTTTATTTCCCACCCCTGACATATAGAGGGCAGGCTGGGGAACAACAGCCCCGCTATAGGTCTCAGTTAGTTGGATACATTTAACTAAAGAGCCCAGCTTATTCCAGGGTCCTGGTCCCAGTACCTGACGAGCGTTTCTCTGTGGGAACATGGGATGAGAACTGGATACGAAGGTAAAAATTCCCTGCCAGTATTTCTTCTTCAATTTCAGGTTTTCTGGCACGTGGATAAATATAACTGCCAGTCAGAATTTGGCCTTATGTGTATGACCTGTAAAATATGGCACTGCTTTCATTTGTAATAAAATATATCTGCTGTCCTTCAGCAGTCTGGAAATGCACACCTTTTAAGTGATTTTTCCCATGTAATTTGAGTTCACTGAGCCATTTTTCCTGCTGGTGAAAACGGGCGCAGCTCCAGTGCAACTGATGGAGTTTTACTCACTTAAATTCAGAATGGGACTCGGTATCTTTCAAATATAAATAAATCCAAAGCATGTCATGTATTGGAACATGTCAGTTAAAATAAAATTGAACTAAAAATAGTATCTGAGTGAATAATAAATATATTTGTCTCACCTTTCCAGATATTACCAGACTTTGCTCCTAAAATGTATTATGTAACAACACTGCAGATATCTTTCTTCCTACAAAGAGAAGTGAATTTTGATAACTTATTTAAATTTTTGATTAAACCAGAGTAACAAATGCTGGGTGGAAAAAATATGTAGATGATACTTTTCCATGGGCAAAACTGCATAGCATCAATAACAAAATACAGTCTGTGGTGCTTTACATTAACAATGTGCATTTATCTATATTGTCATTTGCACTACTAAAACACACGTTATTGTGCTAAGTAGCTACATAAATTAGCTGAAAATTCATTTTCCCTTTCCCTCCTCCAAATCATGCTTTTATTTAAATTCCAAAAACTAAGTCATCGTATGTTTTTCTGTTAGAAGAACAAAACCCATAAGCATGCCTGCAGTAAAGTCACCTATGACCCTTACAGGTGCTAGACACATCCTCGCTTCCTCTGCGTCCCTAATACCACTGGGTTCAGTATAGCTGCTGTCCTCAACTATATAACATGCCCCTCACGCCCCTCGGGTCGTAATACAGGCTATAATTATGAAAAAGACTATAGACAACAAGCTTTTCTCGTAACACTACTTCTGTCGTGTTTCCTTTTCATTCTAGCTAAAATTGTCCACATACTTGATAAAACTAAGTAAAAAATGGGCTCTGAAACCAGTCTTGAAAAGGCATTGGATGGCCACAGCTTCGCGGTAACCTCGGATTCTGCTAATAGAGAATATTCATTTCCACGTTCTCTTCTGCCACACCATTTCTTTAATGGTGATGGGAGAAGCAGGTCCATCAGGGTTTCACCCACTGTAGCAGTTGATGATCGGCAGCTTCTGTTAACATCAGTGTTGAAACCGCAGTTGACTGTAATACCTAGGGCTAGACTTCTGAGGTTAGCAAGAGAGAAGATCAGATCTCCTCTAACGTATTTCTCAGGGCTGGGAAGGACAGAAAAACAACCAGAGTCTGGACCTCAGCTTTAAACTCTGACTTACGCATTTCCTGAGGAAGAACCTTATGCAATTAACTTCTTTCAAGACTTTGAACTATAAATACATCCCAGGGGAAATCAAAGGCTGGACCAAGGCAGCACAAATGCCACAGAGCAC
Organism: Burhinus oedicnemus; assembly: GCA_008921705.1. Taxonomy (NCBI): domain Eukaryota; kingdom Metazoa; phylum Chordata; class Aves; order Charadriiformes; family Burhinidae; genus Burhinus; species Burhinus oedicnemus. Next base: position 676,523 of record VFFE01008954.1, on the reverse strand, counting down.
TTTTTTCTATCGTTAACTGCAAACCCTTTGGCTACTGATGCCTTTCAGAATACTCTTCCTCTCGTCCTCAGTTAACTTATTCTCTGCACCTCTACTGAGGAAGACTTTAGAGTGCTGCCCACTCTGGACTCCTCCAGAATTTAATGAAGTCATTTGGCCACTTCCGAGAGACTCAACTTGAATTTGAATGCTGAGAAGGGGATTAATGAGACACACGTGGAATTAGGGCAACGCACAGTAAAAGCAAAGCATCCTTTCCTATCATCCTGGTAGAAAACAGGGATGAGTTTCAGTATGACTTATACTCCTTGCACTACTAAGGTCAATGGGAATTTTTGATTGGGCAAGGATGTTCACTTAGGTCTTGGACATGTATGAGTCTGATTTTATTTATTTGCTACATACTCAGCAGGAATTGTCTTTGCCTGTCATTTTAATCAGGAGAAAGAGGCTCTTACTTCAGCCACCCAGATCTCTTTTCCCATGGGAGCAGGTTCTTCTCAATCCTGCCAGTCACCAAACTACAGCAATCTCGCTTTTCTTTCATCCGTCTGAAAATACTCATCCTACCACAATGCTATCATGGAAAAGTCTACCTCAAATTGAAGATGGCCTGCAAAAATAACATAAAAGATTGAAAGTTGGGCATTCAAGATGAGAAACAAAGAGTAGGAACAGGATTTCCAAAGGCAGCTGAGGGAAATGAATGCCCAGCTGTCAAGGCAATTCCAGAGAAGCAGAGTGTCCTTCTTCCTACAGCTCCAAGATCAAAGTGTATAAAAAAGCTGGGAAACACCTCAAAACCAGGGGTATTCAGTCTGTTCAGACGCTGAATTGGCTCAATGCTTAGATAGGCTCATTCAGTCTATCAGACTGAGTAGCCTTATGGGCCAAGTATTTGTTTTGCATTTTATTTTGGAGCTTTGAGCTCATATTTGAATCTATATGTTTCCATCTGAACGTGTGTTAGACATTATGTACACAACTAAAGTGCATGGCTCAATGAATTTAAGTTCCATCAATCCTAGAAGACATTGTAAGGCATCAGAAAAGGTTAAAAATCTCAAGATACACAGAAGCTTTTTAGTTCCCTTTCCGTTATGCATGCTGCTATATTTAGCAGACTGTTTGACACTACATACAATGACACACACAGTGGCAGTTACATCCCTTCCTCCTCAAAAGAAGCCCCATGCTATGAAGGTGCAGTCTTTACATAGGTACAGCTTATTAAGGGTCCAGTATACCTTTTTCTGCAAATTTCCTTCTCTATATAGGCCAAAACAGGCACAATTTTAACTCTAAACCCCATCATACAGTTTCTATTACAGTAAATGCAACTACTTAACAAGCTAAATTACTTGAATTGAGAGCTTCAAGGTGAATCCCTTATGAATTCAGATCTTCTCAATGTTCTGAGGCATTCTTTCAAGCCTACTGTTATTTTCATTATAAATGCCAGCTCAGAGATGATTTTTTAAAAAGCCCAACAACTAAAGAGACTGTATTTCAAAAAAAAACCACAAGCAAAAAAACCCCAACAAAACCTAACAAACAACTTTGATCTCTTCAAAGGACTGATCAGATGTCAAGGGCCTTGATTTACAAACACAAATATGTTTGCATTTGGTGTATTATTACCTAGAGATCACAAGATCCTTCATATTCTCTTAGATGATTGACAAAGATTTTTAAAAAAGCATATTATGCATCAGAGTTTCAGAGATGTGTCTCAAAGACAAAGAATGCTTTGGTTTACATTAGTTGTTTCACAGCAAGTTTCACCGAGAAGCTCTGCTTTATAACTCATCCCATACCTATGCATTGAGTAGCTTCAGGAACTGGATAAAATGATTTAACCAGCACATTAGCGTGCATTACAAAGGTTACAATTGTATCAATACAGTTTGTTGCTAGATTTTGGGTTTGGATTTCATGATTGCAAACCCAGAACAGCTGGTGTGGCAAATTGTACTTAGCCATAGTGCAAGTAAAGAGGGTTCTTTACTAGAAGAAAACTTCTGCAGACCAGGTAACAGTCCAATTCATCTATCATTTTACAACGGTGACACAGTGATTAATGTCCAGCTGAAATACTGAGAAGTAGTAATAGAAAAGGAAGAAAGTGCATTTGAAAGCTAAGTAATGTAATTTCCGTATGAAAATCTGCATTTCAATGTCCAAACGAAGGTGAAGAAAGCTTGCACTACCTTTTCAGGAACGTTGCAATTGTTTTAGCTTGCCAAGGTTGCAGCTGCTTCATTTCCAAGGAAATAAAGGCAGAGTCCCTTTATCAAAAACACAAATGGAACATAAAATAACAACATACTGACAGAAAGCTGAGTGGATTTCATCAAAAGGTAAGGATTTATTTAAAAGATTTTTTTTTTTACAGAAAATGAAACACTTTTACAATCTTGATCAACTATTTCACCTAGATTTTCATTGTAACATACTCCACCTATGCACTACAAACGTACATATGCAATAATATCAGTGTCTTCATTCATGTATCATGTCGATGTATTTCCTACGTATGATAATATATACAAAATAATCCAAAGTCCTGAATACCTCCATCTGCTGACAAAATTTTCAAACCAAAGAAATATTTTTTCAGCTACTGTGATCAAGCTTGCAGGAGCAAAATTTGAACATGAGCGCCCAAAATTTGGGTTTCGACTACATGGCCTAATCCAAAGTCCAGCAAAGACAATTTGACTCATTTACTTACTGGCTGGGTGGATCTTAGATCAAAGTTATATCAGCACACGCCTTGATTGATTATTCTCGCAGGAGTAAATCTGATGGTACATGAGTACAATTACTCATACAGCCAGAGTCTTAGAAGGAAGACATATACACATTATAAAAATACGGTTGACTAGCATTTCAGAGAGAAATTAATTTCAAATTCTGTATTAGAAAAAAAGAAAAGTGACCTTTACTTCCTCTGCTAACAAGCACCATAGACAAAGTATGGTTTAAGCCTTAAAATATTTATTTGAAAAAGTCTGTAGTGTGTAAATGCTTGTCTTTCCCAAGCTAATCCTTAGAGTGAAATATTTGTACCTTGAATCGTATTCATCTTTTCAGCTAAGTAGATCAGTCATGATGTAAAATGCATCCTGTAGCTCTTTCTCATGCATGCTGGGTTTGAGATTTGTAAGTCTGGAGTACTAAATTCAGAGCTATTTCTATTGGCAGTGTTGCGCAAACTAAACAAAGCTAAAGAGTGCAAGAGCACCTCTCTGGCTTTTGACGTTTCTATATTGCACTCCTGGGATATCTGAAAGCTTATCTGATTCAGGTTATTCCTTATCAAACTGCATGTGAGGAGGTTTGTTACAGAACCACACCTGGTCAAGTTTTCTTCAAAAAACTCTTTATAGAGCTCTGCCACTTTTGTTTCCATGTACTTGTTGAGCATGGAGTTTGAAAGAGGCTCCTCACAGAGCATGATACTCCTTTCTCCAGCTTCATCTCCAGACAGGGACTTTACACTTGGCTTTCTGGGATGTTCACATAGAGGGGACTGACCCAGAGGAATATCTATAGACAGTAAAACAGGGCCATCAGGAAGTTCATCACACACATGGTCCAAAACACAACCCGAATCACACATATGGTCCCCCACATGGTCTCCCCCAATATGTAAGTCAGGATAGTTTTGATAAATGCTGTTGCATGAGCAGGATCTATACAAATCCATCTGTTCAGTATTTTGCTCCCTTTTGGGGATATGTAAAGCTGGGGATATGGTTCCTTTAACAAGCGTTTTCTGATCTTTTGCAGGTACCTCTTTTATAGCTCTCCATTGAGGACCACTCCTGTGTTCCTTTTTGCTACTTTTAGCAGAGATTTCATCCTGCTTCACATGTCCATCAGCAAAGCCTTTAATTTTTGGGTTGTCTACAAGTTTCTGTCTCCAGATTCCCTCTTTATCCTTTTTGGATGCATGAGATTTGCGAGGCTTATCTTGATGACAGCTTTCTTTATATATGAGTCTAGTTAAGATGCCTTCTGCCAACATGACGACAAGTGTGAGTAACAGTCTAATCACCAGAGTTCCATGTAGTCCTGTGAGTGAAAGAAAGACAGGCAGAGTATCTCAAACTTATTTGGACAAAAAGGAATAATAATTTAAAAAAAATCCAAACAATGTACTTTTCATAAGGACTGTGATTTTTCTTTTTCTCTAGAATATTTATTTTTAGTAAACAGTAAACTGCATGCTTTTCTACAATTTTAACTTCTATACCATGTCAACAAAAATCATTCTGAACTGGGTTCTTCATCTGTAATATCACTTCTGTTCCTAGGTATCTCTTCTGCATTGTGGCTAGTTAAGATAGGTCATACTAAAGAGCTGGAGAAATCAGCAAGATTATTTTACTTTTCTATCCCTACCATCAGTTGCAAATCAACTTCTTCCATTGAAAGACAACCATTTCTAAGAGCTAAAGAGGTGACATAGGAAGGAAATCAAGATCAAATTCAGACATAGAGGTTGATACTGAATTGGCCTGAGCTCTCCCGTGAGGTGCCAAGGAGCTTCAAAAGATGCTGATAGTTCTTCAGGACTGCATCCAAAATGCAGTTCACCCATAGAAGTGTTTTTAAAGTCCCTCTTAATAATGATTTTAAAAGATATAAATAGTTAATTTGTCTTCCCCGATAGTGATGAGTAGTATGTTTGTGTATCTATAGGCTCCACAGTTTTACTAAATGCACATGAAAAGCTAGCCAATATGTCTCAAAATAATCTACTACATTTAATGATTCTTTATCATTCATTTTCAATTCACCTACTGATAAAATCAACGGGAATCTTTCCATTTAGAGCCAAGGCTGACCTAAACTGACTAAGGAAAAGATCATCACCACTCCTTTTAGGGAGGAATGGGAAAGATGAACACAAGAAAATCTCTCTGTTCTTCAAGTGTCTTTTTAATCTCTGCATAATTCAAGTACCTTCACACACCTCTAGTGTGCTCATGGTTTGAAACAGGGTGGAGAGGCAAGGGATGAGGCAATTATACTGAAGAGTACACAGTGAATCTCCCAAAGAACATGCCATACTGGCATGCTGTTTGAAATACACCAAAAACTCTACTTATATCATGGACAATTAAGGCTCAATACTTTTCACAGTGCTGCCAATTTACATCAGTAGTAATGCTATGCAAGTCACTGCATAGCTCGCCACACAAACAAAACCTCTGCAAATTTAATATGGTATTTGATATGTAACCTGAAAGATCCTCCTCGCTCTACTCATTTGCTTCTATCAGCAACCAAATCATATACTCTGGTTTACTTGTTCTGCAATGAAACTTGATACACTGGGTTACTTTTTAATCCCAGTACTCTTTCCAGAAAGTTACTTGAGAGATGGAAATTTTCAACTTCCCTCCTAAGTTTACACATAGCCACAGTACAACTGTTTGTTTTTTTCTTTTTTGAGGTTCTTTTTTAGCTTAAATTCCCTCCCTGAAGCTGAAGGTAACACTGGAATTGCGATATGCCTGCAAGTGAGACCAAAGCAGACAAGAAGGCAGTCCACCATGCCTTCTCCTGGTTACATTGGCATAACTGTTCACTTTACCTACAGAATCATTTACATATGCAAAAAAGCAGGACATTTTCTTAAGCACTTAAGGAACTTAGGAAACCAAGTGCCATTTTCAAAAAAGACAAGAGTACTTGACAGTCTAAATCTTGCTGAACATCGATGGAATTTGGAAGGCTGCATGTCATTTGCTTCTGAAAAACAGCACACAGGTACCCAGATCCTTACATGCTAGAAAATTTTACTGTATTGCTTTGAAAATGCCCATAGTGCTCACACAAGAGCTAAAATATGGTAATCTTAGCAAAATTTTTCTCTTTCAAATAAAGTAAATGGTGCCTGCATTCTGGAACAAAGCACAAGGAAAAAAAAAAAGGCACAAAAAGCCTAGACTTACCAATCCTAGTAGGGTAAGAGAGGCAGATAATCACATCGCCCAGAACTCTTACTACAGCTACTGTAAGAGAATAGATTCTTACATACTCTTTCTTCACCCCTGTCTGCGTGGAAAAAAACCTTACATACACATGATTTAGTTCCTCATTTTTTCCTTTTAAAACAGAAGTGATCCCACTGGAAAAGTGACAGCAGATGTAAAAGAGGATGTTAAAAAAAAATGAATTGAGATGTCTCTGACTGTGGTGCAATACTGATGAGTTGTTAACTGCCATAATACGCCATTCAAAAAGAAGACTACGAAAGGATCAGGGTGCCTGTACTTCACCAGGCTGTTCAAAATTGAAACTGAATTCCACCAAACGCTTCCATCTACAGAAGTTTGGTTTTGTTCCATCACCCACCTGACTTACAGAGGCGATGTTAATTACACCATTTCCCCTTTTGAAACAAACAGCTAAATTTATAGTCTTGTGACCTTCTTCTGATGAGGAAGAAGTTGACAACTTCATTTCATCGAGATTTTGATGAAATATCATTTGTCTATAAAAAGCAAATATTGAGAATCTGCTCTCTGAAAACAGTAGCCATCAGACGTCTGTGGACACTCTTGCTGCTCACTGACCAAAGCCACTTTCTCTGGGCTCAAAAATTACCTCTGTCTCAATGGCATGTCTGAGGAGCCCCCACGGTGTTTTTAGTGCGTCCTTCTCACAGAGGCTGAAACTGAGCTCATGCAGTGAACCACACTGCTCCCCCAGCACTAAATCCAGTCCATAGACAGTTTGAAGAGTTTTCTGTCAATTCCTTTTCTAAATTTCCTGTTTCTCAGAAGATAAAAAAAAAAATCAGAAGCTGAATCTCATCCAGGTACTAGACAAAAGCTCTTAAATAGACACTGCTTAGTGTAATGATAGGAGCAAGACACAAATGTAAAATAAAACTAGAGTATAAAGATAACATTACAGCAACATGTTGATTGCAACCCATCATTCAATGTGTTTTGGCAGCAAAATAATGATGCGCCTTAGAAATGAATTAATGTAAGGTTTGAAGTAACTATGTCCATAGAGGTCCAATAGAGTCTCTTTAGAATTATTCCTCCTCTTCTTATCAATTATATTTCACAAAAGACCCCAGTTTTTATGGAGGCAGAATGACAGCTATTTTTATTCCCACTGAATGTATATAAAATTAATTTCATATTTAAAGGCTGTTTAAAATTACTTTGTTTTTAACCGTCTTACATGACTAATTTCTGCCACGGTAGACGTGGTTGTGACTTCAACAGAGTACTCCTGCCCCCAGTCTTGCAGGGGTCCAAACCCCACAGGAAACAGGGTGGTTCAAATTCCATGCAGTTTAAACCTTGCCTCCTTCACTGACCTTATAATTAGTGCCAGCTGCAGCCCTGTTCTTTGTGCAGCAGTTTCAACAAAACACAAAGTAACAGAGAGGGGGAGAGGGAGAAATCAAAGTAGGTAATTAGTGTTGAGTGATTAAAAAAAAAATCACCTTTCATTTCAGTTGTACTCAGGTATCAAATACATCAACATCCAAGGAAATTAATGTACTTCTATCAATAAGATCTTACGAAAAAAAACCCTCGTATTTACAAACATAAAATCAGAACAAGGTAGAACCAAAGTTATTTCAGAAGCTGAAAAGAGACTGCAGTTAGAAGAAACAGTCAGCAACACAAGCATGTCTGAATCCTGAGGCTAAACTTAAAGCAGAATGTATAAAGAAAGAAAAATAAATTTGGCTACATAATTGATATACGAAAAAAATAAATAATACAGCATTGTGTATTACCATACATAATTATCGTATTACATGAACTACACTAGCATGTAAAAAGTCCCTTATTTCAGTCCAGACTACATATTTTATGTGCATATAAACGTGAAATACAAGCTGACTGCATCAATCGGTTGGGTTTTTTCAAGCATAGTTGTTGCAAGGCTTTTGTTTTCCATTTAAGCCAGCAGTACTTCGTTTTAACAACCTCAGCTGCCTGGAGTTTTCAAACACTTTCTTGCACAACAGCTCCTCATTTACCCGAAGGTACGTTCCAGCTCCTTGGTGACGCCTCTTCTGCCCGATTTGGTAACGGACGGCGCCAAAACCGCTTCTCCCCGCCAGCACCCGCGTCCCCCCGCTGCCACCTCCCGGCCCCAGCCTGACCCGCACCGACCGGGCCGCGCGCTCCCGCAGGGGCCTGTTCGCAGCTGAGGCACTCACGGACCCGGGGTGCCACAGGAATTTATTATTTTTTTTTTACACGTAAAGAAGCCAAGTTTCACTGCACAGCGGCGGACAGGAGGCACTGGAGGTCACAGGGGAGCGAAGGCGACCGCAGAGGCTGGCTCAGAGATCTCCTCACGGCCCAGAACGCACACCCGGAGCGCTCGGGGACCCCGGCGCCGAGGGGAAAGAAACAGCCTGGGGTCAGCCGGGCCGTTCCCGGGAGGAGGCTACGGAGAGGACCGGGAGGGCTCCGGCTGCGGCTCCTGGCGGTGGGGCGTTTGCCAGTGCGGCGCACTCTGCCAGAAGGTGTGCCGCGCTACCGGCTCGCCTCACGCAGGGCGGCGCGCACCGCCCCGCCGCTGCCCTCCTCTGGCCACCTCGGCCCGCGGGGCCCAAGCACCAGAGGAGGCGGGTCTTCACGCTGACTGACAAGAGGAGCGGCCAATCGGGAAGGCGGGGCAGGCTCGCCTCAGCCGCTGTGTGGCGATTGGTTGCCGCAGCAACGGCAGGAGGCGGTGGCCGGTGATGGGCCGCGGGCGCCATTGGGGTCTGTCACACCGGCCTGACCGGGCCCGGGCGAGCCCCCAGCCCGGGCGGCGGCCCCTTGGCTGCCTCCCGCTCTCCTGGTGAGGCAGAGGCAGGGCGCAGGCGCTCAGGGTTGGGCGTTAACAGGCTGCGGGACGAGTTGCTCGGTGTGCCGGTCAGCGAGGGCCGGGGAAGGCGGGCGGCCCCCGGTAGTCGGTGGCGGTGTGTACGGCGGAGGGAGGGCAGAGCCGCCGGCCTGGGCCGCGCTGTCCCGGGGCCGGGCCCATCCCGCCCCCTGCCTTGGCCTTAGGCTGGGCTTCAGCTGAGGGAAAGGGGAGCGAACCGCGCTCAGCGCCACGGCGCGTACCGCTGGCGCGGTTTGCCGCCCGCGGGCTCGGCGTTAGGCCTTCACGAAAGTTAACTTGGATTTGATGCCACGTTCGTGGTTATGAACCGTACGTCTGATCGCGTTCTGTTTGCATGAAACATAACTTGCTGGGAAAGGACTCAAAAAGCAATTGAAACCAGATGGGAATTGCAATGCAGTTGAGAGTTTATTAATGATGTTGCTCGTTTCCTTTTTTTAAAGGACTTTGAGATGTTATACCACGGAACTGAAAATGAAGATGTCTCCAAGTTCCTGAAGATGTCTTCAACAGACAAATCTGTGAGAGAAGGAATTACTGTATAGAGGACCAATTTTGGCACTTGATAGTTCATGAATGCAACATACTACATACATGTACTTTGCATACTCAGGGTACAGTGCTCAGCTCCTGTAGTAAGACAGTGATTTCTACTTCATCATCTTAAGTTGACTTCTAGAATCCTTTTGCACTTCCCAAAGTTTCTCCAAAAGTTTACCAATACAGTTCAAAATTGTTAATAATAAACTTTTCAATCTAAACTATTCTACGAAGATCACGTGATATGAACAAATCACAATTCTTCTGCAGGAAATTCACTAAAAGATAATTAATTGGTAATTATTTATTTGTAAAGTGGGATTATTTTGTGTAGGTAGTGCTGCCAGATCTATTCAGATGGGCTTCACGCATCAGCTTTTTTCTATGCCAAGTGTGATCCATTTCCAGAACAAGTGCAGATGCCATCATGATCTCTGTGAGAAAGGGGAAAAAAAGGAATGTGGAAGAAATGCAGTGCCAGTACTCAGATATGGAATGGGCTACGTGGATATAAGCAATGAGTAAATGCCTTCATTTTCCCCATACACCTTGAATCCGCTCTGTATCAGAGGCTGGGGATGAGGTGAGGAAATGTGAACACAAATGCCTCTCTCTAGGCAGTACATACATGCTTTCCCACTTTTATATTTACATCACAAAAAAAAACCCTGAAAAAGCAAGACTGGCAAAAGAGGAAAACACCACACCAGGAAAACACAGAGTCAGGAAACCTTAATGGCCTATTCCCAGGTAATGAGTTGTCTCAGTTTTTTTAAATTGGCTATTAAAATTCTCTTACCACAATGGGGAAAACAGGAGACATGAGGTCTGATAAGGTTCTTAACATAGGTTACTGATCAGTCTGAATCTATTACATTAATGGATTTAAATTAGTCCTTTGAAAAACACTTAATTACATTGTTCTTGGTAAATCTTATTTCTTGCATTTCTCAATTTGTGGGCCTGAGTGCACAGGACTAGCTCATACCTTCTTCTCATGTTAAAAAAAAAAAAGAAAAAAAAAAAACCAAGACACAGAACAGATCTTTATATGCACTGTGTGTACACACACACACGCACGCACGCAGTCTCTTACCAGTAACTGAGCTGCTCAGGTGCCACTCATTTACTCACCTGCTTCTGCTGACTGCAACTCTACCTAAAGTTAAGCCATTCTGGGCTTTGTCCTTGTGAAGGCAGCCTGCGCTGACTCAGAATGAAGTCTCTTCACTAAGGGACTACCAGGCACCTATCTCCACTGTGCATACCTCAAATTTGTATTGCAAGACATTGCTGGCATTTGAAATATCTGCAACACAAGCTGAATGATATAATCATACTTTACAGAGTTTTCCATGACATACAGATTAAGAATATTAAATGAGAAATTAAAAAAATCCCACATTAATTGGTAGAAAAATTTATTATTACAGTGCACACCATTGTAACTTGAAACAGCAAGTTAAGTAAACATTATAAGCACACATGCAGTTTGTTTTTTTAAACAGATTTTTGAAAACAGTATGTATTGAGCTTTACATTAATGAATAACAATTCATCTTTTTAAGACTTTTTATAAACAGACAAGAAAAAGATTTTTCTGGGTTATACAAATGAATTGTATATACAGGGAGAGTAAATGGGATTTGCTGTTATTCAGAAACGGCATCAGAAGCCCATTTACCTTGTATTATGGATGATTTCTTAAGACAATAAAGAAGGGCAAGTAAGTGAGAAACAAGCAATAAACACTATTAAAAGACATCAACATAACTGACTGTTCTCGGTTGTGCTTTTGTTGTTCAGACAGAAAAAGCTTCATCCTATAAATGGCAAGCAAGCAGCCCTCTCGCAAACCACTCTTTAAAGAATTCAGTTATTGGTTTCCTTTACAGCATGTGAACTGAAGTCTGGGATTTGGGCAAATCCTGGTGCAGTTTAGGGGCTGCAAATGCATCTTCTGTAGCTCTACAGATCTTCGAGGCGGTGCAAAACTTCGGCATGTAAGGCTTAAAAGAATATACCAGGCAAACAGAGAAGGCAAAAGCGAATAGTTTTAGTTTAAAAATTTATCCTACACTGCCCTCTGGCAACACAAATATTAAATTACATAGTTCCCCTGCTGTGAGCAGCATAAAGCTAATTAATTACACATTGCAAAAAAAAGCAACTGAGATGGTTTGGCAAGCTCTACAGGCATGGGGTGAAGCTGATATGCCCTGTCCGCTTTCAATTTGTAGCTGCCTTGGGGAAGGAGTGGGAAAGCAGGTTAATTAGGAAGTGTGTTCAGTGCTCTCCCAAAACCTCCCGAGACTATTTTGTGTAGGTGTCTCCTAAGTAATTAAAACCCATTAATTGCAACAGGTGAGAAATCCAACCCAACAGACTTAACGTGCAGCTGCAGCTCACTTTGTTGTATAGATCCAGTACTTCTAAAATAAAGCAATATTTTAATTTGGAAACCACTTCTTTCAACTTATGGGACCATTTCAAACTGTGAACAAAACATGCAAAGAAGTCAGTTGTGTGAGAAAGCATTCTAAAACAACTTTATTGGAATGATACAGGAATGGTTAATATACAGGTCAAGTCCTCAATGTCTGCCTTTTACATAGGAAAAAAAAAAAAGAACAAATTCAGGTCTTCTGCCCATCATTAACCTAACACAGGTACGGGAAACAGAAAAATAGCATATAGGCGACACATCCCTAGCACTCCTAAATTCATGCAAGATATCTGCATCAAAATGAATGCAAGTTTTCCACACAGTCGCACAACAAAGAGATATTTTCGGTATTTTTCAGTTTGTGTTGGTGCCTTGTTCCCCAGACAAAGAAATAATTCACTATATCCCAACAGAGCTTTCTTAGGAATGCCGACACAGTTTGAACACTACCATATGGCAAGGGTGGGGGACAAGATCAGGGAAGTGACTTTGCTTTCTTAAACTTGGCAATTTTCTTGACCATCAGAAACAGAGATTGACCTCATTTCAGAATGTTTTGGGTCGCTGAACTGACCGAATTTGGCAGCAACTTTTGATTACAGCTTCTGCAAAATAATGACTGTAATTCACAAAACTTACACCGTACTTTCCTTACATAGGAAACACAGCAAACTGGCATGAGTATAGTGACTTGTGTGTCAAATTCCACTTTCTTCACAAGACTTCACTTAGTATTCTTACATACTTTCTCAAAAATTTGACCACTAGTTCAGACACAGAGAAAGATGATGCCAATATTAAGAAAGAAAAATCACCTTGATTCAGAAAGAAGTCATTGTGAACAACAAAAATCAGATGCTGGATTTAAAACATAACATAATTTCCATCCCCAAAAGATCTTAAAAATAAATTTCATCGAAGTTCAGTAATTACTGAGAAAGCTTGTTAATGAAAAAGCACAAATGCGTGTGTTAATCTTGAAGGTAAGGCGACATTAATCTATCCCTATGCCTTTTGATACTGCGCTTGCTTTTGCAAGGACAAGCTTCAAACTGACTCCCAGGCTCCCAAATCAGAAAAGATGAAAGATGAATTAAGTGTCATTTTAACTAACTTGGCTCCATGCTGGATCCTGCTCACTCGCATGTCTGTGGGAGTTTCATCATGAGCCCTCTAGAAGCAGAGCTGCTCTCCAACCAAAGCAGGTTGCTGCATTTCTCTTTTAACAGATGTTGACAAAATCATCGGTTGTAGTGAACAGAACAAAAGCCCCAAAGAAATGTTGGTGAGGGAAGTATTTAATTACTGCACTTTAGAGCATCTTTGTAAACTTAAGTTTTTACTTTTATCCTGTTCCTAATTTCAGACTTCAAAACTATGAACAGTAATCCATTTCAGAAAGTATTTAAAAAGCACTGCACACATTTTACAGCACCAGTGTAAACTAACTGGATGGTGAGGATAAGCTGCAGCCTTTTGCAGATCTGTACCACCTGTTTCTCTGTCTTCATAAAGAAGAAAATAAAAATCAAAATGTGTCTGTGCAGAGCTATTCGAATGATCCTCTAACTATAGCAAGGACTAATTACTTTTCTTACTGTCTTTTGATGCTTTTGGGGAATAAGTACATTATGTGGTGCAAAATGCATTTTAAATTACCCACACACTTTTTAAACCTGTTTCTTATCCTTCAGGGCACTTGTAATTATTTGTATTTTTGCAGAACATGGCCAAGAAATACAGACTATCTCATGAGCACTGGGAGAACAGACAGGTTAATATTGCACATGGTAAATTCAGCAATACAAGACACTTTAATAGATTTGTGATGCCTGTAATAGCTTCATGATATGGCAATAACAATGGAAAAAAAGTTTTGAAACCTTAAAAAAAAGTCTTGCTTAATTACAATAGTTCTTGCTATTCAAACATTTATTTCCTCATTTGAAAAAAATACTATATGACTCTAATAACTACTTGAACATGCAGTAAGACGCCTAATGCTATAAGCAGTGTGAACTGGTATTTTTGTAGAGAAATACATTAAAGGCTTTCACCCTTACACAGGTAAGGAAATGCCATTTCTGGCTGTTTTGGCTTATTTGCAACATTGCCTGGGAATTAGTGCATGCTTCACTGAGGTGCACTGGGTCTTGCACACAGACATGTAATGGAGTCATGCTTAGGCAGCTGTGTGATGAACTTGCCAATGGAAAGGCTGTCCATTGCCCACATCCCTTTTTCTTTGTCAAAGAGCCCACACGGATCATTTAAATGAGAAATACATGGCATTATTTTTTTTTTTTATCATCTGTACAGTGTGTTACAATACAAATCTTAAATACTCATTCTACAAAAGAACAAACACAACTTTCAAAGGTGACTACAATGGCTATACTATACAATACCACCTACAATTTCATCTGAAACCAGAAAAGACACTGAAAAATTACCGTGTAATTGAGGCAACTCAGGCACTAAAGTTAGTATCTGACAAGGTTTTAGATGCCGTTTTCCATATTTTAAATAGTTGGATCTCTAGCTATAATCCCATCTGTATTATTAGTAGTAAAATAGTTTCTTTAAGTTTACACAAAATGGACGAATTGCCAAGACAGCTTAAAGTATGTGAAAATCATTCATGTCTAATTGCTTCAGTTTCCTATGCTTCCAACTTTGTAATAATACACTCTGTGCTCTCTACCTTTATGTTCACATTTTCATCTTGTGTTCAAATTTGTGTTATGTACGGTGAATGCTGCAAGCACCAATCAAATGTTAGAAATCACATCTACATTTCTTGAAGCAGAGACAATTGTACTATTTTATAAAAAGCTGTGGAAATTCCCTTTACAGAACATTTAAGGCAGTTGAAATTCATGCTTGCTGCTTTGCCAGTGCTTCAGCTTCCTGAAAAAGCAGAACAGAATTACACCTATTAGTACTTTATGAAAAGCGACAACTTATACATACCTGTGTTAGGCACCAACATATGACATAATCAGGTATTGCTGCAATGCTTGTTAAGAATTGAGCAGCACTGAACCCAACTCAAGAAAAACCCCTGCTGCCTACAATGACATTATAAAACAAGTCCCATATAGTGCTGGCTTTAATTCCCATTGTGAGCTAGCTCAAGTAGGACCTGCAGGAATATTCCAACCTGTGCCCACAGCCAGTTTTGACCACAAAGTTTAAAACACAAGAAGATCAGGTATAACAAGTTATCCCTCATTTCATGTTAGGACAGAAGAACTATTTAGAGATCAAGGATTATTTGAAGAACTATGGTTAAATCAAAAAGGAATTCTTAATTAATAGAAGTCTCCACACCAAAAAAAAAAAAAAAAAAAGACACCACAGCAGAGACGCAATTTCCATTATGAACTAAACCCTACCGAATGACCAAAAGCCAGCATCCAGCTTTTGCCTTCTAGAAGTACAATTGGAGCAGCCTGTGAGTCCTCAGTCAGACAGAGCTCGGAGCTGCTCCAGCAGAAGACCCATATGCGAGCTCCGTCCTGGGGCTGGCAGCAGGTCAGTCCTGGCACCAGCACTGCTGAGTAATCTCTGCTCCCTGCTGTGGGGGGAAGTGAGCCAGCAGGGACGTGCTCCTTGGGAACTGCTCCTGCCTACCACCTCCTCTTCATGCCCAGGGCTGCCAACCCACAGCTCTTCAAGGGACCTGGACAAATCTGGTGCCCTTTGGCTACATGAAAATATTCCTATGAAGGAACAGCTGAAGCCGTTTAGCAGACATACCAGCTAACCTCTAACAATTCTCAGTATGTTTCAGAAGGAACATTAGAAAACAATAGACTGCATTTTTCAGTCTTCTTTCCGTCTTTGTAAGGCAGTCACAAGTGGGAACAGAATGACAACAGAAGAAATGCAAAAGGAACTTCTTTCTGAAGCGGGTTTCTTCAAGTGTACCTTTGACTGAAGGTTAATTTAATTACCTGTTAGCAGCAACATGACCTACAAAAAGATGAACAGTCACAGCGCCGTCACTGCAACGCTTCAGAGTGGACAGCATGGTTTATTTTAAAGGAAAAAGTTCAACATCTGCTAAACTCAACTTTTATGTAACAGAGTTGTTTGCTTTGGGACTGTGTAGAAATACTGAAGATAACAGACTCAACAGTATCATTGTTAACATGAGCCAGTATGCTGAACAAATAAAAAACAAGAGGAAGAAGGACCAAGAAGGGAATTTCCAAGAAGCCTGTAAGACTTGTAAGAGAGGGGACACAGTGGGTGACCCCAGCCTGCAGGGCAGGAAGTACCATGCATATCTCCGTTATCTTAGACGTGGTGGATCACTCTGGTTTTCCTGGCTATCTGCCCAAGCGCGTCGCATCGTGCTGCCTTTTAACTGAGGGGTGTGGGAACAGCCTTGCTCGGACTGCTGGCTCAGGTCTGCCGCGCTCCCAGGCTGTGCTCTGCTCCTCTGGCCGCACGTCACGGGTCACAGAGCGGAGATGGGATGTCACCGCGCACCCCTGCTGCTCATGCGAGGGCACCCTATCAGTTCATGGCAGAACAGGCAGGTGAAAAACAAAGGAAAAATTAAAAAGGACTACAAAGACTGGGAAAAAAAATTATGTTTGATATTCTCTAAAAGATAAGTGGTTCTTTGAATGGTAAGAAAGAGGAAATGGTTCCCTTGGCTTTGTAACAACTCCATTAACCAGTTGCAGGCACTACAGAAGTGACACCTAGCTTTTTTTTTTTCTTTTTTTCTCCAGAAAATGCAAGACAAAGTACTTATCTTCAAAACAGGCAGTAGTAAGCTGGAGCGGTACCTCCCTCATCTCCAGGAAAGGGGGTACAAATAACTCAGAGAACATGCTAACCTATTTGTCTTGAAGGTCAAACTCCATTTCCTTGGGTGTGGTCCTCCAAGTTACCTGGGAAAGGCTCAGCTTTTCAGATTTGACACTATCCCTCTTTCATACTTTTCTTTATTTCTCCCTCGAGACCCCTCACTGAGCATGCTCTCAGTTGTTAATTAATCACAGCCTTTAACTCACAAAATCCTCTCCCTTTAAAACCCACCCATATTGCCTGAAGTAGGGATATTTAAGATAAATTGAATGCCAACCCTTTCCAGGTTTTGTAGGCCCAATTGTATTCTCAGTGCCTAAAGCACAAACCAAACCACCAGGGCTCAGTAAATAGTTACTTGCATTTCCCATGCTCACTTCTAAGCCCTTCTTCTTCAGCAATATTGGACCTTTGTGTTCAGAGTCAATTAACTCTACAAACCTCTCATGATGACATTTAATGGAGGTTTGCTCTCAAGGTCTTCTCTTGCAATCGCACACAGGTTGATTCCAGACTCCTTCCATTTTATGTAGCAACATACACAGGTGTAATGTCATTAACTACAATATTATATCCAAGCTGCATCCAGCTATGCTGTAAATGCCAATTTCAGCATCTACAAAACAGTTTCTCCTCCTCAGCAGCGGGCAATCAGCTTGATTTGACATCATGTAATTGTGGGACAGATACAAAAGTCAGACCAACAGCAGAATGCACTGGGTACAAGGTCACTTATGCAAACGTTATCTTCATCAACTCAAATGCACCTCTCCAAACTGCAGCAAGCAATATGAAAATTCAGCAGAGTACAACTGCATTATACTTCTCCTTTTTAAAACTCACCTTTTCCTTAGGTGAGGACAGAATCAGAGCAACTAAGAGCCGTGCAGACTGCTTCTGCAGTCTGGCAGGTTAAGTAAGCAGCGATGTTCATAAATGTTACAGAGACAGATGACCTGATTCATTATGGCAACAACTGCTCTCCAGTGCCACTGTACTTCCCAGATCTTGGCCGCGAGGGGAAATGCACAGGCTTTCCTGCGTCCCATGGTCTCTGGGCTGCATTCTCACTCTTTGGCTCCATCCTGCATACTCTTTTGTGCAGCGCTGTGCAGATGCTCCAAGAAACTTAAATAAGACTTACATGACTATTGCACTGTGTGCAGCTGGCCTCCTGACACTGGTGACTCATGATGCTGGGGCATATATCACAGGTTTTGCTCTCTGCAACTTTCTGTACGAGGCAGAGTTTTTCCTCGCTACACCATTCACATTAGCGGAGCTACTACTAGAAATTAGTTTGGCTCCCAAAACTGCTTCAGTCTGACCCACAACTTGTAATGCTCACTACTGATGGATCACCATCCACCTTTAAAATTAGGTGTCTTAGTGATGTGCACAGCATGACCTTCAACTCTTACATGAATAAAGTTGAAAGGAACCGGCGTGTTTATCCAATGGAACAAGAAAGCTGGAAGTGACCTGAAGGATCCTGCTGCTGTCAAGTGAAACGTATAAAACAGGCTTGTCCTATCCTATCAAAATCAAAAGGAGAATTCCAGCCCATTGCACCCGCAAAGCAGCAACCCAGTTTTTAATTGGCAAAGGAAAACAAGGCTTCAGATAACAAGCTGGAGGAAAGAATTACTCTGAAGCAAGAGCACATTATTTCAAAAACAGTGACTCTGGTTTCAAGGTATTTCCTAGGATAAAAATCTCATCAAAACTTCACACAAATTAAGATTTTTCATTGAACTGAAATAATTCTTTGGTTTTGTGATAATTTTTTTCATCTAGATTTTTTGTGCATTCTTCAGTGCAAATATTAACTACTCTTCCACTTGTTCCCAGTGTGAACAATAAAAAAATTCCAATGGTAAGAGACAATTATTACCCATGAAGAACTTGATCCAGCTCTTCTTTCCAAAGCAACAAAAGCTTCTCCATTAACTTAAAAAAGAGCAGCGTGGCTCTGCAGTGAGGATACCAAAAGAGCATCTGTACCGAACATTGAGTTCTTCTGGTAGAAGGAGGGAGAGGAAGATGTCTCCAGGGAACACAGCATCCTCCAAATAAACCAGCACATAACATCAGTGTGTTGCTGTGATGCTGAAGCCTGAAAGTTAGTCTCTGGAGACTGAGTATCAGACCAGCAGGTTGATCGATTGGGGCAGCTACAGAACACATAAAATATCCTACTATGAGCAGAGAAGAACAAGGTGTAAAATACAGGTTGCGGTTTACTGTGAGAAATGTGCACACCTACCTTTGAACCAGGTGGCGCAGTCAAGCCTAAAAAGGCATATACCGCATTGTTCTCTCGCGCTTCAAAGAAAGCTTCATAGTCCTTCACCACAGGAGTCAGGGAGGGGGGCGGAAACAAAAGACGTACGAATAGTCAGAAATAATTGCAACTCAGTTTGGTGTGTCACCCAACCCGCAGGAAGCAAACTGTTTCCTGTGGCTGAATGCAAAATTCAGAGTGTCACCTCAGATATTTATCATTAGCACTAATATCACATAAACTGTACTGTCTGAAAAGCGACAAGCTGGGAATTTCACTATCTGTAGCAACAAGATGCTGCTGTGAGGTGCTTCTGCCTCTCCCAGAGGGACAGCCTCCATAGCAAGGTAGTTGTGGTCACTGGTCTGGCAGGGATGTCCCTCCTGCAGGACCCGGCTGAGCCCGTACTTTGTCATCAGAAACACTGATGTCCACAAGTGCCACTGCTAATTACTGGTTAGTAATGGCAACTATGAAACCATGGACATTAACTCTTAAACCTGTTAGAAGTTAAATTTAAGCCTGTAAACTGAGAGTACATCATGTTTCCCATTAATGATTACTCTATGCAAATGAAGAAAATCAGGTAGGACTATTCATTGTGTTCAGTGCACTACAGTTGCTCTAAATATGCACACAGCCCCCTCACAAGAAAAGGAAGGTTAAAACAATGAAACAATAGAAGAAATACCCACGCTTCCTTCTCTGTTCTTTTTTATATTTGAGGCAGAATGTAGCACTGTACGGACTACAAACAACACAGCTTAGTTGTCTGCTAAGTTAGGAAAGAGCAAGCAAAAAGCCCACAGTGTGGCTCAGCAACAGCAGCTGCCAAACACTGACCAAACGAACCCAGGTTTGTGCAAGTGCACCGTTGTCTGAGTTACCACATACTTCCCTCACTCCAATTTCCAAACTCAGGACATATCTGTCCTGACTCTCCTTCTCTCCCTTTATGACTGGAGCAACAGTACCAGCTTTCTCCAGCTTTACTGGGGAATGTTTTGATGCAGGAGTCCTGGCTAAGAGACCCAAGGCAAGGCAGCAGCTCAGAGCAGGCTCAGTCTCAGGCTGAAGTCAGGGAGACAGCTGCCATTAAGGGCACGCTGCTTTGCATGCTTTGTCTGGTCAGAAAGAGCCTAAGAAATAGCAAATGCTGTTTGAAAATAGCAGTGTGTTCAGAGCAGGGGCAGCTCTAAGAAGAGGCTGCTGCAGCTGGAACAGAAGAAAGTACAGGGAACAGAAGATTCAAACCGCCTAGATATCAGGGATGTCAAATTACTGTTCGATTTGTACATGCAGCATCTGGGTGCTAGTTTGATAAAAATGTGTATGATTATGTTAAATCCCCCCTGAAGCCCTTCTGTTGACAGTACTGGGGCTGCTTGATAACAAAGGGGTTGTTTATCTTGCTAGTGCATAGTCCAGCAGTCTGCTTTGTAGCATCTACCAGGAAAGGAATGCCTGTGACTAAGGAGCAGGGTTCATGCCAACTTGCAAAGCATCTACAGTTACAGCCTTTCTGCTGTGCTCAGGCCGACAAAAGTCAATTTGCTCATTACTCTGCCAGTTATGCTGCATCAGATGAAACAAACAGGGAAGTTCATGCTTGAGACGGATCAGATAAAGACATAAAGAGGTTCAAGCATGCAGGCGCAGAATTAACTTTTACCTTCCTGAAGGCTAAACTGTAGTAACTTGAATCCAGCTACGCAAATTGACCAAACTTCGAAAGCTCAACGTGACATCAACCAAAATTTTGGGGATGAAATAAACCCATAGCAAGAACTGGTCTGAAGCATCTATACCCCTCTCCCTAAAATTACTGTATACAGAACTGTCATGGGTTGCAGCTGGGGATACATTAGAAGCATCTCTGATAGGCAAGCATCCAGATTTAGGTGCATACAGCTTTTTCTCTTCCTGTCCCACACCACTGCATAGTCAAGCCCTGTTCTGCTGCACAGCTGCAGCAATGCAGCAGAAATTTGGCAACATTTCACTGATAAAGGACAACTGCACCCTTGCATCCCTAAAGCTCTGGTACACCATGGGAGAAAGGTGATACTGTTGCAACTGGACTTCCTACTGGTACAGAAATATTTGCCTCTTTTTGCTTGGTTGGTTGGTTTTAAAGAGAGATAACTGAACAGAGATTTTCAGCTCTTTGTGACTAGCCCCTTCTCAGCTTTCAGCTGCAGATAACTATTGATCATTACATTTGTCACTTCAAACCAACATTTTTCCATGTCACAGCCAGTCAGTAAAAATTTCAAGAGCCAAGTGATACATTAGCTCACTGTGGATATTGTTTCAAGTTCTGCTTTTATTACAAACAAGAAAAAAATCTTGGTGCATTGAGAGTAATTTCTTTCAGTAGCCACAGAATCACCTCACAAAGGTCCAGAACTGGCAGGTTCTGACTTACAGACTTTGCAGGTCAGAACCCAGCTGCAAAACGACTTAGAAACCAACACACGGCACCAGAGGAATGCATGCTGTGAGCTCTTTTCAGAAGATATTAAGTTTTAAAAATAAAATTAGAAGTCAATCTAATAATCATTCAAGCATAGCCTGCTGAGTAGAAGTGCTGCAGGGCAACTTACTTTTGATCAAGCATTAAAATCATTACAAGTAGGAATTGTATTTGCAACATGAGTTTTAATCTGTTCAAGGCATTGGAGTAAGTGGACCGCAACAGCCTTCATTTTGTAAGTGGTACACAAAAACTGATCCCAAGAAGGATCAGAAAACTGATATATGATCATGGCAGACATCACTGCATATAAGCACTTCTTTTGGAAGATTAACAGAGTACGGAGAGATCTGGGATCCTCATGCAGCAGCAAACCCCATGTAAACAGAACAGCTCTCTGAACTTGCTACAGAACATAAGGTTGGAGCAACAGCGCCAGATTTCTGTGAAGTGGTAGTTCACAATCACTGTGAATATGAGAATTAAAAAACCCTCTAAACTTTCAGAGTCATAAGAGGGGAAAAAAATATATATACAATGAAAGATGGTGGCAGGGTCATTCCAGTAAGCAGCACAATGATCTGAGAATCAGAAGGTCCAAATTTTAATCTCTCCCTTGTGGCGGAACTGAAATATTCAAGAATCAATTATTATTAAAAGCCCAAGCAGAGGGATAAATATCTAACACCTTCCATGCCCTTCATAGTTTGTACACTTGACCGTACAGCTGGCCAAGTCCTTTCTTGCTGATCACAACAGCAAAGCACAGACTATGGCAGTGAGTAAGAGGACACGGGCGAGAAGAGATGGTGACCTGGAGCTATTCCTTACCCCAAGGTACCGGCTGTCATTGAAGAGCCGCGGTGGCAGGGGGTTCCCACTTGCTGGCCGGCTGTCTTCAGGGACGTTCTCGCGCATCCATTTCCGATTCTCCTCATTGGCAGCGATATCCTTTTCCTCAAATTCAATTTTGTTGGCTTCCAAGAAACCTAACACATCTTGTTGCTGCTTTTTAATCTGTCACAAAGGGGGGGGGGGGGGGGGGGGAAGAGAAAGCAAACAAAAATCAGTCAAACCATTTTTTCTGCTGCCGATTATGCAATTCCGTGGTTCAATGTAGAAACAAGGGGTTGCAAAACAGGTTGAAAATGGAAGTGGTACGAAAATTCTTAGAATAAAAAAGTATCTTCTGAAGAGTCATATCTGAGCCTTGACTTGGCTCCTGTGTAACTGAACAGGCTGAAGTCTAAAGACATTGTACCTATGCATGCGAGTGTTGTGAACCTTAAAGGTCTCCAACCAAAAGCAAAGGTGGAGGCAGTCCTCCTGCAGGGGCTGTGCCTTACAATTAATTTGGTGGAATGTTGTTTTTTCAGGTGCAGAGAAGTTTGCTGGAGGGACATTTGAGGTACAACCTGCTTCCTTTGTGCCCCTGGAAGCACTGGCTGAACCCACCCTTCCCAGAGTCCAGGTTTTTGCCCTCCTCATGTAGGCTACACACCTCCCTGCAGGGACTTCCCAACAGAGGTCTCACAACGTCATCGTTAACAGTAAAATCCTAAAACAATTTTGGCTCATGTTTCTTTGGACAGAAAAACCACCTCTTCTGCTCTGCTCCACACTTCAGTGGCAGCAGGTATGGTCTCTGAAGAGCCATGACCCTGCATCCCCTGTCCTTGCTCGTCTCAAGGAGAAGTCACAGGGGGCTGACTGCATGGGCTGGATGAGATCCCACACCTGATGTAGCCCATCCTCTGCATACTCGCACAGCACCCAAGTGAAAAGCAGGATCTGTGCGGCAAAGAATGTGCTGGCTTTTTACAGGAAAGGTGGTTTTTATTACTGTCACACATGAATTATTGACTTCCTGATACAGAGATCTTCTGCTTATGTTCTGTTCTTCCTTTGCATGACTTTACCACCATAAAGGAAATTATAACCATGCGCATCCTGGCAAACAACAAAAAAATGGGATTTAATGGGAAATTTGTTCTCTTCAAATTATTCCCTTCACTACAAAACCAGTCCAAGGCCTGGCTTTAACCTAATTAGCTCAGTGCAACAAAAGCAGCGCTTCATACAGATGTTGCGCTGCTTCTAATCAGGTCAGCCACCAGCTTCCCCGAGCAGCCTCTCCATATACGGCAAAGGGAAAACAGGCAGCTCCCAGCAAGCAGCGCCAAGGTCAGGGCACAGCCAGCCAAGAGCCAAATATGGTGCCTGCGCCCCCAGCTTGCACAGCCCCGCACCCACAGGGCCTGGAGCTGAACCGGGGGCTGGAGGGAGGGTGCGAGGTTTTAGTGTAGGAAAAGTGCTGCCCTGGAAGGGTGCAGTTTGGGAGAGCAGAGCCCGGTGTCTCCAAAGGGGAGATGGCCATGCCTGGGCAGTCTTTAAGCATCCATTGACTTGTTCTTTAGCAGCTCCTTTGGAGCCATGACTTGCTGGCTGCATGACGATCCATGACAGGGAACCAGTCCAGGTTAAACTAGATCTTGGGTGGGGGGCTTTGTTTTTAAAAAACCTGGACAGACAGATCTCCCTCTGCATCTAGCTCAGTGTAGTGCAAAGGGTCCAACCCTGCTCTCCCGATGGAGGAAAAATGTGCTCCCAGCTTTAGCAGGAGAATCGCCTGCACAGGGCTGCAAAAGCCAACGTAATTCCTCCTAACGTGTCGGCAGAGGAGCTGGTAAACTCTATTAGCAAGTACCCTTGTACCCTTAAACAGAAGAATATTGCTGGGCATTAGCTAATTTTCATCATGGCTAAAAATAAATAAAAATGGACAAGTTAATACCACCCTGAGGAAATAATTCACGTTACAGGCTGCATAAGAAAAACATTTCTCAACAGACTCGAATCTACTGGTAAGAGATTTCTCAGCTCGCCTTTAATAACAGGGGTCACAGCAGGAGGGAGCAGTCAGGGGAAGTTTTTCTCCCTCATATCATACAGCTCAGAGAAAAAAAACAAAGTTACCACTTCCTTCACAAACAATTCTGCAGGACTAAAATAAGGGAAAGGTCTTTGTAATTGTAAACTCCTTTGCCAGTAGTCAGTATCTAAGGCAACATACTGACCTAGGAATAAATGGAAATTTTTTTCCACAAACTAGTTACATTTTAATTAACCATTTCCCACCATTTGTAAATTACAGATCCAGCTAGTTTTCATTAGCCTCAGGTCCTTAACTTGTCCAACATCTGCTGTGTAGTGAGAACACACTTTGAGATGTCCCAGAATTTTTAAGAAAAAAAAGAAAACTAAGTTTCTTCCCAATCTACTATTAAACTATACATTCTGCCACGTAAAACAAGAGCTCCAAGTTTGACAGTAATTAGTATTCTGATCTCCTAAGAACTCTCTGCATTTTTTACTACGAGATTGCCTCCTACCCATACACACATCCTTAAACTGCTCAGGGTATCTCTGCTCGGTCTCACCGTGCCACCCGTTCACAGGCAGACTCCGCATATCCAGTCCTTTCATGCAGCACCCAGTCTGGTGAGGCTGGACTATCTCAGCCATGATGCTTCTTCAACATGAAGACAATGCCTCTGGCTACCCTATGCTGCCATTATTTCACATGATGAACTTAAATAAGAGTTTTCCTGTCAGACATATGTATGCAAAACATCTCTGTACGCTGCCACATTGCCTGTTTTGCTCTATTTTCACTCATTCTCCCAGCTTCATGGAGCAAGGACAGTGTCTGGGTTGTTTCTTCAGCTACAGGTAGGACAACTGGATCCCAAGTTTACAACCACAGCTATGAAGGGCTATCACAGCAGATAACCCTCTTTGCTTGTTTATGAAGAGCTAGCAAAGCTGAAAATGTATTTTTTCTGCTAGAAAAGGCACAATGAGGAAGGCAAGCATGGCAGTTTGGTCTCTGTCCCACTCTCAGTCGGTCTGTGGTCAAAGGAGTCAATTGTCTGAAGAACTGTAAAGAAAAGCAAGGAGGTGGTGTTGATGCACGAGTAATATTAGTTTGAAACCCTAGTTTTCTGGCGAAATTAAAAAACATGACTTGAAAGATCAAGAGGCAACATCTTCTTCCCAGTTCCTCACACAAGTCTTCCAACCACGGTGACAAGCACTTACACAAGAGCATTAAATGCTCCAGGGAAACATGGCACCAACCACTGGGCAGAAGAAACACTGAGCTGACAGATCACGTTATTTTATGGGGTTTTATTTAGAAAAATTCTATTAATTTCAGGCGCTGGAATACCACAGGAAGTGCCTAAAATAGAGCAAGAGACGTCTGCTGCCGCTTCAGGGTATTTTGTCTTACTCGAAAGGGCATACGCTCTCCTCAGGACAAGAGCCTGGAAGACAGTTCCTGCTGTCCATGTTTGGGAAGGAGTGAGGAGCCTTTCTTCAGGATGCGCCTGTCAACACACAGCACTCACTTCCCAAAAAAACCCCTCTCCCAGTTGCCTAACTGGCCATGGACACTGGCCAGTGCTTTTCCAGATACCGCACCTCGTCCTACGCAAACAACTGTCATGTCTAAAGCTACTTTGGCCTGTTAGCTGCAGCTAACCGCAGTTTGCAAACACGAAAATCCTTGTTTATACTGAGTGCTCCTGACACATTTTGCAGGACAGAGAGCGCCAGCGGAGAGCCGGGAATGTGTGTACAGTCAGTGCAGGAGCCGGGGAGCTGAGAGCAACGCTGCTGCGGCAGGGTCCTGAGGCTGGGGGACCAGCACTGGAGAGGCAGAAGGACTCATGGATAGACATAGAAGCACATGAACGACAGAGAAGTCACGGACAGGGATGGGTAGACAACTGCAAGGAAGGAAAGAGGCTGCAGGCAGGAGCAGATGGGACAGAGCAAAATGGATGGATGGAGACAGGGCAAAATCCCAGGGGTGGAGGTGGGATGGAGACAGAGGGACGGAAGGAGATGGGTTGGAGTGGGAGCAGCAGAAGTCAGTACCGCCGAGAGAAAGCACTGCATCCTGCTGGAGCTCACTGCTGCCCTCCTTGGAGAAACAAGAATGGCCTCATGAAAGCCAGTTTTGCTCACAGATGCCTTTACCCCCCACCCCCAGAAACACACACCTGGTTTCTCATCCTGAACACACTGATTCACGCTTCTCGGGGCATTCCTGGGGGAAAACCATCTAAAG
This sequence comes from Burhinus oedicnemus, assembly GCA_008921705.1. Classification (NCBI taxonomy): domain Eukaryota; kingdom Metazoa; phylum Chordata; class Aves; order Charadriiformes; family Burhinidae; genus Burhinus; species Burhinus oedicnemus. Next base: position 649,924 of record VFFE01008954.1, on the reverse strand, counting down.
TTACTCAGGTGAGTGGAAACGTTATACTTTTTGCTGACATCCCTAAGATAATGTTGAAAGGAAACATTTAATCAAATGAATCTATCACTTGGTTTTGGCTTTCAATGTCCGTTCCAGAGACAGAAATAGCTTTATGGCAAGTTATCGGTGGTTAAGTAAAGTCTCACCACCAAGCTGTAATCTTCTGCATACAAAATCCACACAAGCAACATTAAAGGCTGATGCTTCCAGCACTTTTTTCTTTTTAAGATATCCTTGTGTATCAAGATTCTCTTCCTTTCCAATCATGAAACAGTAAGCTTTCAACACAGCACGTGCACAGAATAACATTATGAAAATGAGTAGTTTAGAATTATGACCAAGTATTGTCCCTCACTTAATACACATCGAAGTTAAATTTACTATTCTAAGACCAAACTCTTATCAGTGACACCAGGAATGGAAGAGAAACAACGTCAAAGCTGCCAAGAGTCGAGGTGGATGACGTTTCCCAACAAATCAGAGTCCATCAAAAATGGAGCTTTAACCCCAAAGTGGGCAGAAAACTTTCCAGAAAATGCTGCAACATTTTAGACTCAATATTTTTTTTAATCGTCAAAATCTTTACTCATTGAAAAAAAAAAAAAATCAACGAAAACATAATAAACAGAAAGGAGGCAAGGGCAATGCTGCAGGACCCTGTTGCAGGGAGCAGGCTATACTCCATCCCCAGCTCTGGCCAGGACTGTAAACAGGCTGTCCAACAGCCAGCCTCTCCTAGCGCTACCCCACTGCAAGGAAACAGATGTTTTAAATCCTTCGTTGAAATGAACCTCAAACAAGTTTCTATCTTATTTGGTATACACAGGCATACACATACAAAATAGTCTAGTTTGCACTGCTGGCCAAGAGGAGTTTTCAGGTTTTGTTTAAGTCTTGTTATTTTTTCAGTTTATAAATAAATTCCTTGTTGGACAATAGGCATGTTTTGGAAATCTATTTATGGACCATTGGAACCCAAAGTAAGTTTACAGTTTCAGTGCTGCTGTTTTGATCACACAACAAACTTCCCTGTGCCGATAATGCGGCTGCAGCTCTGCTGTTCTGGCGCTCGGCACGGGGCATTCTCTGCCATTTCTGTGGGTCCTGTGTCCTGACCTCCATGCAGGGAAAAAACCCACAGATTTCTCTTCCCACTCCCCAGCCCGCTGCCAAAGATGTGATTAAATGGCTCACACATTGTTGTGAGGATTTAAAAGAACTTTAAAGAGATTTCCTATAAAGTCCCCAGCCATGGTTATATCATCACTTACAGCATCCAGCTCATGCAGACCACATGCCCTGAGCTGCCTCTCCCAACCTCACAGCCAAGAGCCAGCACCAGAATGGCAGAGAAGCAACATCCAACAACGGATCTAGATCTTACACGCTTCTCAACTTAGTTCAAAGACAAAACCAGCTTTAAAAGGTTTTTTACCATTTCCAATTCCAGCCTTCTGGGTTCTAGATAAGGAAAAGCAACTACATCTTTAAAACTGCTGCATTTTAAACCACTGATGATTTTAAACACATTCTTCATCATTAGTGGGGGTGAATCTTTAAATCACAGGGGGTACCTGCTTTGTGCAGAAAGGTGAAAAAGTTCAAATCCCCAGATGATGTAGCCAGGCTTGTAACCATCAATTCTTCAAATGGTTCACTACCTTCTGAAGATTGATAAGCTCAAATTTAAACAGCAAACGGGGAAAAATGCAGCATAAGAAATCTTCAGCAAACTCTGGTAGCAGCCAGCAGTGCTGTCCTTTCACTCACTGCAGCCGAGGTGAAAATACCCAGAAAGTGGTTTTCTTCAGAGGGAGTGGGGCAGCACGAGGAATGCTGTGCTGCTGCCAAGACAAATTAACTTGCTCCAGGGCGTCCTGCAGGCTGAGCTGCGCACCGTGCCCCAGCCCACTCCCATGGTGACCCTGCAAGAAAGCAAACTGGCTGGCTAAAAATGCCAGTCGGGCATCAGTCCTGTCCCTGGGGCTGGTGCAGGGGCAGTGCTACGCAGCTCAAGAAGTCAACTAGTGAGGCAAAGAGAAATAAAGCTAAATACGTCCATTAGCAGCAGTGTTTATTTTCTATGTTCTGTGTTCAGTATCACTGACTTTTGGACTTGACCACATCTGCTGCTGTGGCTGGCGAACACTATGGCCATTCACAGCCACTTCTTGGAATAAAAAAAAAGTTGGGATTTTTTGGGTGGTTTGGTTTTTTTTTTTACATTTCTCAACTAATTTCTAAAATGATAATGCCTTCCTCATGTGAGTTGCTAATGCAGAAGCGAATACTTGCAAATTAGCTGCAAAACACTTATAATTTTGCCTCCCAGTACAATGTAATTTGTAGGAGTTAAAACAGCACGGCAACTCAGCTATGCGTTTAAATGTCACGGATTCCTGACAGTCCCCCTAAGCTTGTTCTCCACCCCCAGGACACTACAGCAGGACTCCCCTCAGAGACAAAACACCGCCAAGCAGGCTTGGTCCTGGCTTCCATCAGAGTTTCCTCTGGTTTTACTGCAATATTCAAGGAGCCATTTTTTTGTATAAAAAGTTTTTATTGTTTTTATTCATATGAACAAGCCAGATTTCCCTTGCCCCTCCCATATTAGCTTAAAATTCAGAGGTGCCTGTTCTGGTGGTGCTGGTGGCCACAATCCACAGCAAATGGCAGTCAAAGGGTGGGAAACTTGTAGGCACCTACAGCAATCACCTGCTTGATCAGAGCTTTGCAGGCTGTCTCTGAGGTGTCTCCCAGCAATTCCTGTCTCACTCTTACTTCTCTCTGCCTGGTAGAACACCTACCTATTTTTAGGTCTAGGCAATTATCATTACAGAACTCAAACCACTTCTTTGTTCTGGCTATTTTAAGCCATGCATTACATGTTGTAATATCATCAACATTCTCTCTCCCAATGCTTGGTTTCTGGTCTGTAAGGAATGAGATCGAGGACAAATACAGCAAAACCACCATGAACTTATGTGACCTAAATCAAACACAGGAGGTTGGAAAAGCTCACGCTCTACTTGTGCTGGGTTTTTTTGCAGAAATCAGGCAGTGTCCAGATGGGTTCCATATGTACCTACTCTCTCCCTCCAGGGCCGTTTGGGAAAGCCAATGGCATACCAGCGTGTATCCTGCATAGCTGCTACAGCAGCCCTCTTTTGATGTGTTTTGCCCCTAAAAGCTTGAACATGGTTCTCACCATTGGGCGCCCACCACTGGGCTGCATCAGCACCACGTGCCAGCCTGGGACACAGAGCAGGAAGGAATGGAATCCAGCTCACAGCAAGACCAGCAACCAGACTCCCATTTCTCATGTGTGGTTCTGGAAAACACTTTTTAAAAGCAGGAAAAAGTCCTGGGGGGAAAGGATGCAAAACCACCACTCAGATCACGGTTGGGGAAAAAATCCAGGCTAGTGAAAGCTTTTTGCAATCGAACATGGAGGTTGCATCATGTCTGGAAGCATGTGGTTTGCCTGCCATGGGGCATTATCCAGGCATAAGGTACCACACCACAGATCAGATTTTGCAGCACAAGCCAGAACAAAGGACGAAGTCTGCACTTCCCAAAACAAGACCACAACTTGCTCCAGAAACCATAGAAAGTTACATAAATAGAAAAGCTGATTCATGAGAACAAAAATAAAAGCTTCTCTTATGGATTATAATGCCATTGTAAGTGCATTCATTCAATAACCCAAGACATTAAAATTTGTTAAACCCCACACCAACAAAACCCAAGTCAAAAGACCCCACTGCATTCAACAATTTTTTTCTTACCAGAAGAACCAAACATGAAAGTTAATGTCACCTCCATGTAATAAAGTCCTGGAGATCACGATTCTCAACAGAGCCCAGGACACTTATGGATCCAGCTCCCACTCACTTTTATTTACTCTTTGACACAGACTGCAAAGAGAATAAAATCCCTGGTGGGAGTTTGGCTTTTAGCCCCCTTAGCCTGCTTTGCAAAGTTCAGCCAGTAAGACAGGCCTGGCTCCTCTGTTTGGTACAGCCCAATGAAACAGCCTGCTGAGCAGGTTCCTAATTGGTATGTTGCTGACTGGCTATTGAAGTTCAAGGAATTAGTAAGAAAAATAAGAAACCTTTTCTCTATTGCTCCTAAGGAAAGAATAAAGTAATAGAATCATCGTTTGGAAGATACTAATTTAGAAAACTAATCTCAGCCTCATTCTGTTCAGAAGTACAGAAGAACACTAAATACAGGATCTCACGCATTCACTTATGCTGTAAAACAGCATCGAGAGTTGAAGTAACCCACACAGGCTCACTGTTCCTGAAAGGCTGCTGAGCTGCCCACTCCTTCCTCGTTTGGGTCAGTGCTCAGCACCCAGCTGGATGGTGCCTTTGCACTATGTACATGTGTACATGCACTGTGCGTGTGCATATATTGCCTGAACAGTGGGACAGCACACACTGCGTATGCTCAAGGCAAGGATTTTTGTGCCTCATAAAGTATGACACACATTTAGGAAAGGTAATGGTTTAAATATCACTAACGCCTGGTTTCCATCACCACTGGATGCACACAGGACAGCGTCACTTCCCACCCAGGGGAGATCCAGGCGAGTACTCGGTGTCACACCACTTTGGGCAGAGGTGTACATACAGTGCTGTGAACAGTGTGCAACAGAAGCACAATGGTTGTGGAAAGGACCTGCTCAGAAATAGCTTCCAAAGGCTCTTTACGGTTACACTACACGGTGATTTGGGGTATTTGTCCCTTGGTACCTACAAAAGTAGACATCTGCTAGCGAAACTCAAGGCTGGAGTACATTAAGCAATCATGTTGTTGGCATAATCACATGAGCAGTTGACAGAAGCAAAACTGTAAGAAGTTCACCTCTTTTAGTGTTGCACGATATGAACAGTCAAAAATATGTGGACTTAGATGGTATTGATTCTTTCATTTAAATGTGCACAGGATTCGAGTTTAATGTTGCAGTTGGATTTTTGAATGTTGCTAGTTTCATGTCAGACATGCAATACAGCCAATTCTACCAAAGCTCTATTACAGTCAAATTATAATAAGAAAGATACTAAAAGGCCACAAATAGCTCAAAACTGACTTGTTGCATCATATCAAATGTCTGTTTAGCTACTTTCCTCCAGCAGCAGCCAAAAGCAGATTCCTTTATCTATTAGTCAAGTATGAGGACAAGTAACATTTCCTTATTTATATCTTCTCAGCTTCTGGCAAACAGCAGTAGCAGCACTGCCTAATGAAGGCTTGATTATTTTTTAATGTGTTTTAAGTTTACTTTCTATGAAGGCACCTTAAGGATCAACATATTATCACAGCTTAAGTCAAATTCTGCTTTTAACAAATAATATCCAAGCAGTGGGGGTGTGGGGGGAAAATCCATTCATCCTTTTATACCTGCTTGTCAAGGACTGTTGTGGTGCTACCAGGTTTCTGACACAGAACATATTTCATTGGCAACATCTGAAGACAACGTATAAAAGTACCATTTAATGAACTTCAGATTTTGTTCCAGGACATGAGAATAGTTCTCTGTCAGATGAAAACCCACCTCTTTTCCTACTGAAGCCACCAAATTCAGAAGCACATCTTTCTCTCTTTTGGCTGCAAGGAAAAGGAGGGTGACATTGTGCATTCCCCTTTAACTCTCCTCCTTACTGGCCACTCCCCAACATTTTTTTCAGTCATTCATTTAGCATTTCCTGGCCTGTCAAGGCTCATGTACCACACTGGCAGCATTCTACTTGTTTTGCCCAAGAGTCTAGCTCAGCCACAAGCCTACTAGCCAGATGCACAAAACTCACAAGAGCTGTGCAGATCAGATGTGACGTGCCTTTAGTCAGGGTATCTGTGTCCTCACCAAAAGAAGAAACTAAACATCCCTCTACTGTATGCTTTAGATGCTTCTATTAGTTCTGTAAAGTGCTTAAAAAGAGTCACTATTGCCAAGTCAAAGTTATGCAGAAGTCAGGATGCCAATGCTCTTCTCCATAGCAGCCACTGCCTGTTAGAAAACTAGAAGCATAGAAGTAATACAAAACATTATATCAAGGTTATTATCACAAATATGGATTAATTCATTGTGCTACAATTAACAGGCATGATTCTCACATGTTTCACTTTTCTTAAGGAAAGGTTTTCCCTAGTTACCTGTAGCTCCTCAGCTGGAAACACACATTCAGAGTTCATCCTGGAGGAAGGAGTTACATGGTTAAAAATGAGAACTCCAATACAAAGGAATTAATTTACTGTTGTGATCTGGTTCAAATAACCAAAGACACTCACTCCATGTGTGCTCAGCCTTGCTCAATGCTTATAAGCACGGTGCCCGACACATTGACTTACACTGACAATCAAGCTATTAATTGTGGGAAAAATAACCACTATACATTACACAACTCGAAAGTGATCTGTTTCTAAATCCAAGGGAAAAAAGTAAGGATCTCTGTATAGTCTACATCATGGTTCTTCGTAACCTGGATTTACTAAACCTTGCACAACATTACTTTTCAGTTGGGACGTAAGTGGCATTCCTATAGAGAGCTTTACATCTGGCCAACAACTGATACTAGTGACTAAAGGGCAACAAATAAAAAACCTTGGCTGCGCTATATGTCTGAACAACTCCCACCCCCCACCATGTGATTCAGACAAAGATGTCTATACAATATGAACAGTTACTATATGTTATCTGGATTTTTAAACTGTGATGCTCTTGGCATGCCAATACCCCTGAGCACATCACTGCACTGGCTGATGTACAGGGCCTGGTGGGGACCATCAGTCACCTCTGCAAACACAGATCCCTCCGTACATCAAGAGATCAGCTTTTTGTTTGTTTGGGTTTCCCCCCCCCCTTTTTTTTTTTTAAAGTTATGTGAAAAACGACAGCAATACCCAATGGGATTATTTGTCTGGATTTCAAAAACAATCTCCACCCAGCCAAAACTTGCATTTTCAAGGATTTTAATGCAAGATTTTAACATTTAAAACATCTTTCTATCATCAGCCAAAAAATAGAGACATTTGCTCGTGGGATGGCAGCAAGCCTTTTTACACTGTATTTCTGCGTACATGAAACACAAGATCCCCAGCAGTTGGGCAAGGGAGGAGTTAAAACCCAAGAAGCTGTAAGGAGGGGCTGGCAGCACCAGAGCTGTTACTATAAGAGGCACCAAACCTGGCTAAGCGCATGCTTTTTGTAGACAACCTAACAGCCTGAACACAGAAAAACAGTGAATGCAAATGAAGCTTCCAACTGCTGAACACTGGGCGAGGTGTTTCAGATCTGGAGAGGTGTCAGACTTACATTTGTCCTCTTTCAAAAGGAAGGATCTGTGCTTGATTTAAAACAGGGGGGATGCCTGACTACCACTTAACTCTCTGCTCAGGCTGTGCTTCAGGCCCCTGCAGCCCCGGAAGGAGGGAGAGCAGCACAGTTCTCCCCTCCCTTCACGTGATTTCTGCAAACAGCCCCACCAGGAGCCCTGTTTGATCAAGGATGAACTTTGCACTTGAAGCAGCTTCATGTCTCTAGGTACTGGCCAGCAGCAGCTTGAAACTCAGACACCCAACATCAAAAGCCTGCCCATCCTCGCGCTGGGGCTCTGCCCAGGCTGCCCCCAGACCTCACCTCCTCCGGCGCTGGGTCCAGCTCTGGTTATCCAGGAGGGACTGTTGGGGAAGCACGGCTCACTGTTGGGACCATACACATTCAACATGCATAAATCAGGGTTACGGAAAGTGACCGTCTCCTTGAACTCCAAAGGCTTGTCTCTCAGCATGTATTCACCCCTTCTTGCACCAGCATATGCCTTGGCACAGCTACGTGGAGGTCTGAGCCACAGAAACCTTCCAGTTGCACAGCAGTATTGTTCTGGGAGGCCGCAGCCCAGCTCACCATGCTGACATGCGGATGCTTGTGCCATCACAAGGAAAGGCACAGGGCAGGGAAGGAAACAAGCCAGAGGATGCAGGACTGCCTCTTGCAGCAGCAATATGACTGAAAGCATGTATCAAATCGTGGCCTCAGGCCATTCCCGTCTCAGGCCTTTGCTCCATTCAGTAAAAGGAAGGATTTGCAACTGCAAATATTCGCGTATCAGGATTTTTTCTAGGCTTTTTTGTGACTAGACTACTGAAGTTAGCCAAAGTAAACGCACCTTGCAAAACCAAGCTTCCAGACCTAAGCCTCCCCTTATCTTGCTTTAGATGAGAATCTAAAGAAACGTTGATGCATTGCAAAGCCATAGCTTTAACCACGTGCACTGACCCCTGTCCATGAACCATCACAACACCCACAATTGTCATAATCAAAATGAAAACAACCACCATTACAATACAAAATAAATTGACCCTTGGCAATTTTCTAAGTCAATTTTGTGGCATTTGACTTTCATAAGCCTGAAAACTGCTCATCTGGTCCAAAACCAACAGAGAGACAGCTTCCTGCTGCGGGAATACAGGCTCCATTATCTTGGTTATCCGTTAACAAAGCATAAGCAGCAGCAGAATATGAACTCCTCATTTACTACACACACTTGTTTTCTGCAGCAGACTTGGAACTTGGCAGGCTGTATTTCCCTGGACTCTAACGTGCGCCTAGTCACAGCATCCAAACTCTGCACAGGGTTAAATAAAAACAAACAGATCCGCTCCTCCCAAAAAACAGTATAAAACTAACATAACTCCTGAACATCACAAACATGAGAGGGCCAGGAAAAGCAGACAAAGGAACCAAACACATACTGCATTATCCTGCAGCAATCACCAGGCTTCCAAGACTACCAGGAGAAGGAAGTGCAAACCCCAGCATCTGCTTAACGAAAACTGCCCCAGGGTCTGGAATGAACTTGTGGTGTATCGGCCAGAGCATCTCCAGCAACTCCACTTATCTGACCAAGGTTTATGGTTAGCAGGAAAGCAGAAATCTAACAACAAACCTGTTGTCACAGCTTCTGACTTTTCCCTCATTAATCATTACTGACATTCACAGAGTTAGTTGTCTGGCACAACTCAGGCAGAACAGCAGAGAACTGCAAGCTTCAAGAAACCCTGTGTAACATTCCCACTTGCACACTGACAAAGCCTTTCGGGTTAGTGCCAGTACTAAGTGCCTGCACCTGGTCCATCCCCACGGAGAGGAGAGGCCATCCTGCCACCAGCAGACCCGGGAGCAGCCCCACAGCCACCCGCTCCCCAGCCACCAGCCGGCCTCTCTGTCACCACTTCACGTCCCCTCTTCGAGGCAGTGCCAGCCAGGTTAGCCACGACTGAAGGTGAAGCTGTTTGTGCTCAGCCCTTCCCTTGGCCCTAGGATGCTCAATGGGCAACGCAGAGAGGACCTGAGCACAGAGCAGCCTCCAGCAACAGCCTCTTCTCCTGGCACGACTGTTCAGTGTACTGCCAGTGTCTCTACAGCCTCAGCATCTCACCTCAGTCTCTCTGCTGTGCTCTCTTATCTGAGGCATGAAACAGTCTTGGGAAATGGGAGCTTTTGCTGCGTGGAAGAAAAAAAAAAGTTCTTAAGTCTAAGCTACCTCTGTCACAAACTCCTTGAACATATTTGCATGCACCCTTCGCCTCTCAGAGCTTCCTCTCCTAAGCTGTTAGCCCGCAGGAATAATTATTTTTTCAAATCACTGCTTATTTACTTTGTTATTTGGGTTAGAGATCATTTCTGGCTGTTTATACAAACAGTATCAAAGACACTGCAGCCCAGCCTCGTAGACAGGCTTTACACACTGACCATAATGCAATTTAACACACAGAAGACTAATCTCCAACAAGATAATCAGGCTCAGTATCACATGAGTCACGGAAAACTCTCTGGAACACGATAAATTTCTAGATATTCAAAAGTTCTCAATGTGGCTGAGAAAAAGGGAGGAAAAGGCACTGAGGGTGCCACAGAAAACCTGACTACTTGCTCCAGAAACTTTCAAAAGGGCTCCAGCCCTGAAAGTCTGGATTTCACCACCATTGTCAGGTTCTAAGTCTGGTTTTTTCAGCCAGTCTCTGAAAGCCAGAATTATTCCTCCTTTATGTTCATTTTCATAGAGTGTTCCAGGACAGGTCTTAGTATTCTGTGTAATGTTGGCAGCAACTACACCCTATGAAAAGTGGTGGCTGTCATGTTACGTCAGTTAAAACAGTACAAGTCCCACCTCATTGCACCCTGAAACTCAGTCTCCACAGTCTGCACAGCACTTGGCTAATATTTACCAGGGAAGCAACCGGAGAAGATAGCCTTAGACCAGGACGCACCATAGACAGCAGAGGGCTACAGCTTGGGGTGTTTATTGAAACAGCTGCTAATGTAATTATTTTTCAGGATCTGTGGATTTATGCTGGGGACAAGGAGCCCTCCGTGGCAGAGAGAGTAGAGAGGCAAAACATTTGTTGTTTTGTTTGTCTGATGACAGCTGAACTCTGGTTAGGAAAGGAGCTAAACGCACAGACAAGTATTGCGCAAGGCTCCTGTGGTTTGCAACAAAAAGAGGTTTATTTCCTGTATGTTTTAGCACACAGAGAGACTAAATTAACTGACAAGACTAAAAGTTTACAGCATTAATTGTTCTTTCACTGCCTTTATACTGTCAGCATCATCTTTAAATTATCTTTATATAAAGATATTTCTATCATCTTTAAATAAAAACTACTTTAAGAAGAAATAGAATATGACCTCAGGGATCCTACACTAAATTCAGGTGCTTCTGTTCTGTATTACTTTCTGTCTTTGAAGAACTCATATAACATAGACATTACTTAGCAAAAGAGTCTTTTTGATGACTGCTAAAGAAATTTTTCAAGAGAAGAAAGTTGTTTTTTTTTCCTGAACTAAAATACCTAAATACCATAATACAAAGGAAGAGGGGATTAAGAGAAAAGCTATGGATTAAATACAAGTTTTCCTCCTCTTTCCAAAAAGCATCAGGCTGTATTGAGACACAACAGCAGGTCAGTACAGCCACACCAAAACATCCTGGAGACAAAAGATTTAGGAGACAACAGTTTGTATCAGCACCAGCTTTCTGATCGGTTGATTTGCCTGGGTAACATTTCAAGTGCATTTCATCCTGCGGGCCCCAGATCCCCTCTGTATTTTAGTGCAGACTTGGACAAAATCTTGTAACTTCAGAAACTGTGTCTTTAAGGAGGGGAGAGAGGGAGATAAATAGAAAACTCGCAAGAATTGGCCACACTGCAGTTTCTAATACTTTTGGTAGTTGAAGCAATAGAGGAGTTGCCCAACTTCTGCTTGCAGTAGCCAGGAAGGCCAGTGCCTGGGGGGTTTGCTCTCAAGAGGACTTCTCAGGAGACATCCTGAAGTCACTCTTCACAGGAATTAAAAAAAAAAAAAGAGCATTTTCCAACACCATAATGTCTTTCCCATCAACAAGCTATTCTCACCCACTGCATCACTGCAGCCCAAAGGGAAGTGCCACCTTCCACCCTACACCAAGAGCGCTAACCCAGATGCTGCCCACATCTCGGTGTCAGGCATGGCCACTGACAGAGCCACAACCTGGAGGCCACTTTGCAACTCCCCACTGTCTTTTCTAAGTTTTTTAGATCACTCTTGTCACCATGGTATTAGCTTTTTCTGGGTTTTGTTTTGTTTTTTTAAACCACAAGCTTCCTTCTGCCTCTGTGCAAGCTAGCATCTGCATACCACAATCAGAAACTAAGACAAATACACACTGGATTTTATTTTTTAAAAGATTAAGTCCCCCAGCTGCTTATTTGCTGTAGGATGGAGTTCTCCAGGCCTGGGCAAGCAGCCAAAATAGCTTCATTCCCCTGATGTTCTTCAGTCTCAGCCTAATGCTCGACGGCTGGCAGTGTGAGGTGATAGCTATCGTAACGCCTTCCAAGCTGCTAATTTTGGTCCCAAATCATTATATGGAAGATGTAGCTGTGTGTCCAGCTGCTCCTCAGTTTATACAGGTGTAAATTCCTGGAAGGAACATTCCCTGAGATAGCTTTATGGACCTACTTTGATCTTTTCACAACATGCATAACACAAACCTCAGTCCTCTGTGGGTGAAACAGAGGGTCTTATGGCTACCTCCTGGTACATTTTAATGTGGTGAAAGGAAACAAATTTAGAAAAAGATTGCTCAAGTACAAAGGTTCCATGGACTTAGCCACCAGAACCATGAGACTTGCTTATCTGCATTACAGGGTGGAAAGGAATTTCCAGTTCTTAATCAGGATTATCAGCTCACTAACAAGTAAGTTTGCAAACCTGCCCCTTTTTATCTATTTATACTCACATATATGGTATTTCCTGTCTAGGGCAAAAAAAATCCTACATCTATTATCTATTAATCAGCTTCGCTTGAACTTTATTTCTATCCATGTCCACGGAGAAAGTTTTGGGATGTATTTTTAATTCATTCACTGAGTTATTCTACTCCTCTCCTGTTCTGCCAGTTGCTCTGCAGCTGCTGCTCTGGCGGAGTACATTTGCAACATGTGCACAGGAATGATCTTGGATAAGCGGCATTAAGTATTTCCTAAGGAGTAAAATCTTGTCCTGCTGTAGTCCATGGCAAAACTCCCAGTGACATTAGCACAGCCAAAGGTTCACCCCATGAGGTGAATACAGATGTGCTGTTTAAACCTGCCTGGAAACTACTACTCTCATAAAAATGTGGTTTTATGTGAAAACTATTATTATTTTCTCCAGAGGCTGCCTGTGTTCTGTTTACATTGGGCTTTGCCAGTTTATTTTGACCTATGCCTAAGGCAGTAGGGGTTTCTGATACACCTACCTTATTACCTAGGTCTAAACATGATGTACGTCAGCATGTGCTGTTCATGCTGCAAAATCATGTTGGTTTTAGAATCACCTGCTGTCCGTATCACCAAATGCTGATGGATGTAAGAAATGTTGAGATTGTGACCGGTGATGAGACGCATGAAGAACAGCCATGTTCACTCCTGCAAGCTCTCTTTAACATCTCCCTGTCCGCCCAAGAGCCCAGGAAAACAGAGTGACATTTCAGCTTTGATTAATGGAAACTTTTCCCCAGTCACACCCAAGCACAGCATCCAACAAAAACCTTGGAGAGAGAGAGGCTGTAGGTGACCTGGCAGAGCTTGCTTCGTGCTGACTCCCCCAGTTACTAATACCCTAATCCTGATCTGGATCCCATGGTGCCTTTCATTATATGTAAAATAGAAGATCTAGTGGCAAGTCTTCCCTATGCAAAGTCTTACTCAATGTCCAAACCTTGAGATTTCAGTGTTTATCTCTCAACAAAGTTTTGAGCCTGCCAGCAGCTACTGCATAACAAATAGTTATCTCTCAACAAAGTTTTGAGCCTGCCAGCAGCTACTGCATAACAAATAGCTTCATATAACATTTCTTACAGCCTCGTCCTCAGCTCCTGAACTGAACTGCAGGTGTTCAAAAGGAAACCAAGAGCAGAATTATTATTAACTTCTGCTTCCCCCTCCCTGTTTTCTAAGATACAGGGGACAAATATAGTTAAAAGTTCCTCTCATATCTACAGTCTCTCACGGCATCTCAGAGCTTGCAAAGCAGAGAGAGGTAAGATTTCAGTCGCATTGGTGTGTCTGAATACCAGTACAGAACCTGTTTACATTTCGGAGGAAATTTCTAGCGACACCTAAATGTCCAGAGCCTTCTAATACTTCTACAATTGCAAGTGTTTGTAATAATCACCCAACTAAAACCAAACCAACACATCCCAAACATACACATATATTCTTTTCCATCAAACATTTTTCCTGGACAATGTGTTCTTAAATTTTTAAATGCAAACTGTTAACATAGTTTTGGGAGAAGAGCCAATTTCATCCAAGAACAGAAGAACAGCTTTATTGGGTTAGATCCAACACTTGTCTACCCCAATATCCTGTCTCCACCGGCCCCAGATCCCAGGGAAGAGCACGCCAACAGATTGAGCGCAGAGGGCTACACCACATTATACTTTCCCAGACTCCAATAATCCACAGTTTTCAGTCAGAGGTGTAGTAATTACATTTAATAGCCCTTAATAGACTTTCTTCCTTAATTTGTCTCACTGCTTCCTGAGCCTATGCAATTTTGGCCATACATGAAGTTCTCTGGCACCGAGTTTCTCCATTAAATTACATGTTGTCAAACAAAGTACTTCATTGACTCTGAGCCTGCCACCTGCTAGTCTCACTTGCTCTCCCCCAGTTGTGCCATTAGGAAAAGTTATGAATGGTCACTTCCTATTTGTTCTTCCATGCCTGACATGATTGAATCACTTTTCATACTTTTTCAGCTCTTTCTTTATTGCGGAATTCTACCTTATTTGGTTCTTCTTCCTCTAGTGATCACTTCACCCTACTTTTTTATATCATTTAAAGACAACAATTCCAGACTATTAAAGATACAGACCCACCACAGATTTATACAATGGTAATGTTTTTTTTCCTTTGCTCTCTCCCACCCTAAAAATTCCTGACATTTTGCTTGCTTTTTATGAACACCAATATGATATTTTTGTAGAATTACCTAGTACAGCTCCAAGACCTCTCTGCTAAATAGTATCGGTTAGTTTAAACCTCACTCTTGCACAGGACGATGATTGTTTCTTCCCTCTTTCCCACCTGGGAGACCTACAACAGGCTGCTCTCGCACTGCGCAACCTCACTTCACCACCAGCCTTGTCACCTCCCTCTTTCTCTGGATTGCTTAGGGTACAGCACAGATCTCTATAGGATCTCCTCATAATTTCTGCATGTTGCAAAAGCTGCCTATATATCCCAAAGTCTTGACTGTTATCTGGTTTATACAACTGGTGTGTAATCAAATAGAAGCCAAAAAGAAAAAAAAAAAAGCCTTTCCTCTTATCCCACAGCCGCTTAGTTTCTTTATGAAAAAAACATTTTTAACCTGGCCAAAGCCTGACCAAAACTTTCCGGAAGTCCAGGGATTCAATATTAAGGGATCACCCTCACTCATATGCAGTGGCTGCTCCAGGTAACTCAGCTGTGAGGCACAGCTTTATTCTCTGACAGCGTATTGATTATTCACCCTGTTCTGTCTCTATCCACACATCCGCTGGGAAAGAGTAACAAAGAATAACATAAATTTGTCCAGGACAGGAAGATAGCTTGTAGCTTCCAGACTTCCCTGAGATCCTTTTTTAAACCACTGCTGCCTTTGGCTCCTTTCTTCACTCTGACACCACAGCAATTCAAACAATAGGTCCCTCAACAGCTAATAGTTAAAATTTTACACTTGAGTGCCTTTAGAACTTAAAGCAAGGCAGTATTCATGTATGGAAAAAGATCCCCAAAAAACCTAAGCTTCAGATAGCTAATTAAAGAAATCAAATCACCACATCCACTTCTCAGAGGGGAAACTAAGACCAACAAGAAGTAGAAAGTCAGGATGCAAAGACTACTTAGCTGTATCCAGACAGCATTAACTTCAGTCAGTCCGCAGGGTGATGTTAACCCTTCACATTTTCTTCTGGTGGCTGAAACCTCGATCTCACTTTAGTACCTTCCGAATTTCAAAAAACAGGTCTTAACAGTAAGCTGGAGACACTGTCCTGGAAAGGACCTGCTCCTGGATGGAAGCTTTTTTCTGGGACAAATAATAGTAGATAAGCGTTACAACTAAAACTCTTTCAGGCTTGATTAAATATCTGACCAACAAAAGTACTTTAATCATAAACTGAATGTCTCCCCTGAATACGCTGGAGTTAAACAAATGTCCTTAACACTGTATTTTCATGTTTGAGTAAAAACATTCTTGAATAGCATAATATTGATATAAGTTGTGGATTTGGTTCGGGTTTCCAGATCACTGATTAGTGCCAGGAACTAAGATCAGCGGTTCCAGGGCAGCAGCTCAAGGGTTGGGGAGCACGAAGAACAGCTACGCAAGGCAATACTCATCTGTCTCTGGCTATGACAATGACGCATCTTTAGCTCTTCTATTCATCATATAGAGGAATATTTTAGATCTGTTTTGAGCCTGAACAGCTGAAATCTATCAATGTTTGTTTAGTTCCATTTGTCTCCTCTCTCCCCAATTCCGCCTCTTCTGGGAGGAATAATAACAACCTTGCAGAGACTCTTGTTTTTGGCATCCTCTGTTTCTTACTTGCATGTCAATTCACTGACTCCCACAGGAATTTTCTGAGTGTAACTTTAATGCCTCACGACAAGAAAAGTTCCTTGCTCAACTTTACAAATATTTATTAAAAAAGCACAAGTGCTTAGAACTGACATGACACTGTATGGATGATATCTCAAGTGCTGAGGTTCAGGGTTCAAGCAAAGCGAGTGCAAGCTGACGGCATTCAGCTTCTTCCCAAAGTCAGCCTTTTCTCTCCAAGCGGAGCATGAGAAAGACATAATCCTGATGCACCATCTCAAAATAAACACTGTCATACCTGCATATACAATCTACAGTTATTCTCAGAAAAAGCCTTTCCCAGCCTTAACTGGGGAGTATAATTTCCCATCTTTCTCATGCTGTCAGAAAACTGTTTTTATTTAAGCACAGTAGAATGTTTTTTTATCTTGATATATTAAAACTGTTGCAACAACTGCAGCCAATTTAATCTCTGGCTCTATTAAAACCTTGAATGTAATATTTTAAGAAAAATATTTGACTTATCTATAGTTTGGAACAATGACTTTAAAAAAAATAGCCCACAAGGCAGATGGAACGCATCCTAGCTAACTGCCTCGCTAGATTCGCGTAATGTATTTTGTCTTCCACCCTGAGAGCTCTAATTCAGAACAATTCATACCATTTTGTTGAGAGAGATTAAGTTTGGTTAACACTGGGTATCCAAAAAAGTACTTCATGCGTATTATGTTTACACAAGAGACGGGTTTAAAAATCAATACCAAGACTACCAACAAATCAGTTCTCACACACGGTATATAAACTGCATGAGCTAAGAATCACAAAAATATATATACACTTGTGAGATTGTTTTTAAAACTACAGATGCATCTTATTTTCCCCATAGTATGTGGTTTTTACTAAACTTGCATCACATTACAAGACTATTTATAAAAGATTCATGTCATTATTTTCTTCTCATAGTAACTGAACTGATAACGCAGAGCTATTCGGACCAAAGGAAGTTCACCAGCAGCTCCAGAACGTCTGCTGCCACTGCTCGGGGCTTCCGGGATAACAAATGTGACCACACGCATCCGGGCTTTGACAACACATTTGCAACCTTGAACGTGACTGCAGAACAAAGCACAGTTATTATATACACTGATAAAAACGCTGGACGCAAAGAACCACCCTGCTGTGGCTGCGTTTGCCCTCAGGACGGCTCAGCACAGAGCCACCTCCTGCTACAGCCCTGCTCCACTGGGGTGTTCACACAGCAAAGCACCAGCCGCTCAGAAACCTCAAAGCGGCCAAACAACTCAGAAACAGAAAGCACGCAGAGTTTACTCATTCTATCTTAGGATGGTAATATTTGCATTTATTGTGATAAGCAGAGGAAAAAGGCCCTAGAGGGGTTTAAATGCAAAATGTACATTTTTTTGTACAATTTCCATCTCTCCATGTATTACTTCATTGGCATTGCTCCAAAAGGATGAAGCAGCTTCACCAGCCCTCCCAGAGCCTCAAGTTGTTGACAGGGACAAGAGCTGGTGGTTACACACCACTCTGCTAATTTCCACTCACTCTTACCCAAAACTGTTCTCCCTCAGTTGCAATCCATAGTGCTCTAGAAAGTGCTTGCCACTGGCTATATATCCCCAGCAGCACCAGAAAGTGTGCCTGTGCCTTACTGGATCATGTGGGGGAAAAGAGGAGAGTAACTGCAAGCAAACGTTCGCTCTCCAGACCACAGGCCACTTCATTTCCTGGTGGGTGGGGAGGAGAAGACCTAGATCCTTTCCCAAGCAAGAAAACAATACAAGAAAAACATGAAACCCCCCACATCCCTAACTTCGTAAATGAAAAAATAAACGAAAATTTCCTTTCCTCTCTAAAACCATCCCTAAACAGCGGCAAGTCTGATGCATAACATGGGACTCTGACACGATTCTGGAGATCATCTCTTATTTTTGCCATGTCTGCAGTCGCTGTAGGAGGTGAGGAAGGAAAACCACCCACGCAGCCATCAAAACAAGTGAGGGCGGAGATCCTAGAGAAATGGAAGCATGGGCTGTAGACCACAAACACGAAGCGCCTGGCTCTGCAGAGCAGTCTGGACACCAGGGGTTCAATGCAGCTGTTTCCACAGCCCACAGCACTGGCAGCGGGAGACCTCAGCCCACCGTCCCCAGCACTGGCACTTCACTTCCACAGCCGCAGCCCCCAGGCTTCATCCATACTCCTGGACCTTGCAGAGGGATGTCGGATGAACAACCACAATTCTCTCAAAGTCCGTAATCAAGACCGGTGCAGTTGTTGGCAACAAATGCGTACTAGTAAGACCGAGAAGAATTTAAGCAGCTGGCTCCTTTCCACATGAGATCAATAAAACTGGCAATCCAGCTGCCTTCAGGAAGACGCACACAAGTGCTTCTGGTGCTGTAGGAAAGCTGAGGCAATTTCTTACCCAAAAAAACAACAATATACCTAAATGCTAATGCAGAAAACCACAGACTGGACTTGCGCAATTCAGCTTCTTCCCTCTTTGTATCCTTTTTCTTCCAGGAGCAAGAGTCTAATTACTCTTTGGCCTCTCCTCCTTTCGTCTCTTGAATAGAAGGCTACAGTCAAACCACTCTCACAGCCTGCACGGTCCCTGCTCGAGTCAACGCTTGGGTGCTTCTGAATGTGGCGTTTGCGTCTGTCATTTTACATTCGCAGCCTCCAACACTGTCTCATACTAAGTAACACTGTTCACTTCAACTGTATTTCACGCAGAAAGACTCCTGGACAGATGCTACACATGCATATTCCCATGTTTGGTGTCTACAGCTCATCTTTGTAATTACAATTCCCCGTGCGTCCTTGCCCCAGCCCATGACTCACCAGTACAACAGTCACACTGAGACAGATTAAAGAGAAAGGGCAACTTCCCATACAAGACTTCCAAATACAGCAGGAAACTGGTGCTGGAACTATTGCATTATGATTTCTGGGGTGAAATTCAAACAGGAGGCCAGACCAAGACTGCGATCATCATATTTTGGCTGAGTCCTTAATTATAAACTTCTAGTACACTCACTTATTTCTACTTATGAGAACCACGGCAATGAACCACTCCAAACCAATGTCACCTTTACCTTTACCACACAGAGTATAAAGCAAACCCCATAATCGAGTGCAAATACAGGACTTTGCAACCAATGAGACACACCAAAGATAACACTGAGCACGAACTCCTAGTCCTGCAAAGCCCATGATGGGGCAGCTCAGCAGTCACACTTTCTGCTGTAACACCCATGCCCAGACTCTGAATGACACATGTACACGGCAGTTAAGTGAACTTCACCAGAAATCCCTTGAAACATACTTGTAAGATGCCTTTGCTTAGACATGAGCTTCATACAATATTTTCTCCTCAAAGATGCATACTACTGAACGTAAACCTTACGGAGAACAGTGCCTTGGGGAAACATGTTATATACTGTGATGTGGCAAATTACACTGCATAACAAAGTATGACTGTGCCAATAAAAGACCACAAAATTTGGGCACCCTCCAAGATTTACAGCCCCAGGCTGTGAGGTGTGAAGCAATCTCAAGCCCTTTTCCCTTCAGTGGGAGACGATGCTTTCCGGAGTCTCACAAAAAGCTTCGCCAACTTACAGAAACCGGGTAGTTGTTTTCTAGAAAGGAGGAGATTTTATACTTATTTCTGTTTTGCTTCTACTCAAGCAAACTAGCCTTTTAAAAACCAAAATAACACAGTGCCGGGTGTTACTGACAGTACAAAGCCGACTTAGCAGGAGTGAGAGCCCTTAAAGGGCTGATGTTAGCCAGTTCAGTTACTTTGCTGGAAACAGCTTTGACTCTGTTCCATCTCTCTGTAGCAACCTCCTCTGATGTGGATTTTCCATTCCCCAAGTGGGTTATTTCACATTCAGCACCCAGAAAGTCTCCTCTGGTCCTCCAAGCAAAGCCTGTCTCACCAACAGCTTAAGACCCACGAAAATGACTCCTTGCCGTCGAGCAGTTCCCTCCAGATAGATGCCTCTCTGTGTTTCTTTAGGTTGAAACATCGATTAAAATTCTTATACTAGAAAGAAAACAGCCACCCGGTGAGGTACTGGACTGATCCCTGCCAACAGAAACACCGTCGATGTACTCAGTAAACTGAGAACACGCAATTCCTGCTCACTACCACAAGATTACTTGAGCTGCCTTAGCTTTAGACACAGGCATGAGTATATGCATATATATATACACACGTCATAAAACTGGCAATTATGTGCATGTTATGCTCAAATTCCACAAAAACAGACTATGCCAATGCTACATTTAAATTCCACAGTCAAGGATGCACAAAGGAGCCTGAAAGGCAGCAGTAAGTCAGAATCAAACCTTGTAACATGTACAATCCACAGAAGGATAAGATAGCATTGCAGAAACCACTAAGCTAATAATTAAAAACCTAATTTAAAAACATGAAAACACAGTCAGGATTTAGATCAGTGGTTGCACCCCTGGAGCTTAGTATCACCACACAGACAGAAATCAATAACTGCCATTAGAGGTCACTGATAAAAATCAATAGCAACTGAATCAGTCAACTTGAAACCTATTAACAGCTGTATTAGAAAGAAAGAATTACTTTTTCAATTTGCTAATGACCACTTCTTCCTTCCAGATGATCATTTTGTATAAACCCAGCAGAAATCCCTTTGGACCCCTCTTATGAATGAACTACTCACAATTTCAAGACACTTTTCAGATCAGCATCAGATAATCATTTGCATTTCACAATCAGCATCAGCGTGTTGATGTCAGTATCCGTATCAAGATGAACAAAAATGACACGGGAAGAGAGCAATGGCAGAGACACCCAAGGTCCACACTCCTGTGCCATCTGCACTCCGCCACTACAGGGCTCAGCCTCCATCATTAGAGCTCAACGAGGGGTTATGGCATCACAGCCATCAACAGCAAAGCTTACCAATGTGGTACTTTATCCGCTGAAGATCGCAGATTAGTGACTGCACTCAAACGGAGAAGAAGAATTCAGTGAGGGGTTTTTTTATCTTCTGTACATCACTGTCCTCTGAAAGTTTGGGAAAGTGCACCCGAAGTACACAGCCTAACAGTGACATGACAGGTCATCACATAGCCACAGCTTAGTCTCTTTCTCTACTTGCAGTAAAAGTCACTGATAATTAACTGCAATAGCTGGCATTTTCTAAGTCTCTGGCATTTTGTAGGTCTCCAGCACATTAATACTAAGTGTGACAAAATCCCCTGGATTTTAGACTCAGAGCATCTTTCACACAGATCAACCAGAAATCAGCTGATCTTGAGGACTCTACTGCTACATCCGAACCTAGGCACAAACCCCCAATATTTTTCTTTGTTTGTTTATTTTCCTTTTGAAAAGTACAGTCTTCTGACCGAGCTCTGCCTACAATGCACTGGGGCCGCAAGATGCAAACCCCAGTGTTCCCACACCGCAAGAAACTGCAGCTACTGGGACAGCAGCCACACACGCCTGCCACCACTAACGATTCAATGTAAGAGGAATAAACTCATCAGAACCGGATACTGACACGATGGGCGAGACCATTTGGAAATAAACTTCAAGAACAACAACAACAAAACCCAAACAGTGTTGGCTTTGCCTTGCCAGCACAGGACGAGGGGTGGGAAAGCGTGCCACCCCCTCGGACCTGCCGAGGCCAGCGGGTGGGGGCGCAGCGCACGGAGCTCACAGGACAAGCTGCGAAATCACCAAGGAAATGACATTTTATTCTCCACGGCCAGCTGCAGCACACACACCTCCCTGCGAGCGCGGGGTGCTTCTCTCGGTCCGCCGAGGGAGGCGAAACCCGCCTGCCCCAGCCTCCCCTCACGCCGCCCGGTCCCGGGGATCCGAGGGGAGCCCGCAGCCGGCCCAGCCCCCCGCGCCCCCAGCCCCGCGCCGCCGCCCTCCCGCCCGGTACAACTTTCCCGGAGCGCCCCTTACCGCCGTGGAGCCGGAGGAGGAGGCGATGTAGACCTTGATGACCATGCTGGGAGACGAGGCGGCGGGATGCGGAGCCGGGCGGGTGTGGGCGTGTGTGCGGGCGGCACGGCGAGGCAAGGAAAGGCGAAGCGAGGCGAGGCGAGGCGCGGGCTGGGTCTGAGGCGGCGGCGGGAGGGCGGGAGGCAAGGAGGG